>LZPO01087187.1:405904-445257 GCA_001675575.1 Neotoma lepida | reverse complement strand
GCCATTACTTCCTGGGATTAAAGGCATGTGTCTTTTCCAAGCAAGACATGAGATCTCGAGTGCTGGGATTAAAGGTGTGTGCCATCATGCCTAGTTCTGTTTCCATTGTGGCCTTGAACCCACAGAGATCTGGATGGATCTCTGCCTTCGGAATGCTAGGACTAAAGGCATGTGCTACCATTTTCTGGCCTCTATGTCTATCTGGTAGCTGTTCTGTTCTCTGACCCCAGACAAGTTTTATTAGGGTACACAATATTTTGGGGGACACAATATATCACTACACCAACTATTGCACCTCTCTAGCTGTNAAGTGAGTACCTTGGTCAAAAGCAACATATCCTCAACCTGGGCCACACATTNTGGTGGCAACCCACATAAAAAGCCATCTAAGCAGGAAGCTTTCCCTTTTTGATTTCATTATAGCTTCAAGAATCCACTCTGTGTAAAGTGGGTTTGCAAGTTTATGATGGTTGACAAACGACTTCTTCAACACAGAATTACTCACAGTGGTTCTCCTTGTGTTTAACAGAACTTGTACATTTGCAAGTCATTTGCAATTCAACAAACAGGCAGAATATTCCAGACCATATTGAGTAACATCTTAGGAACAACCATGCTTAAGAGACTCAAAAGAAAACAGCCAGGGAAAGTTGATAGCTGTCTTCGTGATGAGAAAGACTGCACTCTTCAAATGACAGACATCTCAGGAATTTAGCCCTTAGTTGGAACTCCAAATGTGTTAACAGTCCATGATAATAAATGAAGACTTTGGGCAAATCTGGCCACATGCCATCACCATGGCACATGCCAAGGGCACTGCTGCTGCCCAAGAAAGAAGCTATGGCTCTCACCATTTTGTGTCTTAAAGTGTTAGTAAATGGTGTCTCTTCTGGGCCTTTCCATTGTGGAGGATTGGGTTTTATATAGTTACCCATTCTAGCATTGCAATTTCCTTGAACCTTAAAATTGATNCATCAATACAAAGCTGAGAGATATCAGGCACCTCCAGCTCCTTTTCAGTAGGCCATCTTATGTCAAATGCTTCAGTCAATCAATCAAATTAATTTTGACACATTGTTTTTCAAACTGTGTGAATTTCCATACCAAACTTAGGATCCGCCACTCGATAAACTCAGCCTGAACTAGTTTCATGTTCCTTCCACCATTATCTCACANTCTTAAAATTCATTCCCACACATATTCTCCCAGGTTCCTGCTTGAATAAATTAGCAAACTCATTAAACTCATTTGCTGTGGGATGTCTTTCTGTATGCTGTGAATACGTGTTGCTCCCATTGGCTAATAAATAAAGCTGCATTGGCCTATGGCAGGGCAGGATGGAGCCAGGTNGGAAAATCCAAGAGATATAGTGAGAGAAGAAAAGAGAGAAGAGGAAGATGCCAGGCAAGGAGCCACATGTAATGGGACACAGGTGAAGCCACGGAACACATGGCGATACATAGACTAATAGGAATGGGTTGAGTTAAGTTATAAGAGCTAGCTAGTAAGANGCCTGAGTCACAGGCCATACAGTTTGTAACTAATATTAAGCTTCTAAGTGATTATTTTATAAGCAGCTGTGGGACTGCAGGTAGGAGAGATTTGTCTGGACCCGCAGGGCCAGGCAGGATCGGAGAACTTCCGGCTACACTCGTTAGTGGTGTAGCATACTTCCTCATGGACTACCTTTTCTATTTCCCCTCTAGGTGCCTGTTTAGCCTTGAGTCTGGTTATAGATCTAGAGGACACCATTGGTGGGGACTGAGGGACGTTAGTATCATCCTGCCTGGCATCTCCCTTAGGGAAAGGCACTGATAATTGGGCAGACAATGTTGGATTAATTTCCTTAGGCACAGGTGGAAGGGCAATATTGCAGAGTGTGTGTTAATATTCTGACCTGCCCCTTGGCACCGCCTTGCATCCTGACGTAAAAGCCTCATTTTGGGGAAAGGCCCCTCCCCTTCCTCTCTCTTCGGCTCTCTCTTTCTAGTCCCACGAGGTGTGCAACTCCTTCTCTCCCTCTCCCTCTCTCTCTCTCTCACCCTCTCTCCCTCTTTCCTTCTTTCTCTCTCCCTTCTCTCTTTCCCCCACCAAATAAAACACTTCACTGAGTGCTNTCTGCATGACATCTCTGTCTCTCACCTGCTGTGAGGCACCTTGGTTCTACCCGCTTAAAGTCTCCCGCGTAATATATCATAAGAGTGTGTCCCAGAACGCCTCCTCTGTGAAGGGTGCAGTGGCTTCTTCCTCAGGTGAGANGAACCCTTCAGAATNTGAAGGTTCAAGGTCCTGAGCTTCGTTAGGGCCCTCCAGAACGTCTTCAGCCCAAGTTAGAGGATCCCATTCCCTACCTATTACTGCCCTTCCTTTAACATTCTCTGAGGCTGGGACTTGAGTTTTCACTGTAGCTCAGCCAATCTCATAANGAGGGCTTTGGTTTGATTTTCCACAACTTGAACTCTACGGCTGCTGGAGAGAAGATTCTCTTCCAGGACAATCATAGAAAATATTATACACTTTATGTGAGTCTGAAGCTGGTTAATTTTTCATGAGTTCATACTTTTCCTTTGCCAGTTTAGAGCTTCTAGAAGCAGCCAGGCAGCATCTCCATTTTCCTTATTTATCCACAAATTGCCAAAAGTTTCATATACAGAGTCACTGAATCTCTTGTTCTCCACAGTAAGCCCTTCAAATANTTCTAACTATGGGCTTTCAGTGTTCTCCCCACTACCAGAGGNGTCATCAGGAACTGTAGGTNCTGGCAATTTGCAAAGCCTTCTCCAGATACTTAAAACATTCATCCTGACAGTTCTGTTTCTCTAGAAACACTCTTGGTGCCACAACCTGTATTAGTCAGGGTTCTCTAAAAGATCAGAACTGATATGCATGTGTATATGTATATATGTATATATAGATGTATATACACACATATGATTTATTAGAGTGGCTTACAGGCTGTGGAATGTGTAGTCAAACAATGACTATCTCTGGATGGAAAGAGCAAGAATCTGATAGTTGTTCAGTCCACAAGACTGAATGTCTCAGCAGCCCCAATCTGATGCTGAAGTCCTGAAGAATTCCTAGAGAGTTCAGCCAGTGTTGGAATTCTGAGAAAGTGGGTTCTAATACCAGNGAAGGAATGCCTCAGCATCAAGATAGCTGAACTTGCCAGCAAGAGTGAGGGCAACCAGCAGAAAACAAAAGCTGCCCAGATTTAGGGTGGGGCTTCCCATCTCAAATGATCCAATCAAGAAAATCCCTTACAGGCTTAGGTTTTAGTGAATCCAGATGTAGTTAAGTTGACAACCAAGATTAGTCATCACAGGCCATCTTCATTATTCTAGGTCCTTTGCATTTCCATATAAATTATACAATATAATTATCCTGTGAATTTTTAAACAAATTCCTATTTTTGTGCATTTTCCTCAATAAATTTTCTATGGCCTTACATGCTATAACAACCTCTAATCTTTGAGTATTTATGCACATTATTTTAAGTACTGGAAATTGAACTCCAGGCCTCAAGCATGCTAAGTCTACTCTCTTCTATTAAGCTGGACCCTAAGCCTCAACACATGTGCTTTACTCACTGCATCTGCCGCCTTACTTGATGCTATTGGCGGTCTTTTGTTTCCCCGGGAATCTGAGATACCTTTTGAATCTTATAACAAATACTTACATATTTATGTTTTTTTTCTTGTACTGCTGTAGGGGTTTCAGTAAGAGGTGGTTATCTAGGGGTGCCTCGGAGTTCACTCCATGAAACAAGCATTGTACATCCTGGAAAAAACACTGTCTTAATTACTTTCCTCTTGCTCTGACGTCTGTCTCTTGTGTCCGGTCACTCATTGACAACCTGGCCCTCAGTCTTGAAAGTGATGCACATTTCTCTGTCTCTGTCTAGTGAAGAACCTCAGGCCACTGTCGATATACTTCAGTGTGGCATGCTCCATCAGTCAGTTTTTGTTACTCTAACAGATACCTGTGACAAGACATTTACAAAGAAGAAAGGTCGATTTTGGCTGAAACTTTTGGAAGTTTCAGGCCTCCTTGCTTTGGGGCCTGGTTTGACACAGCACAACATGAAGATGACATGCAGAACCACTTATCTCACACCTGGGAGAAAAAGACAGACATCCAGCTACAGGGGACCCAATGCATCTGGCCTCTGCAAGCATTACACTTACAAATACACACCCTAACACAAACACATAATTAAAAATAACCCTTTTTCAAAGGTGACNTACTTAACTGAAAATGTAAAGCTATGAGCGTCCAGCACAGCTGGAGACAGTGGCTATGCCCAAGGCAGTCTCTGTTTCCTACCCTGATTCCCTCTATGTTGAATTTATTCAGCTTCCTAGTTTCTTACTCTGCTGTGTGCCACATGTGACTTCTAATTAATAGTCCAACATAGCTGCTTAAACTGTAGCTATCTTGTATGTATTCTAACCAATACCACTGAGCCCTTAAGGTCTCACTGCNCGCCTTTNTATATCAGACTGTGGAAATAATACTGGACCTCCATGGTGGGTGTTTGTTTCCTTGTTTTAATAAATCATCTTTTGTTCTAATTCTGGCACGTTGTTTTTCATGATATATTTACTTGTTTCTAGAGAGGACTTAAGAGTTTTCCCAGCCTTGTGCCTCCAACATTAGCCCAGGCATCAAAGAGTGCTGACACTTTGAAATGGCTAGACTCAGAAAGCTCAGTAGTCCAGGGAAAACTGGGCAGGTGCATCCCAACCTGGACCAATCCAAAGGATACATTGCCAGGTGCTAGATAGGCTGTTACAAGAGGCAGCTACATCAGCTGAGGACAAGCAGGAATCAGCCTGCTTGTGCAGGAGGCTGGACATGTGGGCTAGGCTAAGACTTAATGCCTTCCATTTCTTCAAGGACTCTCCTGTGTTTCTCTAGCTGAGACACAGCCTTCCTTCCTTCCACCACACTCAGTACTCCATGCTTGCTGTCTGCTTTTGTTTCTGCCCTACCCAGCCCTGGGTATTCTTGCTTTTGTTTTTATTTTCCAATTACAATAACAGGTGCTAAGGAAAAGAATAGGCCAATGCTGTCCCTTTCTGGATTTTATGGAAGCATTTATTAATTGAGGTTTTCTCCTCTCAGGTGACTTTAGCTTGTGTCAAGTTGACATAAAAATCTCCAGCACAGTAAAGAAGGGAGTCCAGGATGGGGTGGTGGGTGGAATCCTACAAAAATTCCCACCCACAGCTGCAGGGCAGACTCCCACCACTGGTGCCCCTTCCCACCCTCTTGGCGGGATCCATGTGTCTATCTTAATAAGGCTTGTTGTCTTTTTATTGTTGTCTCTCTGTGTGGCTAGTGTTTCTCCACTCTCTGTAGCCCCCCTAGATCTCCAAACGTCATGTCCACCAGGGCAGTGAAAACTCTCATGTTCATTCTTACACTCACGGTATCTGTGGCTTGCCATCTCCATCTGTTGTGGCATATTTAACTATGCAGAGATGTGTTACATTTGTTTATGCTTCATTTGTTTAACGATGTAAAGATGTNTGTTTAATTATGTAAAGATGTGTTGCATTTGTTTCATCTTGCCTGCCTAAGGCACCTTAGCTAGGCAGAGAAAGGAGAGGCAGAGATGATAGGTAGAGAGAATAAATAGGAGGGGAAATCTAGGCTTGAAAAGAACAAGAGAAGAAGGAGAAGAGAATGAGGGAGAAAGAAGGGGACGCTCCCGGGGCCAGCCAGGCAGCTGCCAGCCAGATACAAGAAGCAGTAAAAGTAAGATATACAGAAGGAAAAAAAAAGGTAAAAAGCCCTGAGGCAAAAAAAGTAGATAAAGAAAAACAGGTTAATTTAAGTTAAAAGAGCTAGCCAGACATGAGCCTAAGCTAGGCTGAGCCTTCATAAGTAATAATAAGTCTCCACATCATGATTTGGGAGATGGTAGGTAGCCCAAAAGAAAACTGTCACTTCACTTTCCCAGTGGAGGACACGCCCACATTCCTTGTTTCAGTGGCCTCCTCTGATCACCTACCACAACACTTTCTTGTCAATTTTGCTGTCTGCATGGGTCTTTGTGGGTTTGAATGATATTGGCCCCCATAGACTTATATATTTGAATACTTGGTCTGCAGTTGGTGCAACTGCTGGGGAAGGGCTAAGAGCCAGGGAGTTGTTGGCAGTGTGTTATTGGGGCGGGGAAGGGTGGGCTTTAAAGTTACAGAAGTCCATGCCAGGCTCGGTCTCTCTCTTTTCTCTGCTTCATGCTTATGGCTCAGATATAAATGCTCAGCTACTTCTCCCATGCCATGCCTGTGTTTCTGCTGCTACTTTCCCCACCATGATGGTCATGGGCTCCTCTCTGGAACTGCAAATAAGCTCCCAATTCAATTATTTCTTTTATAAGTCACCTTGGTCATGGTGCTTTGTCACAGCAGGAGGAAAGAAAGAGGTGTTTGGGGTTTGCAGTTGCAGAGGGTGGAGCAGAAGTAGCACGGTCAGGCACAGGGGCTGGAGCAGCAAGCTTAGAGCTCACATCTTGAACTGCAAGCATGAAGCAGACAGAGCAGACTCAAAATGGCACTGTCTCAATTTTCAAAGCCCACCTCCAGTGCCATGCTTCCTCCATCAAGGTCACACCTACTAAACCTCCCCCAGCGTGGCATCAACTGGAGACCAGGAGTTCAAATTCAGGAGTCTATGAGGGACAGTCTCATTCGAACCACCACATGGAATAGAATGGAAAGTCTTTGCAATCCGAACCGAAAGTGGGGCTGCCATATCCACTCCAGAGCATGGTGGATGTGGGAAAGTGGAGAGGGGACTTGAGGAGAAGCAGCAAAGAGAGGCTGTGTGCATTTCAAAGTCAGACACGCTAAGAGCTGTGTTACAGCTTGAAACGAAGGCATGCCAGACCTTCCGACAGGAATTTTTTCTACTTTCTCATAAAGTNCCTTGCATTTATTCTGAATAAAACTTGGGAAGGAAAGGTTTTCTTTCTGCCCTGTCTCCAGGAACTCTGAGATGAGGAAAATGCACCCCAGTGCTTGGATCATACTCTCAAGGCACCATTCCCTTGGTTTCTTAGCAGGGTTTTTTGAGAACTTTCCAGGAAAAAATGTGTGTGAGAAGTTGTGTATCCGCTTATCTCAGGGAGGAACATGTATTTCCCTTTGATTCTGAGGGTTGTTATCTGAAAGCTGTCTAGACTTCAGATTCCAACCAGGCCAAGGAGAATGTGAATAAAATATGTTTTGCGTGGGGGTAGGGGTGGACACCATGAAATATTCCTTTTGTTGACCTCTGGGTCAGACTCCCTGCATAGTCAGCTAGAGGCCCCACAACTTGGGGAATGGGATTTGTCAGTGTCTAAGCGACATCCCATCACTAGGAGCCCATATATTGCTTGGCTCACACAAAGAGCTTTTGCAATAAACTTTTCCATTTGGGTGAAAAGAGAGCAGGAACAGCCTTTAATCTTGCCTTGTGTATCTGTGGTGGGCTGGGGTTATTGCTCCCAACTGCTTCGAGATGATCTTGGTGGGATGGTGGGAGGTGAAGCCCAGCTTTTCTTTTCTTTTAAAGAAAGAAAAAGTCTTTTATCCCAAGCACATCATTCTAGCATCCAGCCAAAACCACATTTTTTCTTTCCAGTTTATTAAACACGTTGCCTCTTAGATCTTACAGCAAAATCAATTTCCTTTCTGTAGGGGACAAGCATGTTGTCTTGTGATTTTTCCATGTTGATTCTGCTGTCTTCAAAGGGTACCTCCAGTTCTCCAGCTGCAGTGCAAAGCTACTAATTGGAGAAGGGAGTTAATTCCTCTCTGTGCTGTCCTCCCGGGATAGGGGAAAACACAGCTGGCTGTCTTCCGTTCCTGAGCCATAGTGTTCCACCTCACCAAGACAGCTTTCTCTTGGAGAGCACATGGATTGTCAAGATTCAGTGCTCTCTGAGATGTTCCTCAGGGAGGCCCTGGGGCATCTGTCTCTAGCAAGGAACATTGCTGCAACCTCAGTGTCCCTGTAATCTTCAATGAGCAGATAATTCACTNTGTGTACCACGAAAGACCTCGCCAACTGTCACCCAATTAACTCAGTTTCTTTTCCTTGGGAATTAGTAGGGCCTCTGTATTTTAGTGTCTAGGAAGAAAAAAAAGCCACGAGTGAAATGCTCTTATGGGCTGTGTGTTAAAAATGTGGGTGAAGGGTGTTAGCTTTATGTTGCTGTGACAAAATTCCCAATCAACTTAAAGGGAGGAAAGAAAGTTCTTCCACAATGAATNCTAGCTAGTCAATCGTGGTGATGCTTCTAGTTGGGTATCAGCTCCATTTCTCCATGCTCACTGACATACGTAAGTGGTNTATTCACCAATAGGGCCTTACCGTTTGGTTGTGGAGGGTAACTGGTAACACTGGCAATAGCCTGTAATGTCTGGGGAGATCTTTGGGACCTCTTTGGACAACGACTCAACAAGATGTAACCTATGATAGATAGATGTAACCTATGATAGATAGTTCTATGTCAACTTGACATAAACTAAAGTCATTTGAGAGGAGGGAGCCTCCATTAAGAAAATGTCTCCCTAAGCTTGGGCTGTAGCAGGCCTGTAGAGCATTTTCTTAATGGGTGATTGACAAGAGAGAGCCCAGCCCATTGTGGGTGGTGCCATCCCTGGGCTGATGGTCCTGGGTTCTGTAAGAAAGTAGGATGAGAGCAACTATTCAGTATCTCTATCACACTTTTTAAGAGTTCTCTACGGTGCCTTCCTGTCTAGGCTGTTGAGTATATATAGATAACACAAAAATGAACTTGTTTTTTATAATTATTATTTTTATTTTTTGCTCTTTTGGTGGGGGAGGTCACAAGGGGGTGGATATGGAAGGACTGGGAAGGTATTGTGATTGGGGTTTGTGATATTAAACTCCCAGAGAATCAATAAAAGGGTCATGGGGGAAAAAAGGAAAGAAAGTAGGCAGAGCAAGTCATGATAAGCAAGCCAGTGAGTAGCTCCCCTCCACGGCCTCTGCATCAGCTCCTGCCCCAGGTTCCTGCCTTGTTTGAGTTCCTGTCCTGACTTCCTTTGATGATGAACATGGTTACAGTGTTTCATCACAGCAATAGTAACCCTAACTAAGACACAACCCATTCCTGGTACTGGGAGTACTACTTGGTAGCATAAGATGCTTAGTTGGGCAGTGTCCTACTATCACATAGTGACTCCATCTAAATTCCTTTTTGCTGTGGGATGTCTTTCTGTATGCTATGAATATGTGTTGCTCTGACTGGTTGATAAATAAAGCTGCATTGGCCTATGGCAAGGCAGTTTANAGGAAGGCAGAAATGCAAGGGATAGACAGGAAGAGAGACAGGAAGAAGGCAGGGAGAGACGCCAGCCACTGCCGAAGGAACAACATGCCAGCAGACCAGTAAAGCCGTGGAACACGTGGCAAAACATAGATTAATAGAAAAGGGTTGATTTAAGATATAAGAGCTAGCTAGCAAGGAGCCTGCCTTAGGCCATGCAATTGGTAATAAATATAAGCCTCTATATGTTTATTTGGGTCTGAGCGGCTGCAGGACAGGGCNGGAGAGATTCGTCCCGACCGCAAGATGGGGCAGGACACAGGAAAACTTCTGACTAATGTGTTTATGTTTTAGGAAGCTCCTCCAGAAGTAGTTTTCAAATGGCTTCTCAATAGGCCTTTATTGTTGGTTGTCCTTCCTTATATTCCTCACTTTACTCTGTCCTCCCCTTACCTACCGCTTAACCCTCCTACTCTACTTTCTCCTCTCTCCCTTTATAATACTATATTTTTTTCTCTGGAAGATCCCTTCCTCCCCCTCATTCCTTACTAGCTATCTGACCTTCGTGATTATTCTAAATGAAACAAACATACCTAAAACTTAAAAACTAACATCCACATATACAAGAAAACACAATATTTGTCTTTCTGTGTCTGGGTTACCTCACTCAGGGTGGTTGATCATTTANATCTCCATTCATTTACTTGAAAATTTAATAATTTCATTTTTAACAGGTGAATACTATTCCACTGTGTAAATGCACCACATTTTGATTATCCANGCATCATTTGATGNACATCTAGGATGTTTCCAATGTTTGGCTTTATATGTAGAACAGCAATGAACACAGATGAGCAAATATTTCTGGAGTAAGATGTAGAGGCCTATGAGTATACGCCCAAGAGTGGGATAGCTGGGTCTTGTGTTAGATGAATTTTCAGCTCTTTGAGGAACTTTCACTGATTTCCATAGTGGTTGTACCAGTTTTCACTCCCACCAGCAATGAAGAAATGTTCNCCTTTCTCTACATCCTCGCCAGCATGAGCTGTCATTTGTTTTGTTGATCTTGGCCATTCTGACTGCTGTAAGATGAAATCTCAAAGTAGTTTTAATTTGCATTTCCCTAATGGCAAAGATATTGAACATTTTAAAAGTATTTCTGAACCTTTATGTTTCATCTTTTGAGAATTCTGTTTCATTCTATACCTCATTTTTAAATTGATGTATTTGTTTTCTTGATTTTTTTTCCTTCTTTGCATGTTTGAGATATAACCCCTGGTTAGTTGTATAATTGGTAAAGATTTTCCCAATTTTTTTTGTTTGCTTCTGTTGTTGTTGTTTCTTGAGACAAGGTTTCTCTGTGTAGCTTTGACACCTTTCCTGGAACTCGATCTGTAGACTAAGCTGGCCTCGAACTCACAGAGATCCACCTGTCTCTGCTTCCTAAGTNCTGAGATTTAANCTCACTGCAGGTGATTTTCCCATTCTTTAGGCTGACACNTTTCTCAAATGGTGTCCTTTGTTGCACAGAAGTTTTTGTGTAGTCCCATTTATTATTTGTTGGTCTTAATGCTTGCACTATCAGGGTTCTGACCAGAAANTCTTCTTCTGTNCCAATGAGCTCAAGCCTGTTCCATAATTCTCTTCTATCAGATTCGGGATATCTGGTCTTACATTGAGGTCCTTGATCAATTTGGAGTTGAATTTTGTGCAGGCTGTTAGATACAGATCTATTTGCATTCTTCTACATACAGCCATCCAGTGTGACCAGCACCATTTGTTGAAGATGCAGTTTTTTCTTCAGTGTGTATTTTGACTTCTTTTTTTAAAATCAGGTGTCCATAAGTGTGGGGAATTACANCTGGGTCTTTAATTCAATTCCATCGATCAACATGTCTGTTTTTATGCCAATACCATGCTGTTTTTTTTAATTACTATAGCTCTTTAGTACAGTTTGAGATCACGGTTAGTGGTACCTCCAGCAATTCTTTTATTATTCAGGATTATTTTAGCTATCCTGGGTTTTTTAGTTCCTATATGAAGTTGAAGATTGTATTTTTTCCAATTTCTGCAAGGAATTATATTGGAATTTAGATGAGGATTGCATCAAATTTGTAGATTGTTTTGATAAGATGTTCATTTTCTCAATATTAATCCTACTGATCCACAAACATGGGTGATAGTTTCATCCTCTGATGTCTTTTTTTATCTTTTTCTTCAATGTCTTAATGTTTTTTCACTATATAAGTCTTTCACTTGCTTGGTTAGAATTACTCCAAGGTATTATTCTTGAGGCTATTGCAAAAAGGTACTATTTCCTTCATTTTAAAACATTTATTTATTTATTATTTGCATTGGTATTTTGCCTGCATGTGTGTCTGTGTGAAGGTGTCAGATCTTGGAGTTAGAGATAGTCGTTAGCTGCCATGTGGGTGCTAGGAGTTGAACCAGCGTCCTCTGGCCATCTCTTCGGCCCCTATTTCCTTCGTTTGTTTCTCAGTATGTTTGTAATTTGTATGTAAGAAGGCTACTGATTTTTGTGTGTTTGTTTGATAGCATGCCACTTTGTTGAAAGTGTTTTATCAAGTGTAGAAGTTTCCTGGTGGAGTCTTTAAGTCTCTTATGTATAAAATCATATCTATCCTTATTAGTATCCCTCTCAGCTGTCTTGCTGCTCGAGCTATGACTTCAAGTTCTATATTGAGTTGGTATGGAGTGGACATCTTGTTTTTGATTTTAGTGGAAATGCCTCAAGTTTCTCTCTGTTTAAGATGATGTTAGCTGTGGGCTTGCCATAAATTGCCTTTGTTACGTTGAGGTATGTCCCTTGTATCCCTGGTTCTCCAGGACTTTTCTCATGAAGGGATGTTGGATTTTGTCAAAGCCCTTTCCTGCNTGTAATGAGATGGTCATGTGGTTTCTATATTTTAGTCTATTTATGTGATGTATATGTTTATTGATATATATATGTTGAACCATCCCTCAATCTCTGGGATAAAGCCAACTTGATCATGGTGGGTAATCTTTTTGATGTGTCTTTGAATTCGGTTTTCAAGTATTCATAATGGATATTGATANTGATTTTTTTTAGTTTTGTATAATAGAAGTTTTGTAAAACAAACTTGGAACTGTTTCTTCAGTTTCTATTTAATGGAATAATATGAGGAATATTGGCATTAGTACTTCTTTGAAGGTCTTGTAGAGGTCTATGCTGAATCCATCTGGCCACGGATGGATTTTTTTTTTTTTCGAGACAGGGTTTCTCTGTGTAGCTTTGCGCCTTTCTTGGAACTCACTTGGTAACCCTGGCTGGCCTCGAACTCACAGAGATCCGCCTGCCTCTGCCCCACGAGTGCTGGGATTAAAAGCGTGCGCCACCACTGCCCGGCCGGGCTTTTCTTTTTTGGGAAGGTTAGGACATTTTAAATTAATGCTTCTAATTAACTAGGGGTAGTGGGTCTATTAAAATTGTTTATTGAATCTTAATTTAAATTTGGTAGGTCATATATATATCAAGAAATTCATCCATTTCTTTTAGACTTTCCAGTTTGGTGAAATATAGATTTTTAAAATATGTCCTTATGGTTCTCTAGATTTCCTTGGTGTCTGTTTTAATATCTCCATTTTCATCTCTAATTTTATTAATTTGGATCCCTTTTTCTTTTAGTTAATATGGCTATAGATTTGTTAATCTTGTTTATTTTTTCAAATAACCAACTCTTCATTAACTTTTTGTTTCTATTTCATTGATTTCATTCCTGAGTTTAATTATTTATTTACTTATAACACTCCTTTTATGTCTTATGTCTCATATATTCTTTTAGAGATTTCAAATATATTATTAAATTATTAGAGTTTTATTTTTTAGAGATTTCAAATGTATTGTTAAATTATTAATGAGCTTTTGAGGTAGGCAGTAAGTGCTATAAATTTGCCTTTTATACCCACCTTCATTGTTTCCTATTGGTTTGAGTATGTTCATTTTCATTTTCATTCAATTCTAAAAAAGTTTTAAATTTCCTTTTTGATCATCCTTCACCCAGTTTTCATTCAGTAGTCAGTTGTTCAGTTTCCATGAGTTTGTATGCTTTCTGCTGCTTCTATTATTGATATCCACTTTAATCCATGGTGGTCAGGGTGCTATTTCAATTTTCCTAGATCTGTTGAGACTTGCTTTGGGTCCTAATATGTAGTCAATTTTGAAAAATAGTTGTAGACTGTTGAGAAGAAAGTGTACTCTTCAGTGTTTGGGTGGAATGCTCTATAGATGTCTGTTAGGTCCATTTGATTTATGATGGTATTTAACTCCTGTGTTTCTGTTTTGTCTGGATGACCTGATTATTGGCAAGAATAGGGTGTTGAAGCCACCCATTATCACTGTGTTAGGGTCAGTATGTGATTTTAGCTGGGGTAGTGTTTCTTTTATGAACTTAGATGACCTTGTGTTTGCTGCATAAATTATTTAGAATTCTAATAACCTCTTGATGGATTTTTCCTTTTATGTGTATGTAATATCCTTCCCTCCTTCCCTATCTCTTCTGATTAGTTTTGATTTGACATCTATTTTATTAGACATTAAAATAACTACACTTGATTGCTTCTTGGTTCCATTTGCTTGGAATAACTTTTTTCATCCTTTTACCCCAAGGTGATGTCTGTTCCTGGTGTTTCTTGGATGCAGCAGAAAGATGGATCCTGTTTTCTAAACCACTCCATTAGTTTGTATTTTCTTAAATTGGGGAATTGAGACCATTGGTATTGGGAGCTATTATTGAGCAGTGTTAATTAATTCCAGTTACCTGTTTATAATTTTTCCCTTTTTGATCCCTGTTCTGGGATTATCTATTCATTGTGTCTTCTTGGGTGTAGTTAACCCTATCTTCAGACTGAATCTTTCCTTCTATTGCCTTCTGTAAAGCTTTCTGTGGTGGACAGAGATTATTTAAATTTGTTTTGAATGTGAAATGTTTTTCTTTCTCCATGGATTGTAGTTGATACTTTTGCTGGGTATCATAGTCTGGGTAGGCTATACCTGGCTTGTAGAACTTCCACCCAGGACCTTCTGGCTTTCAGATTCTCTAGTGAAAAGTCAGGCATTATTCTAATGGACTTGGCTTTATATGTTAATTGATGTTTTTTCTCTTGCAGCTTTTAATATTCTTTCTTTGTTCTGTACATTAGGATTTTTAATATTATACATCATGAGGATTTTCTTTTCTGGTCCTATTTAGTCTTCTATNTGCCTCTTGTATCTTGGTAGTCACTTCTTTTTCAGGCTAAGGAAATAAGGAAATAATCTATAATATATAAAATCTATAAAAATATTTTCTGTGCCTTTAACCTGGGTTTCTTCTCCTTCCTCTGTACCCATTGTTTGTAGGTGTGGTGTTTTCATAGTGTCCCAGATTTCCTGGGTGTTTTGTGCCTGGAATTATTTGGATTTAGCATTTTCTTGGCTCAGTTATTCTTTTCTTCTACTCTGTGTTGAAGACCTGAATTTCCACATCTTTCAATCTGTTAGTGAGGCTTACCTTAGCTCTGGGCCTTTTATTTGACTTTCTGAATTTTTCATTTTATTTAAGATTGGCTTTTCTTCAGCCACTCTATCTTTGTTAAATTCTACTTTCATATCTTGACTTGTTTCCATGATTTCCTTCAACTGNTTGTGTTTTCACTGAGGCACTCATTCATATCCTCTTTAAGGTCCTTGAACATACCCATAATTGCTATTTTACAATCCTTTCTTGTGCTTCAGTTAAATTAATTTTTTAGGGGGAGGGGTCAGGGCATATTACAGTAGTGCTGCAGGCTTCTGGAGGCATACACACTGTCTTGGTTATTCATATTTGTGATTTTGCAATGGGACCTGGAGATCTGTGGTTATGGTGTTTGAANTGTGTTTTGATGAAGCTATCTGGTCTTTGTTAGGTGGGTTGCTCTGTTCTTTGATTGCCATCACTCCAGTCTGACAAACAATGGAATGATGCTTGGTTTCCAGTCTCAGGGCCCCTCCCTGGCTCTGGCCTCAGATGACAGGGGATGGAGATGGGCTGAGATAAGGAGCTTAGGCAGAAGGCAAAGGAAGTTCTAAGAGTACTCTGGAGAGACAATGCAGGCAGCAAATCTGGAGGGACAGAGTCGACCAAGCCCCTTAAAACTAAAGTCCCACTATAAGATATGGAGCTTCAGGTGTAGGTGGAAGTTTCTGTCCCACAAGCCACTCCCAAATAACCAACACAGAGACTTAATATTAATTATAAATGCTCAGCCAATAGCTCAGGCTTGTTACTAGCTAACTCTTAAATTTTAAATTAACCTGTATTTCTTATCTACCCTCTGCCATGTAGCNGTACCTNCTTTCAAGACGGCATATTCGTTTTGCTTCTCCTTGCATCCCTCGAAACTCCTCGGACTCCGCCCTTCTTCCTCCCAGCATCCTTAGTTTGGTTGTCCCACCTGTACTTCCTGCCTGGCTACGGGCCAATCAGCTTTTTATTAAACCAANCNGAGTGACAAATCTTCACAGGGTACAAGAGCGTTATTCCATAGCATTCAGGATATGGTCTTTCCCTGCTAGATTTTGTTCTCTCTTTCATTCAATATTTCCTCACTATGCCACTATTCCTCCCTTTTCATATGGTAATAAATATTTTGTGCCATTGTATGTTGGAACTGNGCAATTTGATTTTACAGGGGGTTACAATTAAGAGGTTGCCTTGAATCTTAGAAGAGACTTTGGACTTTTTTAAAAAATTTATTTATTTTTAATGTACATTGGTGTTTTGCCTGCATGTCTGTCTGTGTGAGGGCATAGGATCCCCTGGAGCTGGAGTTACAGACAGTNGTGAGCCACCATGGGGATACTGGGAATTGAACCNGGGTCTCCCGGAAGAACAGCCAGTGCTCTTAACCACTGAGCCATCTCTCCAGTCCCAACTTTGGAGTTTTAAACAGTTTTAATACTGTGAAAGACTATGGAAACTTTTGGACTTGGACTAAATGCATTTAGCATTAGGATGTCCCCATGAGGCTGTGGGGACCAGAGTGGAATGCGGTGGTTTGCATAAGAAATGTCATGGATAGGCTCAGGAATGTGAACATTTTGTCCCTAGTTGGCAACCCTNTTTGGGGAGATTTAGGAGGTTTGGCCTTGCTGGAGGAAGGGTGTCACTGGGGTGCACTTTTAGAGGCTTTGAGAATATATACCCTTACTCTATCTTCAGTTTGCTCCAACTCCTTCCTATTTGCATATGAAGATGTGACTTCCCAGCTTCCTGATCCTGCCACCAAGCTTGCTTATAGCTATGTTTTCCCTGAATGCTGGACTNTCTTATCGCTTTGGAACTCAGTATGTAGACCAGGTTGGCCTCACAGTCACCTGCTTACCTCTGCTTCCTGAGTGCTGGGATTAAAGGTATGTGCCTCCACTCCTGCCTCTGGTTATATTGTCTTATTGCAACAATAGAAACACAATAATAAAACTTCCTTTCTGAGGATGAAACATACTTGGATTGTAAGGCATAGAGAACTCAAGTTGGAACTGACACGGAAACTTCTTTTGTGCTGGCTAGCTTTCACAGTACTGGGAAGTTCTACACAGGCTGCTGGGGGAGGGTAGTCATCAAGGGTATTGCCTAGTAATGAACCCTGAATGCTCCAGTATTTACTTGCCAGATAAGACTGATCACTGGTGCAATAGTGGCATATTGGTTATGGGGTTAACCAATTGCTTTCTGATTAGGTGTAAGGTCTGTGCCACAGNAGGGAATTCATATCTGACACTGTAAACCTAGACAAAAGCCCATTGCTTGGGAGGTCATAGGCCCTATGGGGCAACCGAATACTGGGGCCAATTTTCAGCACTTACATGGCAGATCACAACCATATATAACTCCAGCGCTCGGGAATCCAATACCCTCTTCTGGATTCCATGGTATCACACACACACACATGATATATATATATATATATATATATATATATATATATATACACACACACACGCATGCAGGCCAAAACATTTGTTCACATAAAATAAGAGTGAATAAATATTTTTTTAAAAAAAGTGTTCCTGTAGGATCTTTGGGAGGATAAATGCTAAGATGTCCATGCCAATTCCTTAGTGTTGTCTAATCCATCCCACCTAATAGCACATTCTCTGAGAGAATGTTTGCATTTGGCCTAGACCTGCTGACCTAAGTCTTCCATATCCTGTGGAAAAGTCTTTGTTCTTCTCTGCTTTAGAGGGAGGCCAGCCTTTCTCCAATGTACCTTCACAGATTTTCTGTCCTTGGGTGTACCAGGTACTTTGCAAATCTGAGAATGAAAGGTCTGCTAACCAATAAGATACAGGAGCTGAGCAGCCTAGCCAGTCCCAAGGGAAAGCAAATGTCACCTTTTGCTCTGTTTTCTTCTGCCAATAAACACAACTCAATTTGAGCTAATTGAGCCCTAACCCTCCACAATTAAGGCTAAAAAAAAAATACCTAATGCAAAGTTCGAACAAACTTGCTTAAGGGTTATAGAAAATTCTAGATTNCCCTTCTCCTCATGGCTTCGATGAGGCCTGATGGGATCTAAAAGGCTCCACATANCTCCTCAGGCACCTGAAACCAGAGCCTGGCCATTGAGACCACATGCCCATCCCTGGTTCACTCAGCCTAGCATTCCAACTAAGGCTCCTGGGTTATCCACACCATAATTTGAAGAAAGGACGGTTTAAAAGGAGCAACCCCCATCCTTCCCACCTCCCCACTCCCATGAGACCATTTCCCCCTACCCACAACCTCACCTCATGTCACCCGATAACAGGAGCTGCAGAGGGCAGTGTCAAACTTCCCTGAGGCATCTGTTGTGCTCTCAAAATAATTTAGTTTCCCATCCTTCCCACCTCCCCACTCCCATGAGACCATTTCCCCCTACCCACAACCCCACCTCATGTCACCCGATAACAGGAGCTGCAGAGGGCAGTGTCAAACTTCCCTGAGGCATCTGTTGTGCTCTCAAAATAATTTAGTTTCAAAGAAGAGAACAGATGGATTGCATTTCCCTGACTTTTAGCTGGTTCCAATGTGCAGACAGTTAAGATCATAATGTTAACATTTTCTCTGTTTTATGTGCATATAAAATATTCCTGAAGAATGTGCTTTTGAATGCAAAGTTTGATCCAATTACAATTTTATAGTTTATAAAAACATAAAAAGTCTGTTTTCTGGGTGTTTGGGACCCCGAGGCTTTTACAGTAAACTTGGAAGCTCGCAGGGAGGCACATAATTGCCACCATGTCAAAGAGGACCCTGTGGAACTGAAAATGATGAGCCTANGAGGTAGGTATGGAAACATTCCACAGTCTCTGGGGAGTGAATGAGATACCGATGGAGGGAATTCAAAACAATCCTGTGGTCTCGGATCAGATTGGAAATGATTGTTGCACTGTGTTTTTAAAGGGGAGGGAAATAAAATAGAGAGAGGAATCTTGTAAACTTAATTTCTGTGGTTCGGAAGACACAAGGTAGCTCAGGCAGCTTCCCCCTTAGTGAGAGAGACAGAGGAACAGGTCTTCAGCCAGCACATCAGAGATCCCCCCTCTCCAGAGCAAACGCCAGAGAGAGTTCTCTTCCCAGGCTCTTCGACTGTATCTGAGCAAATAACTTCAGCAATCTGGGCACTGGCCCTTTNTGCTTACAAAACAAACACACACAAATAAGGTTAAGGACTGAGATCTTTTCTACGTCTAGATTACAAGCTGTTGGAATACAGCAGACAGCTATCAGCAGCATGTCTGGAGGGAGGTGTCTACGAAATGAAACGATGGANGACTTGCTTCTGCAAGAACAAGGTGGCATAGCCAGGCCGTCTCTGAGTTGATCGAATCTACACTCTCTGATACCCTGTGTGAGCAGTCCATTGAACTAACATCCTGTTCCCATTTAGAGATGTTGATGAGGAATTTCTCTTGTTGACTGGGAACTGTGAGCGTGTGTACAGGATTGTTTTGTATATGTGGAATGGGTTTCCTCCCAGGGGTTGTCCACCTCCAGCAGCTTCCCTGTGACATTCATGTGCCTAAAGAGCAGAGCACTGTTCCATTGTACTCACGTTAGGTAGGCCTCTGAGCTCTGGAAACCTGAGATTATCTGGTGATAATTGCTTTCATGGTACTGATTCTAGGCTACATCAATCAATTAGGGGAATTCTGGCTCTCAGAACTGCAGGAAAAGTACAGTTTGCTTTGTTACTACAGGAAAGATGTGAGGCTCAAAGAGGTTAAGGGATTTGGAGACAATCACGCAGGTTCTTGGTCAGGCCTCCTGATACTGCAATATAACCCTATGATCTATTCCATACCTTGTTTGAGGAGACCCAAGAGCCTGATGCCAAATGTGTCCATGTGAGTTTCTTAGGGCTGCCATGACAAATGCCCATGAGCCTGGAGACTGGAGAGGACTGACAGGTATTCTAGCACAGCTGTGGCAGTTACAAGTCTGGAATCAAGATATCACAGGGCCTACCCTCCCTCTTAGGGCTTGGGGGAAGAACGCTCCCCTTACCTCTCCAGCAAGTAGGGCCTTCAGCATTCCAGAAGGAGGCCTCTGCCTACTCCTGCTTACTCTGTTTCTCTGTGGGGCCTTGTTGCTGTTTTTTTCAACAGCAAGGCACACTGTTGATTCACCATGGTTGCATCACCATCTTTGACTAATTCATTATATATGCCCATTTTTTAAGCCAGGCCATTCTTTGAGGCTCTAGGTGGACATGAATTTGAGGGATACTATTTACCACACTCCAAGTGAGTAGTAGGAAAAGATNTCAGAAGCAGAGAACCTTGAACCTACTCTTTGCTNGTGGCCTAAGCACTGGCTATTTTTACACACGAAGTCTGGTCCTTACACCTCTTCATTCACTCATAGGCTATTTGCAGTCATTTTGGCCCTTCTCTGTAATGAGCAGTCTTCAGTGTTGCATAATTGGATTTGTTTTAAGAGAGCTTTCTCTGGATGCTATGTAGAAAATTAGGTGTAGNAAGTAAAGGTAAACCAGGGAGAGTGTTATGGCTTTTGGAGTCCTTCAAGAGAAAAGCACTTAGAGTGGAATCAGTGGAAGTNGAGAATGTGAGCAGATTCTGAATATATATATACTCAGAATATATATATATAATATATATATATATATGGGATAGCTGGTAGTTTGGCCACTGGGGATTGAGTATATATTAGACGTCAAAGTAGGCCATCAGTCACCAGTCTGTAACTAAAGGAACAGGTCCACTTTGGAGGTAGGGAGGTGGGGAATCACAGTGACCAGTGGTATTTAAAGCCATATTACCAGCTGAGGTCACCTGTGGAGGGCAGTGAGAACTCAGGATCATGCTGTGGCTCCTGTCTTACTCAGAATCTGGAAAGATGAGGAAGATCTAAGCACAGGCTACTAAGATGTAGGAGTCAATGAGACAGGAAATGATCAGGAGAGTCAGTGTCCTCAGAAGGGACNAATCAATTGTGTCAAGACTGTATGACAGATAGGAGAAATAAGCTTGATGTCTTTAAGATTAATTGCAGAGTAATAAATCTAGCTAATAACCAAGTACTATACATTTCAGGATCATTGAGAAAATTTCAGATGTTCTTANCACCACAAAGGTTAAATATTGAAGTAATAGATAGGTTAATTAACTTGTCTACAATGGGTCAGAAATAATGACATTATACTATAGCCTGTAAGTCTATACACATATAGTTTGTTAACATATGACTAAAATATTGGCTGAAGGATCAAAATGTTGGGGCCTTGGGACATTGGAGGATCCTTATGTCCGTGATGTGACGAGGGGAGAATCATAGAACTCTAAGTGGGAGGAGGAGTGTAATGAAGCCTACTGTCTACTGCCCTTTGGCTCATGGGTGGTCTAACCCAACAGCATTTGTCAATGCAGCTCTAGCATAAACCACACCCAAACACCTGTTTTCACAGAGAGATCTTTTATTAAGCTGGGAAGAAAAGTTAAAGTGGCTGCTTCTGACTCAGGCAGAAAAACAGCAGCAAATGACCTTGCAGGTGTGATTTTAAGAGGAGAAAAAGGAGAGGTCTGGGTTAGAATGGGCTAGGATGGTGATAGAGGAGATAGGGGACTAGGAAGAAAGGGAAGAGGACAAAAAAAAGGAGAAGGGGTATTTGTCCCAGAGGGACAAAGGACTGCCTCTGGATAGAGGGGAGACAGACATGGTCCATAGGCAAATGNTTTACAAAGGTAAAGGGGAAACCCCATGTTAGGATGAGGTGTTTAATTTTAATTTGGCATGTTTATTAGGTGAGCCAAAGGGGGCATCTGATTGCTGAACTTTGGCAGTCAGCCTCAGGAGGAGGAAGTGGCCAAATAAGGGAATAGACCTTGGTGGCTAGCTTTAGGAATGTATTCTGCTGGTTTTTAGCAAGACAGAGGAGAATGGGGGAGAAGGGTAAGGCCTGTCAGTCACATGCTTGAACAGGCTAGTGTCCCTTCAGTGAGAAACGTGACAGGCATTTTCCAAGTGGCCAGTGTTGCTTTAACTTCCGTAACCCATTGCCCNGGTTTACTTGAGACACAGCTCTTCCTTCGCTCCACGCACTAAGTTCACTGTTCTTAGTGACCTAGCATGCACTTTCCTAATTACCTACTATACAATGATGGTTCCTGTTGGCTTCTAGTTTACAACCATAAAGGTAGTTCCTGGCCCTCAGCAGACTCATGTCCATCTAATCTTCCACTTAAATGAGTGAGAAGGCAGATGACGATGACGGAGTACTGCTCCAAAACTAGACACACAGGACAGAGTCACACCAGGGCTAGTAATGATGTTTTTTTTTTTTAAAGGCTTTTCCATCTCACAGGAAGACTCCCTAGGAGCTCATTAGACCAAAATGTTCCACAAGCTGGAAAAGAAGTCCTTGGACCCGCAGAGGCAAAGTCGTGGGGGTGAGCAAGAGGAGAGCTCCCTTGCAAAGGGAGGAAGTGTAGTGGAGGGTGCTTTCATTTAGTCTGTGATGACAAGATAAGGCCTTAATAGATTTAAGCTGCACCGAGGAACATGGAGATATTGCAGGTGATAAACCTCCCAACCAGATGGAGCTCCAGGCACAGTGAGAGGGTCTCTGGGCTCCATCCAGCCTCCTCCCGAGTTACAGGGCTTGAGGGCTGTGAATAAGGCCAGACTATGGCCCTGGAAACAGGTAAGAAATGGGTGAGACACACATGCAGGTCTGTTCTAGCCCATTTCTGTGGATGCTCAGGAATCAACAGGAATGGTCTTCTAGGGGGACATTTGTTTTGTTTGTTGGTTTGTTTTGTTTTGTTTGAAACAGGTTTCACCTGTGTAGCCCTTGCTGGCTTAGAACTCAATATGTAGACTAGATTGGCCTTGAGCTTGCTGTGAGCTTGCTTTGAGGGTACTATGATGAACAGATATGGACCACCAGCACTGGTGGGACATTTCTTTATTCCCTCCAGGACACTGACACAGTCCCAGGTTCCATGTCAGGAACCCCACTGAAGTGGCACAGCTTACTAAAAGTAAGTGGAATTACCCCATCAGTCTTGGGCTGGAGGGAGAAAGGAAAATGAGAGGGTTTGGAACTACACAAACACAGCCTCCAATTCAGCCATCTTCTGAGCAGAACTCAGGAGAAATGTGTATCTGCTCTCTGGTGTAAGCAGCACAGGTCACATTTTCTGGCTCAGGCCTTACAAAACAAGTCCTGGGTACTTGTGGCACCTGCTTTTGTGTGTGTGTGTGTGTGTGTGTGTGTGTTATGTACACATGTACATGAGTGTGTGTATGTGGTGTGTACTTGTGTATGTGTGTGCATGTGTGTATAGTGTGTACAGGCTGCGTTTGGAGCACATGCTTTTGTGTCTGGCTTTATATGTGGGTTCCGGGAAATCAAAACCAAGGTTCTTGCACTTGTGTGGCAGGGCACTTTACTAACGGAGTGACCTCCCTGGCTTTTCCTGATTCCTTCCTGTCATTTTGGCCCTGGAGGAAGAGCAGACAGACAGGAGAGAGAAAGGAGGAAAGACAAAGAAAAGCAGACACATGCAGCGATTGGGTTTATAGGATGATTTGGCAACGGCCTGCCCTGAGAAGCTTCCGGAACAAGCTTCCTTATGGAACAGTTACATAGCCACTTATCGGAAACATTCCCCAGACTGTTCCAGAAAAGGAAGCTTTCTCTTGACTCCTTGATCAGATTTAGCCCCTAACCCCCTTGCCCATCATGCCATCTGGGTCTTTCTCAGCCCTGCTATATCCCCCTAGCACACCCCCCTGCACTGTGCAAGAAGCCAGGTAGAGAAGGGCAGAGCAGTCTTCCCTGCCTTCTTCACTCTATCCAGCAACTTTCCACAGCCGACCCTCAAGCTCCGGTGCGCATCTCCAGAGAGCTNGGGTAATCTGAACCCTCATCTGTGGATGGCTTGTCTGTGTTTACAGATAGAAGACAAGCTGCAAGAAACAGGGTTGGGGTTGTTTTTGGTAAGTCAAACCAGCTGTGCTCTCCTGCCTATGGCTGCTTCCTTTGCAAATGCCCAATGTCACTTGTGGTTGGAGCCTCTTTTCTTCCTATAGAGTTGTTTTCCTCTTCTGAAGGCAGCTGTCCTCCTGAGCTCCTTTCCCCGCCCCACCATCTGCTCCCCTGTAAGGTGTCCGCTCGCTGGGTCAGCCTGTGCGTTGCCCCAGCTTGGCTCCTGAGGACAGTGTTCCATCCCAGGGGTCCAATACCTCTTGTCATGCAGCTTTGCGGATTGCAGTCTGAGGCTGGAGGAGAGTAGTCTTTTCCAGTCTTCCTGTTCCCTCCTTTTAGAAATCAACCTGAAACTGTAGTTGTTTTTTTTTTTTTTCCCCATTCTTTTAGGGCTCACCACCCAGCTCCTAAATAAATACACGCAGACTTATTCTTACTTATGAATGCCCAGTCTTAGCTTGGCTTGTTTCTAGCCAGCTTATCTTAACTTAAATTATTCCATCTCCCTTTCACCTGTGGGCTTTTTACCTTTCTTTATGTAACTTTCTTTGCTTCTTACTCAGTGGCTGGCTGTGTGGCTGGGTGGCTGGCCCCAGGTGTCCACCTCTTCTTCCCTTTTCTTGCTACTTGCTCTCCTTCTTTAGCCTAGGTTTTTCCTCATATTTATTCTCTCTGCCTGCCAGCCCTGCCTATTCTCTCTCCTGCCTAGTTATTGGCTGTTGAACTCTTTATTAGACCAATCAGGTGTCTTAGCCAGGCAAAGTAACACAGTTTCACAGAGTTAAACAAATACAATATAAAAGAATGCAACACATCTTTGCATCATTAAACAAATGTTCCACAGAAAAAAACAAATGTAACACAGCTTAAACTAATATTCCACAACAAGGAGCTTATCTCCATGAGATTATAACTCAAAGATCACTTTGGAAAGGGAAAAAAAAAGTGTGGTCCATTTCACCACTCAGTGGAGGCAGCACCAGCATNGTTTCCCATTGGTAATATTTAAATAGGCATATAAAATAAACCCTTTCNTGTTTAAGTGATCCATTTTTTTAGTTAGAAGTTCATTGGAATNTAAGACAGGCACATCTTACTGATAAAGTTTCAATTCATCATTTGTTGAATTCCTGCTAGGCAATCAGTATCTTCCTTCAAAGAACACACAACCTACTTGGAAGAAAGTAGAGAACAAGTATATAGCATGTAAAAGAATTTGTTAGACTCCCTTAGGCCATTATCCAAAGGCTGAAGATGGTTGCTACAATGGGAATTTGGGGCACAGAGTCATAATGGACTAGGGGTGCTTAGTGAAGATTTCCTGCTAGAAGCATGGCAGATTGAAGAAGTGGTCCTGGGTTGGTATTGCTATGAAGAGACCACGACAACTCTTTTAAATGAAAACATTTAATTGAGGCACTTGCTTATAGTTTCAGAGGTTCAGTCCATTATCATCATGGCAGGAAGCACTGTGGCATGCAGGCAGATGTGGTACTGGANCTGAGAGTCCTACATCTTGACTCAGAGGCAACAGGAAGTTGACTGACTCACTGGGAGGTGTCCTGAGCATAGGAAACCTCAAAGCCCACCCCCACAGTGACACATTTCCTCCAACAAGGCCATACCTACTCCAACAAAGCCACACCTCCTAATAGTACCACTCCCTATGAGCTTATGGGGGTCAAATACATTCTAATCACCACATTCCATTCCCTGGCCCTCATAAACCTTTAGCAAAGAAATGCAAGAGCTGAAGAGATGCTTCAGTAGTTAATAGCATTGGCAGCTTTTGCAGAGGATCTGGGTTCAGTTCCCAGCACCCACATGGCAGCTCACAACTGTCTGTAACTCCAGTTCCAGGAGGACATCTGGTGCCCTTTTCTAACCTCCATGTTTATATGTATACAAACATACATGCAGGCAAAACACTCATACACATAAAACAAATAAAATTAAAGAAATAAATAAAAGAATAAGATAAAGTACAGAGAGATGCAAAATCCAAGGTATTAGTTGATTAAAGTTCAACAATGAACTCCTCCCTACTCTGTAAAACCAAACCAAATCAAAACACTTAACCGACCACCTTTGTGTTTTTCATGTATATTTATAATAATGTTGANCAATTTCCATGGTGTACCTAGTGTGAATACACTCAACATGGCTAATTTCATAGTCAATTTTAAGGTGTGACATTACTGACCAGCCAGAAGCTGGAAAGAGCTGTTGATCTAAAGTGGCCAACACTGAAAAGGATTCTTCTAGTAAGAAACATGGACTTGGAGGGGGCGTGCATTAAGGAGGGACCCTCATGCACAGAGGCCTATGAACCATTATAGGGGCTCTAAGAAATCCACACAAATTCAAAAATATTTGGGTTAACTCTCCTCTATATAGACATCTCTCCAGTAACAGCAAGTGTTATCAACAAATATTCACCAATTCTTACTATGCCAGTGGAGAAGACTTATTTTTAAAATGATTTATGTGGACATACCTTTTTTGTCTTAAAAAGGCTCCTCTCTAATTCCCTTAGATATGTGTATGGGTCACAATAGTACACATGTCCTGCTTTGTAGTCCTTTCCTATTTCTACTTGGGTTCTTTGTTTTTTAGTCAGTCTCTGTTGCTCACTTTGGTTCACAGTGCTATGGTTTGCATGTATTAGAGACTTCATTCCAATGTTGTAGTGTTAGGAGCAGTTCCACTTCAGTGCTTCTCAACATGTGGGTCGCAACCCTTTTGGCAAACCTCTATCTCCAAAAGTATTTACATTATGATTCATAACAATAGCAAAGTTACAGTCATGAAGTAGCAATGAAAATAATTTTATGATGGGGGGGGGTCACCACAACATGAGGAGCTGTATCAAAGGGTCACAGAATTAGGAAGGTTGAGAACCATTGTTCTACTGGGAGGTGTGTGGGTCATGGATAGACTAATGTCATTATTGAAGGGAAGAGTTCATTATTACAAGTCCAAGCTCCTCATTAAAGAATGAATTTAGCTCTCCCTTGTCTCTTTCTCGCCCTCCTTTGTCCTTCAGCCATGGTATGTGGAAGAAAGATAGCTTTCTCCAGATGCCTGTCCAATAGACATGGATTCTTTATTGTAAGTTACGCAGCCAGTGTTAAGTCGTTGTAAGTTACACAGTCAGTTGGATTCCTTTGTAGAATCACAAAACAAAGAGAGAAAGTGAATACCAAGAAATAAGGCTGCTGCTGTAAGAAATACTTAAAAATGCAGAAGCCACTTTGGAGCTGGGTAGAGGCTAGATACAGTGGTTCTCAACAGGTGGGTCGTGACCCCTTTGGGGTTGCATATTAGATATCCTGCATATCAGATATTTACATTATGATTCATAACAGTAGCAAAATGACAGTGATGAAGTACCAACAGAATAATTTTATGGTTGGGGGTCACCACAACATGAGGAACTGTGTTAAAGGGTCGCAGCACTAGGAAGGTGGAGAACCGCTGGACTAGAAGCATTGGAGGCACAGAGAAGAAAAAGCCTAGAGAGCCATAACTGGAGCATTTAGGGTGATTCCGAAGAGGGCACAGGGAAAAACTGTAGAGAATGTAGTCAGGTGGTGATGACTCAATGTGAAATATGAACAGTAGAGGCCACTGTGGCAAGGCAACAAGGAACATGCTTTAGAGANNAGAGAAACGNCACTGTTATGGTTTGACCATGAACACTCATCCATAGGTTCATATNTTGAATGTTTGGTCCTCCACTGGCGGTGCTCTTTTGGGAGATGGTGGGAAGNTTAAGAGGTAAGGCAGAATGANAGAAAATAGTTCCTGGGGGACATATCTTAAAGGTTCTACTTGGTACCCAGTTCCTTTCTTGCTGGTCTGGCTCTTGTGTGCCATGAGGCAGGCAGCCTCTGTCACATGAGCCTGCTGCCATGAAGTTCTGCACAAGTGTATATAAGGCCAAACAACTATCAACTGAGCCCAAATAGGTCCATCTTCCTTCAGTTATCCTCCAGTATTTGGTCACAGCTATTGAAATCTAACCAATACAACCAACCTTGTTAGAAAGTAGCCAAAGTCCGGGATGGATTGTATCCATTTCCTAAGAGAGATGAACTAGGACATCTGAATGAAGAAATTTTTAAGAAAGATATTGAAGGAGATAAATGGTATCTTTTAACTGTACTCAGTAAAATGAGCAGGGAGGGGANAACTATTTTAAAAGTGGGGTTTATAATAAAGAGGAAAACAGAAAGTAAAACTTAGAAACATCTCAGAGCCATGGTTGTTGCAGGGTCAGAACCTCTACTAGGACACTGCATAATCGAGATGTGCGAGTGGGCCCACTCCTTAGACCTCAGATCTGAGCCTCCAGAATGGCATGACAGAGGTTTAAGGTCTCAGTCATTAAACTTACTACATGGCCTGAGTCCAACAAAGTTATTGGTACAGACTGGTCTTGGGGACCTGACTCCTCTAGTGTACCCAGAAGTGGCACAGAGTCAAAGAGCATTCTGGAATACTAAGACTTTCATGTAGTTTGTCCTGTAAGTGCCTAGGTTATCTTCTTTTGTGTTGCCCCCGTTGGGCATGGGAATATCTATTTTATTTATGCCTGTCTCACCATTGTCTTTTGGAAGCATGTAACAGTTTAGTTTCTCAGGCTCACAGTTAGAGATTACCTCAGAATGAATTCTGCCTACATGCAGCTATCTAGATGAGATTTTGGACTTTGAACTTTTTGAGTTAGTGCTGAACTGACTTAAGTTTTGTGTGTTCTTGAGGTTGAATGAATGTATTTTTCATGAGAGAAGAACATAAATTTGGGGCACCAGGAGCAAATTGCTGGTTTGAATTTGTTCACCAAAGTTCATAGTGTGGGAACTTGATCACTGATGCAGTGGTATTGGAAGTTGGGTCCTGGTGACAGATGACGAATGCTGCTATTTCAGGAATGGGCTTATTATCATGAAAGGAGTAAGTTCCTTATGCAAGGATGAATTTGGCTCTCTCTTCTCTCTCAGCTGCTATCCATCTACNATGCTATGGTATAGCAAGAAGACCTTCGCCAGATGCAATCCCTTGACCTGGATTTCTCAGCCTCCAGATCCATGAATCAATACATTTCTGTTCACTATAAAGTATACAATCTGAGGTGATCTTCTACAGCAATATATAAAGGGCCAAAACAGATGTGTAGCAGTGTACTATCAAGTGACATTTTTGCAATAGAGATGTAAGAGAGATACAAACAAAATGTGGCAAATGGCAAGGGATGACTTTTGAGCATTTATTACTTTTTAAAAATATCACTTACATACTTATAAAATTTTATCATTTTACAAGTTTCTGATTATTTAATGGCCCTCCTTCATGGGCCAATCTGAGTCACTAGCCANAGAGAAATGAGAAAGGGCTACTAAGAAGATCTTGGATNGGAAGCCTTNGTCANACACTCCAATTACACCATTCTCTCTTGTTTTACACACAGTGAGCCAGGCTGACAGTGCTTGTCCAATCAAAAAGGGTAGGACTCTGATCTCTTGGATGCCTGCCACATTCAAAACTATAGGCATCCACCAACGTTTCAGCACACCAANGCTGTCTGAAAGCCCCCACTAAATGATGTCCACTGGAGGAGCTCCACCAGTGAGCACACATTTAGGCAAAACCGGTGCTGCTATGTGTGGCTTCTGACTTCAGTCACTAGCTGCATTGTACCTCAGCTAATGCAACCTGGGTTTAATGGACACCAGAGAAAGGGACAACTCCAGCAGCANTACCCTAGGGACACCCTCAGTTAGCAACCCAAAGCCATAATAAGAACCACCCAACCATCCCCAGCACAGCCCTCACTTGTGGCACCACCCACACTGCTACCCTGCACCAACTGTTGCCTCCCCCACATTGAAAAAAATTAATTGGTTTGAAATAATGATTTTTAAAATTCTTTGATAATTTCATGCACACATATATTGATTTTTTTCACTGCTCATTATTTTCTTCCAGTCTCTGCCCTCCTCCCAACCCCTGCCATGCCCCTTCTATTTGATGGCTTTTTAAAAATCCCACAAACTTTGTGGTTACATGCATGAATGTGAGAGAAAGGTAATGCCTGGGACATGGGAAATTTATCAGTGTGTAAGATGAATCTTANACGGTCTTATTAATAGAAAACTCAGGGCCAGGTATTGGGGTAAATTCTGAAAGATCAGAGAGACAGAACAAGCCACAGCCAACCTCACCTNNCCAACTCCTCAGCTGATCTTGTTTCCTCAGACTGCAGGCTTCTGAGTCCTCACCCGAATGGATCTCAGCTGAACTGCTGCTNAAAGCCTAAAAGCTTATATACTAAAAAGGTATATAAGGTCCTCAGGCCATTTCTGCTTCCTGCCATTACTTCCTGGGATTAAAGGCATGTGTCTTTCTCAAGCAAGACATAGATCTCAAGTCCTGGGATTAAAGGTGTGTGCCACTATGCCTGGCTCTGTTTTCAGTGTGGCCTTAACTCACAGAGATCTGGATGGATCTCTGCCTCCAAAATGTTAGGATTAAAGGCATGTATGTCACCATTTTCTGGCCTCTATGTCTATCTAGTGGCTGTTCTGTTCTCTAACCCCAGATAAGTTTTATTAGGGTACACAATATTTTGGGGCACACAATATAATCACCACATCAGTGGATACACTGTTCAAAAACAAACAAACAAACAAAAAGAAACCAAAACAAAAACCCCTCCTTCCTCANTGTTCATTAACTGCCATAGTCTGTCAGTGAGGGACGGGGCAACAGAAACCCCTCACCCACTGTCTTAGTTAGGGTTCCTATTGCTGTGAAGAGACACCACAACCAAAGCAACTCTTACAAAAGAAAGTATTTAATTGGGGGCTTGCTTATGGCTTCAGAGGGTTAGTCTATTATCATCATGGTGGGTAGCATGGTGGCATGCGGGTAAGTATGGTACTAGAGCAATAGCTGAGAACTTTACTTTCTGATCCACAGGCAGCAAGTGGAGAGAGAACAACCCTGGGCCTGGTATGGGCTCTTGAAACCTCAAAGCCCACTCCCAATGTCACCCCTCCTAATCCTTCCCAGACATCTTACCAGTTGGGGACTAAGCATGCAAACCTATGAGTTTATGGGGACCAATCTTATTCAAACCGCCACATCCATACACGATGGGATGGTAAGAGGTTCAGGCTTTTGCATGTCCTGTGCAGTGAGTTCATGAGTGCATTGGCCATGCCNTGTCCAGATGACCCTGTTTTTGCACTATCCTTTCTCAGCCCCTGGCTTTTACAGTCCTCTTCCCTCTCTTTAACTGTGTTCTCAGCCTTGGAGGAGGTGATATAGATGTACCCTTAGGGGCCCAACATTCCATAATCATCTATTCTCCACACTTGGACAAATTGTGAATCTGAATTAACGGCCACCAATTTTGAAAAGCAGGAGAGAGCTTCTNGGAAAACTGAGAGCAACACTAATCTATATGTCTGACCATAAATATTTAGAGGGAAGTTTGATATACTGTTCATTTAACAAGGCATGCTAGTCGGTTCTTATCTATAATCATACCTATAATCATACCATTTCTTGACCAGGTTTTAGGAAGCATGAATTATCCTGTGGAGAGGGCTTCAAATCCAAGCAGAAAGCAGATGGTTAACCCCGTAATAGCCATACCACTTTTGTACCAATGGGTATATCTTGCCAGGCATGTCTAATTGAACCTTTTGCTTGATGACTTGCTGTGTCTCTCTATAAAGTATTTTCTCTAGGAGAATAAGAGGCTTATCTTGGTCAATAGAATAAAAGAATGGAGATTTACACAGGATATTTAGTGGATGTTTCACTTAATGAGAAGGCTTTGAAGGCAGTAATGATGGCTAGTGTAGCCTTGATGGTCTTGCTCACATTCCATTTTCTTCTCAACCATGTATGGTCCTAGTGACCCACATTGCCAGAAATCTCAGCTTCCTGCCTTCAAAGCAACATAAAAAAAGCTGTATAAAGAACTGAACTGGAGAGATGGCTCAGCTGTTAAGATCACTTGCTACTCTTCCAGAAGACATGAACTGGGTTCCCAGTTACAGGCTGTTCACAACTGTAGCTCCAGGGAATCCAACGCCCTCTTCCAGTATCTGTGGACACTAGGGGCACATGCACGCACACGCACACACATGCACACGCACACACACGCACACACAGTGGGGGTGGGGGGAAGAAAAGAAGAGAGAAAAAATAAGCTGGAAAAAAAAGCCTCATGAAAGATCATCCCTTTCTCCTTTATCTGTGAGTGTTGAGAATCTCTCATTGGAGAGAGTTGAGGCTTAGCCNCAACACACAGGCAGATTCATATACTTTTCCTTTTCTTTTAACTATCACCCACATACATGTGTCAAGGTTAACATTTATAGAGTGACATCCAGAAGTTACCACCACTGATTAAAACAAAATCTGTGTGAGCACTAATTGCATTTGAGACCNTCATTCTTGATAGGTCCTTTATTTCAGTTGTTCAACATCAGCAACCAACACAGAATCACTAAAAAGAGTGGAAGGGAAGTAGGCATTCAGGGCCCGTGCCTTTGATGCAGGGACTCCTTATCAATGACCTATCCTCGATTTCTTAGATGATCAAGGGAACACTGCACTTCTTTAATTAGCACACAGCACTGGCCTCTAACTCTTGCTTAAAGAGGCCCAGCCTCAACCAGAAAGAAGTCATGGTTTATACAGGGTTAAGCGTTGTCAATATGGTGACCATTTTAGGGTAGCCTTTTTATCTCCATCCCAAAGGATCATTTCCCCAAACCAAGCAAGTTTTACAGAAGCTGAAATTTGTAGGCTTCTAGTTAAGACATTTTTTTTTTTTTGGTTTTTTTCAAGACAGGGTTTCTCTGTGTAGCTTTGCNCCTGTCCTGGAACTCACTTGGTAGCCCAGGCTGGCCTCGAACTCACAGAGATCCGCCTGCCTCTGCCTCCCTAGTGCTGGGATTAAAGGCATGCGCCACCACCGCCCGGCCTAGTTAAGACATTTTTGCCNTTAGTAACAGTACTTGCTGTCTAGGCAGATATTGGTGGGAGCTCCTTCTCAAGGGGGAAGAACAAATATTACACTTTTCAGTGGGAAAATCCCATATATCTAGGCATATAAGAGATCCTGAGCTCATTCTGATCTTAGGGTGTCTAACACATTTGGATATCCTCTATTGTGGAGGCCCACAGAGGTTTCCTAGTGAGAGCTGAGTTTGCTTTACCCAGCAGGGCTGCATTAGAGGATTGCTTGACCATGTGTGGTTACCAGGTGTTTGGAAAGGGTCTGCACGTGGCTATGCTAGGGGGAGGTTTTTTGATCCACCCCTTGACATTCCTATAAAAGGCCCTTTAGAAGAGACAGAAGAGGCCAGTGAATAATGATCCAGGCCCTCCTGAGGCCTGTCCAAGAAGGATACTAGAGTGGGTAAGGGAAAAGGGAGCCCTCATTCACCATTGGTGGGATTGGGAACTTGTGTAGCCACTCTCAAAACCAGTGTGGAGAATTCCCAAAAAGCTGAAAAAAAAATCCACCACATGACTCAAGTATACCAATCTTTGACACATGGCCAAAGGGTTGATATCCTACTCCACAGGCACTTTCTCAGCCATATTCATTTCTGCTCTAGTCACAATAGCTAGGGAATGGAAATTAATGTCTTTCAACTGAAAAATGGATAATGAAAATGTGATACATACACACTGTGAAATACTATTCAGTTGCAAAGAAAAACAAAATTATAAACTTTCCAGGTAAATGGATTATATCCAGTGAAAGATTATATTGAGGAAAGATTATATTGAGTGAAGTAATTCAGACCCAGAAAGATAAATGTTGTGTGTTTTCCCCCATCAAAGATTCCTTACTCCAAATCTTCAGATGTAAGTACATATAATCTGTGTATAACTATACATATATAGTTTGACTGAAAATTTCCCATCTGGGCTGACAATGGTCCCTCCAGGAACCAAAGACCACCTAACAGAAACCACAACACCAGGCATGAGGAACCCTCCTTATAGTTGTTGGTTAGGAATGTCCAACAGACTCTTCAAATATTACAGGCTCTTGTTACTGCCCTTGGTTGCCCTCTAGAGGTGGAAGGTAAGCCCCTACTGCTGAAGACACCTGTACTTCAGATACAGAGTCNAGAGGTCCNTGAGCTGGAACTGACCTGAATGTCTCCTCCCTGAGGACTAGCTGTCATTGTACAGAAGGTGCCATGNTAGCTTCCAAAGANGCAAAGACCCACTCAACAAAAGGGCAACCATGCTTGGTACTGGAAACCTAGCCAGCTACCCAGGGCTGNTGAAGTCNTAGATCTTGGGAGGAGAACCTCCAACCACCACTTTACTAAACCACAGCATAATCTCTAACTACATTCTAAACATTTGTTCTTATACACACAGATAAGTCTGGCACTCACCTCTCATCAAGAAAACTTGGGAATGCACCAGATGGAGACCATTACAAAAAACCACAACCACTCAAACTTCNTAGATGTGGAGCCCGGTCCCAACAAATACAACTACAAAACAACTCCTGCACCTAATTCTCAGGGATCATTGCAGAAGAGGGGACCAAAAGATTNTAAGAGCCAGAGGACCAGGGAGTGTGCTGTGAGATTGTCTTCTAGTAATGCCAGAACCCATACCCATGAAGTTTCACCAACATGGCTGCTACATAAATTGAACAGGGATGACAACAATAGCTAAGCCAAAAGAGGATGGAGCAGGGAGAAGTTTGTGAGTTCCCAACTCTACACAAAAATTAAGGAGTGCTGGGAACAGGTTGCTTTGGCCATAGCACCCAGATATGGCCTTCTGAACTTCTGGTGACATCTAACAGGAAGGGACACTGGGAAAATGGGACACACAGCTGTTTAATCTGCCAAAGAAGGAGCTTGACCTTCTCGAAAGCCCCTTGAGTATCTCTATCACAATTCCATATAATACTCTTTGTCAAGTTACACAGAGGATGAGCAGCTTGGACAGGATGGGCTATAAAAATTCACCAACATCCCTCAAACCCCAGGACACCTGCAGCTCCTTTACATTTACAGGCAGAAGCTGTTTCTTTAATTACATTGTCAGGTGTGTACACATCTTACCAAACTATTAATACTCCCAAGAAGTTTACAGCTGTGCCTGGTCCTTACACCTTGTGTGGCTTAATTGCCCATCCTTGACCATTTAGATGGACCTGTATGTTCTTTGGATCCTTTTCTAGATCTCAAAAATTCAGACATTAACATTTTGTCAGCTGTGTAATGAAGCATTTTTACAGAGAGTGGGAAGGATAACAAAGCAAAGTCTCTGGCCACCATCCCAGGATGAATAGTGAGCTTTGAAGGTAATTTTGTGTAAGTGTTCAGAAGGCCCATCACTGACTATTCCATGTAAATGCAAATTGGTCTTGGAGCCCAGCAGCTAAGGGAATACTAAAAAAAAGCATCAGCAAGGCCAAACACAGCATGGAGGGATCCTATCATTTGCACTAGTTGTTTGATTAAAAGAGCAATATTTGGTACAGTGACATGGATGAGAAGAGATACCTTATTTAGTTCTCCATGATCCACAGTTGTTCTCTGGGAGCTATCTGGGTTTTCATCAGGCCCTGTTGATTTGTTTGTTGAAAGGGCTCTGAGCTGGGCAAATAATCTCTACTCTTTCTAATTCTCCAATGGTTTCTATAATCTCATGATGGTACCCTGGTAGTCTATCCTGTTTGATCTCCATCACTCTACTTGGAGTAGACAAATTTTATGGGTTCCCATCTTGCCTGACCATGCTTGAGTGGCTTCACTGTGTGCACTGTCAGGTGAAACTTCCTAACAGTGGTACCCAGAGTGTGGACTAGTAATATATCTACAACCACAATGTTTTTCTTGCAGTGGGGAAATATGCACTGTATACTCTTGGGGAGAATAGCTACCTACCCCAAGAAACAGTTTAGTCGTTTTACCTGCACTGTCTTATTCTATTCCTATTTATTTTTGTCCTTTGTCCCAGATGCTTTTGGGGGTTGCCATGTATTAAAGTACACTCAGCATTGGTATCCACAGAAGTCCAAGTATTTTGAGCATTAGTGCAGGACCAATAAATCCATAACTCAACATGAGGCCTCCTGTCACCATGTATGGCCCTCATTTGGAGGCAACCATGACCACCCCATCAGTGGAGCGGCTTGTTTGTCTCTCGCCCTGGGCACCTCCTTCTTCCATATTGNGGGGAGACAACCTGTACTTCCCTATCTTCCATTTATTTTAGCTCTTTGGTGAACTACTTTGGTGAATTAAAGGTCAGACTTTAAGGCCTTCCAAAAACCTGGAAGTACAGAGGTTGACATTCTACCAATATTTCCATTGGACCTCCAGCTGGACATAAATCTAGCCACATCTTCCTTCAGGTGACTCATGTAGGACCCACTGTCTGTTTACTTTTCTCTCATCCCCTCCCAAGTGCTTTAGCACCTTATGAATTCAATCCATATGATGGTCTAGATCACTCAGGTCTCCCAAAGCCTCTCCAATTTCGTAAAGATCCTGTCTCAGCATGGGACTCAGCAAAGTTACTAAGGTCCCATACCTCTGTTGAATCAACCCTTTTCTTAACTCTCCTGTGAACATAGTTCTCACTGGCCCAGCAAACAGATCCAAACATGGCTTCTCTTATTCCTAGCCTCCTCAATAGCACCTGCCCTCTCCCCCATTGCTTTCCATTCCAGGACTTTTATGGGGACTTCAGATGTGAATAACCAAGTGTTCCTAATGGCTCTGATAAGCCATCAGGGACTGATTTCCTTCATACTGTCCTAGGTTATGCAGCCTGTGCCTTAAGGAGGATTGGGTAGTCACAACAGTCTTCCTGCCCCCACAGCGGTCAGACTGATCCTATCTACTCCCATGTTCCACAGCCTTACAAGCCAGGTGGCAACAGGCTCTTTCACAGTTTAATTAAAAGTCTTCCGAAATTATGGCAGCTCAGGTGCTGATNATTCCCTAATTACCATAGCTTCTTATACAAGGCAGTTGCTAATGCATGCATCTGCATGCTATATTATAGATTTTCTCTTTTATTCTATTAGAGGTTGAACTTGCAGGTTATCTTCTATCACTTTTACCATGTTCTTCTCCTCACTCTCTGAATATTCCCACAGGCTCCAAGTTCTTGGATCTCAGGAAGGGCTTTGGAGCATGGATCTAACTTGTGCTCACTTGCTTTTCTTTCTGTCCCCAAGCCTTAAAGAAGCAGTAAACCAACACCACCATCTCATCTTCTCCTTTATCTAATTTAGTTGCCAGATCAGAGATTAACATGGAGGATACTGATACATCTCCTTTTCTTGTTAAAATTGCTTCTTTACACAAGGAAGTTCTGGCTTGGCTGCCATCTTGGCCTCAGATGCATTTTTAACTATACACAGCAGAGGTCAAGCAACCACTGCCACTGATGCTGACAATCTCAACCCTTGTGCACTAATTTCAAAGACTACAAAATTTCTTCTAAATCTTTAACTATTTTCAGGGCATCTATGTATTCATTTGGTAGGCCCCACTCATTAAGCAAGCATGCCACCCCATACCACATAGACAAAGACTGTCACCCTGGCATTCCTCCCACAGACACTCCTAATCCTGATTTCTCAGCTTTAGTTGCATATCTCATTACCCATAGCAAGAGCCAAGCAATAAAAAGGCACATTAACAGATGTCATACATGAAAGGTCAGTTGTGTTGGGATTTACTCTGTGGATTGCTCCCCCTTCATGCCTTGCTATCCATAGCCAGGACTCACTTTTGGTTCTGTGAGATCCCTGTTTGGGCGCCAATAATGTTGTATTAACAATACTTTTCTTGGGGGGACAACACACACACACACACACACACACACACACACACACACACACACAAGTCTACTCACCCTAGACAGAAAGCCCATGACAGACCAAAGTACAGATACCACCAAAAGGCTGAGTCTCCAGGGAATGGAGGTGGGGCTGGAGAAGGGGCCCTTTTGAGCAGGCTGCTACAGGATTAAGAGTAATTCTGGAGAGATAGTAATGGAGGACAGGAAGGATTGTGAGTCCCACCTCTTTTTGGCTACTGGGGGGGGGTCCCTGGTGGAAAGTGTTTCTGTGGATCAGTGGCTGATACAAGAAATGGAGATGGGTTGGAAGAGAAGACTGGGAGGGTCATCAAAAAATATCAAAGCTGAGTCTGCACCCAGAGGAGGAGTACCCCAGGAATAGAACTGCCTCTTACTTTTCTTAATCTAAACTAATGGGTTTGCAAATGTCTGTCTTTTTGAAGAAACAGCTCTTCCTTTCACTGATCTTTTGTANTGTTTCAAGTCTCATTTCATTTATTTCTATTCTGTATCTTTATTATTTATTTCCCTTTACAAAATGTGCACATGATTCATTCTATTTATTTATTTTGTTTTTACATTCCAACCAGAGTTTCCCCTCCCTCCTCTCTTCCCAGTTCTTACCCCCAACTTCCCCCTTCCTCCACTTGTCCTCCACTGTTTCTCTTCAGATACAGGCAGGCATCCCATGGATATCACCAGCCATAGTATGTCAACTTGCAGTGAGACTAGGCAGCTCCTCATCTATTAAGGCTGGACGAGGCAATCCAAGAGAAGGAATGAGTCCCAAAAGCAGGCAACAGAGTCAGGGACAGTTCCTGCTCTCACTGTTAGGAGTCTCANAAGAAGACCAAGTTACACAACTNTAACATATATGCAGANGGCCTAGGTCAGTCCCATGCAGGTTCCCTGGTTGTTGGTTCAGTCTCTTTGGGCACCTATGAGTCCAGGTTAGCTGGTTCTGTGGGTTTTCTTATGGTGCCCTTGACACCACTGGGTCTTACAATCCTTCNTCCCCCTCTTCTGCAGGATTCCCCGNCCTCTGCCTAGTGTTTGGCTATGGGTCTCTGCATCTNTTTCCATCAGTTGCTGGGTGAAGCCNCACTGATGACAGTTAGGCTAGGCACCAATCTATGAGTATAGCAGAATATAAATAGGAATCATTTCATNGACTTTTTTTTGTCATTCATGTTTGATTCTATTCTAGGTCTCTGGAGTATCCTGCNTCTGGGTCCTGGCCCTCAGGNGGAAGCTCCCTCTCTGGGTGTGTGTCTCTANCTGTGCCAGTCATTAGTTGGTCACTTCCACANTTTCTGTGCCATATTTACCCCAGCACATCTTGTAAGCAGGAAAAATTGTAGGTTGAAGGGTTTGTAGCTGGGTTGGTATCCCAGTCCTTCCACTGGAAGTCTTGACTGGTTACAGGAGATGGCCAGTTCANGCTTGTGGTGGTTTGAAAGAAAATGACCCCAAAAGGGAGTGGCACTATTAGAAGGTATGGCCTTGTTGGAGGAAGTATGTCACTGTGGGAGCAGGCTTTGAGGTTTCTCTTTTTCTCAAGCTTCCCTCNGTGTGACAGTCAGTTGACTTCCTGTTGCCTCTGAGTCAAGATGTAGGACTCTCAGCTCCAGCACCATGTCTGCCTGCATGCCACCATGCTCCCCATCATGATCATAAT
>LZPO01087187.1:380299-404829 GCA_001675575.1 Neotoma lepida | reverse complement strand
GGATTATTTGGTGTTTTGATGTCTAGTTTCTTGAGTTCTTTATATATTTTGAATATTAGCCCTCTGTCAGATGTGGAGTTGGTGAAAATCCTTTTCCATTCTGTGGGCTGCCTCTTTGTCCTATTGACAGTATCCTTTGTCTTACAGAAAANTTTCAGTCTCATGAGGTCCCATTTGTTAATTGTCNATCTTAGTGCCTGTGTGATTGGTGTTCTGTTTAGGAAGTTGTCTCCTGTGCCAATGCACTCCAGGCTATTCCCCACTTTCTCTTCTATCAGGTTCAGTGCACCTGATTTTATGTTGAGGTCTTTAATCCACTTGGACTTGAGTTTTGTAAAGGGTGGTAGATATGGATCTATTTGCAATCTTCTACATGGGGACATCCAGTTAGACCAGCACCATTTGTTGAAGATGCTTTCTTTTTTCCATTATATAATTTTGGCTTTTTTGTGTCCGTAGGTATATGGTTTTACTTCTGGGTCTTCAATTGGTTCCATTGATTAACCTGTCTTTTTTCATGCATACCATGTTGTTTTTATNACCATTGTTCTGTAGCAGCTTGAAATCAGAGATGGTGATACCTCCAGAAGTTCTTTTATTGTACAGGATTGTTTTAGCTATCCTGGATTTTTTGCTTTTCCATCTGAAGTTGGGTTGAGTATTGTTCTTTCAAGGTCTGCAAAGAATTGTGATGGAAGTTTGATGGGGATTGCATTGAATCTGTAGATTGCTTTTGGTAAGATTTTTACTATGTTAATCCTGCTGATTCATGAGCATGGGAGATCTTTCCATCTTTTGATATCTTCTCCAATTTCTTTCTTCAAAGACTTGAAGTTCTTGTCATACAGGTCTTTCATTTGCTTGGTTAGAGTTACCCCAAGATATTTTATATTATGAAAGTATTGAGAAAGGGCTTATTACAAAGTGATACTTAAGCCATTCATACCTTAGTCATAGGACATCATACCTCTGGTAATTTGTTCATTAATGTTTTTACCAGTCTGGAGGATTCTCTTAGTCTTTCTATAAGGCAAGTCTGGTGGAGAGATAGTCTCTCTCTTTCCTTCATTTCTGAAGGACAGCTTGGCTAGGTACAGCATTCTGGGTTGATTGTTGCTGTCCTCGTAGTAGGAAAATCTCACATCACTCTCTCTTGGTGTGCTAAGTCATGCTGAGGATTCTTCAGTCTTTCTTTTCTCTTGGTGACTGGAGGGTTATCTCTGTGTCTTCGACCTCCAAAAGCTTGATTATAATGTCTTGGGGGGTAGGCTAAATTCACTAAACTTACTATATTTTGAATTTTGTATTTTCCTTTGTTTGGGAATTTTTCATTATCACCTTGAATAAGCATTCTTTGACATCCAGAAGACTTCAAACCCCAATAATCCAGATTTTTTTTTTGCTTTTAATGTGAGCCCAATATGCCCACAATTTCTTCATTCCTCTTCACTCTTTTCTTTAGTAAGTTTGTATACAGCCTCAATATTTTTCTATGATATATTTACTATTGACTTTTTTCAATGTGTTTGTTTTTTTACTTAGTGTATTTCCAGTTAAAAGATTTTTGTTTAATTAAAAAAAAAAAAACACTCCCATATCTTTACTATGCCTCTCTGTTACAGTATTGAGGGTGTTTTTGTTTTGTTTTCTTTTGGGGTGTGTGTGTATGTGTTTTCTTGAAACTCGTTTTTTGGCTTCCTTAATAGTTATTAGTTACCTTTTCACTTGCTGTGATAAAACACTATGAGCAAGGAAANTTGTAGGAGGAAGGGTTGATTTGGACTCATGGCTCCGGAGGGATGAAAGTCTATCATGGCAGAAGATATGGTAGCAAGTGGCAGGCATGATAGCAAGAGCTGGAGACTGAGNGCACCTCTTCAATTGTAAACAGGAAGCAGAGAAAGCAAACCGGAAGTAGGGCCGACCTCTGTACCTGCAAAGTCTTCCTTCCTGTGGATGGTCCCCTTCCAGCAAGCNGCATCTCTAAACCTACGCAACCAGAGCCACCAACTGAAGGCCACGTGTTTAAATACTGGAGCCTACGGGGGACATTTCTCGTTCGAACTACTGCAAGCTGCTCCAAATCCTACGTCTTACACTTCATCCATGTTGGTTATGACTGGTTTCTCTACCTCATTTTGACTCTTAGATGGGGTCATGGCTCATTGAAAGGTCTTTTTCACCACCGTTCCTTACAGCCCTGGAAAAAAATTTAATCAACACGTATTTCTAGTACACATAAATGGGATTCACTGACCTTTCCATATATAAATCAGGCATTGATTGTATCTATTTTTCCTCCCACTGCCTCTGCCTCTGTTTCTTTCTCTCCCCCTCCCTCCAACTCCTTTCCTAACTCCTAGTAATCTCTCTTTAGTGGAAGTTCTTGATGTTGCTTGGTGTGCAATGTCATCTGTGCATTAAGGGTTGGGTATTTATTGCAGTCCTGTGCTTGTTTTTCTAGACATTCCAAGTGGGGCTGATTATTTTCTCTGACAATAACACTCCCACAGCACTAGCTGTCACCCTAAAACTGGATTTGCCATGAGTCTGCTCTTATGTGTTGTCACNATTTTAACACTAGAGGGCGACCCAAACCCACATTTGTCCTAAACCCTCAGTTGGTGTATTGTTTAGAATGAACTGTGAATGAATGCAGACACATCACTGTGTCTCCCTCAGAGAAGGGTGACCCAGGTATGTCATCAGAGTCACTGCCTGTAGTCAGGCTCTGCGGTGTACTGTTTGGTTAAGGCAGAATCATTGTGAAGCAAGCATTGCAATGGCATATCTTGAGTTCAACTGTCAACATAGTGTTAGTCCAGGACCAGTAGTACACATTGCTGTGGGCTACCTGCTGCTGAAGTGGACTTATGGCCCCAACCCACTGCAATCAACCCACAATGATACTGTCTAGAATCAAAGTGCAGTAGATACTTTTCTATATAACATTAGAATTGTCCCAGAGATTCTGTTCATGGACACTGGCCTAGGGGAGGTGGCTGTTAGGACCCAGTGTTGGGTTTTACCTACCTGACATTGAGTTTCAAGAAGAATTACTATGCCTATTATTACCCTGCTTTATCCTTTGTGAGTAGAGTCTCTATGCTATGTAGCCTGATGTTGGAGTAGAGTGGGTGAAGATCGTCCCTTAGCCAATAAGACTAGGGCAAAGCTGGGTTACAGCTTAATATCTCAGATGCAAGGACTTGCATGGAGTCAGGGGTACATGCAGGCCCAAGCTCAGGCTGATGCAGACAGAAACATAAGTCAGTCTGACCNCTGTGTAGGACTCTGTGATGGGGTAGCTTGTTGGGGATGCTGTNTCACCCATGGTTAGGATAGGGTGGTGAGGCTGGAGCTCAAGGTTAACCATAACCTGAGTTTATACTTGCTACCCACTCTTCATGAATTTGAATAGTGGGTAGAAGGTGTGCTCTGGCTCACTCCAAGGCTGATGATCTTGCAGGCCCAAACTCAAGCTTGCTTTACCAAGGCACGTATCTCTACCTGATTCCGTAGAGGGTGTGAAGCCTCCTTCTACAAAGTCTGGTCTGGGATATGNGCCTGTGTTTTCTGCCTGGTGTTGAGATCATGGGGAACCTGGCACTGANCAAATTCTGTGATAGTTTTCCTGACTTACTTCTGAGGAGGTAGAGTTCTGCTACTAAANTACTTGATATTTTTAAATGTTTATATTTTTATATTTTAATCTACATACTATCTGTACAGCAAAACTCTGAGTTTTCACAAGTATGTGATGTCATATATTTATCACTACAGTTCTACAGAATAGTTTCTTTGCTCTAAGAGTCCCATATTTCATCTGTCAACTCTTTTTTTTAAAGACTTATTTATTTATTATGTATACAGTGTTCTGCTTGCATGTATGCCTGCAGGCCAGAAAAGGGCACCAGATCTCATTACAGAGGGTTGTGAGCCACCATGTGGTTGCTGGGAATTGAACTCAGGACCTCTGGAAGAACAGCCAGTGTTCTTAACCTCTGAGCCACCTCTCCAGCCCTAGAACCCTTGCAGCCACCTTTTAAAAACCATATCTATAATTTTGCTTGCCTCTGAATTTCAGGCAAGTTAATTATACAGTATATAGTCCTTCACGTAGTAATATACATTTAAATTTCACCCATCCATGTCTGTGTGGCACAGTAACTCAGTATAATAATTGAATATTGACTTCTGGGTTCCATGGCAGACTAGAAACTGTCTCAGTATGGCTGGATAAAAGGGAAGAATAAGAAATGAGTCAGAATAAGAAAAAGATTCGTCCAAAGAGATGAAGAAGATCCTCAGGGATCTCAAAGGTAATGGCAGGATACTTGAGAATTACAGAGAAAAAGATGGGTGGGACAGGGAAAAGAAGCCAAACTGAACACAGCTCTCCCCTCAGCAGCCTCCTGAAANGGAATCAAAAGCCATAAGCAAGCAGGCATTCTCACTTCTGATAAAGTAGACTTGAACCCCAAGCTACAGAAGATGNGAAGAAGGTAATGTTAATATATTAATAAAGGGAGCTAGTCTTCCAAAGTAAAACAATTGTGAAAATGTATGTAATGAATGTTAGANTTCTCAATTTCATCAAATACACAAAACAAGCATGGAAGATCAGGTAGGCTCTGATACAACAATGGTGAGAAAAATTAATACTCTATTGTCATTTTTAGGTAAGTCATCCAAACTAAATCTTAGCAAAGATGTCTTGGAGTGAAATTACCCCATAGATCAATGGGCTCTATCATTTCTACAGAATATCCCATCCAGCAGATAGGGAACAGAGATTCCTCACAGATGCACATGGAGCTTTCTCTAAAATTGATCATTCCGGGTGGTGGTGGCACACGCCTTTAATCCCAGCACTCAGGAGGCAGAGCCAGGCGGATCTCTGTGAGTTTGAGGCCAGCCTGGTCTACAAAGTGAGTTCCAGGACAGGCTCCAAGGCTACACAGGGAAACCCTGTCTTGAAAAACAAACAAACAAACAAATAAAATAAAATAAAATAAAATTGATCATATTATAGGTCACAAAGCAAGTCTTAACAAATTTTTAAAAAATTGAAATGAGCCTTTGTTTTTTTATTAAGCCATAGTAGAAAAAAACCTTGAAATTAACAGCAATAGAAACAATAGAACTACAAAAATTGAAAACAAATAGCACACTTTTGAATAAACAGAAGGCCACTGAAGAAGTCAAGCAAGAAATTTTGGAATTCCTAGAATCAAATAAAAGCAATATCACCATATATAAACAAGTATACATATGTACATGCATATCAAATTTCAATTTAGGTTCCGCATCTGAGGGAAAACATGCAATGTTTGTCTTTGAGTCTGACATATTTTACTTAACATAATGATTTCCAGTTCCATCCATTTTCCCAAACATGTCATTATTTCATTTTTCTTTACTGTCTTAGAAAAAGATTTATTTTAATGTTTAAGTTATATATACAATGTAATAGTGGGATTTAAATGTTATTGGTTACTACCCTTCAGAAGTTGATGTTCAAACCTTGTTGCTGAAGACACCACATAATTGGGTCAGGACATGGAGAAATCAATCTGGTACAGACCTGGTGGCTTCATCCCTACTGCCTAGCTTTCATAGTTCTGCAGGGTTCTATGCATGCAACTTGGGGGAGAAGTCATGAACAGTCTTACCTGCTATGACCCCCATGAACTACAAACAGTAACTGGCCTGGCAAAGTATGCCCATTGGTGCAATAGTGGCACAGATGTTATGATAGTAACCAACCACCTTCTACTTAAAGCCCTTTCCACAAGAAGAAACTCATGTCTAGTACTGTTAACAGAGCCCCAGATCCATGTAAGGCTAGGTCATAAGCCCTAGGGGGGAACCCAGTACTATTATTCTACTAAATGGACACAGTATTACTTTACCCCCTAAACCAATGGTTCTCAGCCTTCCTAACAACATGACCCTTTAATACAGTTGCTCATATTGTGATGAACCATAGCCATAAAATGATTTTGTTGTTGNTTTATAACTGTAATTTTGCTACTGTTATGAATCATAATGTGAGTATCTGATAGGCAGGGTATCTGATATGTCATCCACAGGATGAAAACTACTGCCTTAAGTTCTTTTCTTTATATCCATAGATGAGTACACCTCTCAACCCCCATCAGAGAAGCTTCTTTTTTCAGTATATATATATTTTCAGTAGATGATAACTAATAGATTCACAACTGGTTAATATCCAAGAGAATAGGAAATTTGAGAGTGCTCATATATAAATAGGGAATCTACATTGAAACCCCTTTCTCTCATGGTTCAGGGACCATCATAGAAAAGGACATGACAAGACACGACAGAAACACTGCACCTGTCTCTTATACACATCTAGATGTGTATAAGAGACAGGCACACATGAGCGTAAACCAGTTTAACTGCGCGCACAAAAACTGCAAAACATCCAGCCGGATAAAATGCTAGCACAGGTGGGCGAAGGGCTCATAAAATTCTATCCTTATCTGATGATCTATTGGCAATGAATGGCTTCTGGGGTCCAGAGAATCAGTTGTTTTTTTTTTTTTTCAGGGATGAGGTCCCTGAGAGGCTATCAATGCTCCAGTAGATGGCTCTATACCCAAGCACATAGAGGTTTGTTTTGCTTTTTTTTAATTGTTGTTGTTTTGCTTTTTGTTTTTGTGTTTTTTTTGGTTAACTTGACACAAGCTAGAGTCATTTGGGACGGGAAACTTCAATGGAGAAAATGCCCCTACCAGACCGGCTTGTGAGCAAGTCTGTAGCGCACTTTCTTGATTAACGATTTATATTGGCAGCCCCAGCCCACTGCAGGGTGNCATACCTGGGCAAGTGGTCCTGAAGGTTTAAGAAAGCAGGCTGAATGAGCCAGTAAGCNGTATTTCTCCACGGCTTCTGCTTCAGTTNCTGCCCTGACTTTCTTTGATGATGAGCTGTGTTNTGCAAGTATGAGATGAATAAACCCTTTCCTCCCCAAGTTGCTTTTGGTCGTAATGTTATTTATTTATTTATTTNNTTTGTTTGTTTGTTTGTTGTTTTTGAGATTAGNTCTCTCTATGTAGTCCTAGCTGNTCTNGAACTCGCTCTGTAGNCCAGGCTGGCCTNGAACTCACAGAGATCTGCCTGCCTCTGCCTCCTGAGTGCTGGNATNAAAGGCGTNCATCACTGTGCCCAGCCCCTGGTCATGATGTTTTATCATAGCAATAGAAACCCTCCTAAATGGACATAGTATTACTCTACACTCTAAGTTCTTATCTTTATATCCATAGATTAATACACCTCTAAACCCACATCAGAGACCTATGCTTTTAGTTATAAGGAACTTGAACTTCTAAAATTTTAAGCACAGTTTCAGGATATTCATGANGTTTATTATTCCAAGGGAGAGTTTAGGTGCAAAAGGTGGTTATGCATTTGTGTGTGTGTGTATGTGTTTGTGTGTGTGTGTGCATGCACACAGGTACGTGTGTGCGCACAGATGTATGTAAGTATATAGAGGACAGAGGTTGATATTCACTCTCCATATTATTTTTTGAGGTAAGGTTTTGCACTGACTCTGGAGTTCACTAATTTGGCTAGAACAGCTGACAAGCAGGCCACAAGTATCATTGTCCCTAGTGCTGGGATGACAGGCATGCAGCACTGTGACTTGCTGGGGGNTNAGTTCAGGTCCTCATGTTTGCACATCAAGTACTTNCAACTGAACCACTACCCCAACTCCTACAAAGATTGTCTTAAAGATGTTAGCATTAGTTTTTCATTTATTANGAGTATGGATAGAAAGCTGGACTTTTCCTTAATCTTCTAAATTCATTATAAATCTAGTCATAAAATTAGTGAAGTACAAACAGAAATTGCAACTTTTCCTCTGATTCAAGTTACATTAATATAGGATGAACTGAAATATCCTTCTGAACAGTCCGTTCCACTTACAGCTCAGTTAATTAAATTCTTCCAGTCATTAAAATGGTTTTTATGATCTTAATACAGTTGGTTTTCTTTTCAGCACTTTCGGTGACTTTAATAGACATAGCCTTCCAAATGCTTGAAAAGTTCTGATAAATACAGCAAACCTTAGGTGAAATTTTAGTGTTGTTGAAAAACTCAGATAGTCTCTAATATCTGTCAGCTTACATCTAATAAGTCACATATTTAATTGCTGCATATTGTGATGTGGGGTCACAGCTATAATCTTTCACATTTTCTAATATTTCCCAAACTTAAAAAGCCTATAACCATTTAAATACCAAATGCACAGATTGTTCCAACAATTTAAAACATTATTCCTGAATGAAATGCTAAAGAATTAATAGACTAACTTATTTCCTCATATCTCCATGCAGACACAGGTTCTGAACATGTGCCCTGACCTTAGGAAAGACCACCGGGATGTAACCAGCATTCACAATGTGATACATGCATTCAGAGACAAGACCAGCATCTGCTACTGAGCACACAAAAGACCACCCAGGGNTAAGACTGGCATCTTGGGAGCCTGTGAAAAGAATGTCCAGAAATGAGACTGGAACCAGCACCCAGGCAAGGGGCTATATCCAGACGCTGCATTGCCACAAAGTTCCTGTTTCTTTACTTTATTCTTCCCTTGTTTGGTGTCAACATCATTTTAGTGGGCCAGCTTTGTTTGCTCTGGTCTCATTCCTTATTTTCTCCTTTCCTTCCTGCTCTTTGGAAAGGCTTTCCCAAAGAACACAGGCTAGTCTGGAGATGGGGGATATCCTGAGAGCTTGGACCATTTGAGGCTGTCTGGTTGTGTTTCTTTACTTTTTCTCATTTCACTGAGTCATATGATTAGAGTCATATCATCTCCTTCCCATGTCTCTATTGTTCCTCCCTGTGTTTTCCTCCTCTATTTCTTTCTGTATTATCCTAACAATTATTGCTAGTCTTACTTTGCATATTTCCTTATTATTTGCATCCTCAGTAACTACTATCTTAGTGTGCACAGTACTATTTGGGTTCTTTTACTTCCTAAAACGACTGAAGTTGAAGGGGTGACTGTGTTTTAAGTGACTAGCACTGTTTTCATAGTAGGCCTGTCCCTTTGTTGTAACCATTCCTCCAGAGAGCACTGTACTCTCTGAGCAATTCTGAAGATTGAACTTGTTGCTCTGAGCTTGTGGCCTAAAAGTCTAACTACTGAACTACACCCCCAATCTATCAGAGAAACATCTTAAGCGTATTATGACTTAGTCTTATTTGAACATTGCAAACATTTTCTCTAAATAGTGGGTGATTAAGAAAGGAAATCCAAACAACAAGCTAATCTGGGTTATGCAAGTCCCAGTGCAAAAATACAAGAAACATGAAAGGCCAAGGCAACATGACTTCTCCAAAAATTACTAATCCCACAGTAACAGCCTCCAATAAGAATGAATTATATGAAATCCCAAAGAATTCAAAAAATTATTTGTAAGTATGTTCAAAGAAATCAAGAACATAAATAAATTCCTGAATAAGTTGAAAGAGAACATAAACAGCTGAATGAAAAAAAGAGAAGTCAATACAGAATATGAATATGGAATTCAATAAATAGAATTACTGAAAAAGATCAAACTGAAATACTGGGGATGAGATGTTGATAACCAGGCAGTGGTGGCACACGCCTTTAATCCCAGCACTCAGGAGGCAGAGGCAGGTGGATTTATGTGAGTTTGAGGCCAGCCTGGTCTACAGAGAGAGCTGCAGGACAGCCAGGACTACACAGAGAAACCCTGTCTTGAAAAACAAACAAACAAACAAACAAACAAACAAACAAACAATTAGTGAAAATTATCAGTCATAGAATAAAGTAAAGGGCAGAGTATCAGGGCTTGAAGATAAAGTAGATGAGTGGAGCCTTCAGATAATACAAAGATAAATCATTAAGATCTTAAGTATGACTCAAATATATGAGCTCTCTGGGATCCTATGAAAAGACTAACTATAAATCACGGGCATAGAAAAGGGAGAATTTTGTGCTAAAAGCAGAGAGAAAACATTCAATAAAATCATAGCAGATGCTGGGTGGTGGTGGTGCATGCCTTTAATCCCAGCACTCAGGAGGCAGAGGCAGGCAGATTTCTGTGAGTTTAAAGAGGTCAGCCTGGTCTACAGAGGTAGTTCTAGGACAGCCAAGGCTACCGAAGAAACCGTCTCGAAAAACCAAAAAAAGGAAAAAAAAATCATAGCAGACAGTTTCTCAAATCTAACTAAAGAAATGGCTATCCAGGTAAAGGAGTCACTTAAAACATGAAACACACAAGACCAGAAAAGAGCCATCCTGTGTCACATCACAGCCAAAGCACCAACTCTATGGAGAAAAGGAAGTATGTTAAAAGCTGTGAGACAGAGGTACCCAACCAAATGGGTCTGAAAAATTATTTCTCAGAAGGCATGGGGTGATATATTTCAAGCATCATATTGGGTCTCTCAACAACAGATCAGATGTAAAGCACAACACTAGAAACTAGAGCTAGTACAAGGGTAAGAGTGACCAAAGGACAGCAACTGAAAAGGAATTCAGAGCAACGGACAGGCTGCTCACCCCACCCATCTGCTGCTGGTGGGTTCAGAGCTCAGTCCCTTGAAGACAACAGACACTGGAAAGTCAGCTTCCTTGTTCATTTTGTAAAGCTCGCATAACTCTCAACTGAAAACGGAAGGTAAGTACAAAACACAGAGAAAGGAAAACTAAAAATTAATACCACTTGTTATTTTAATCTATAATTCTAGCTAAAATAATAGCCATAGAATCCAGCAGTGTATTAAAAGAATAATATTCCATGACCAAATAAGGCTTGTTCCAGGAACAAAGCAAGGTTCAGCTTTCTTAGATCAATACACGTTAACACAGAAATAAGCCAAAACATATGAGTATCTTCAGGGAAACTAGATGGATTTTAAAAAATTTAATAGTCATTTCTTACTTGTTTAAAACTGGAAATAAAAACATACTCTCTAACCAAATCAGGAACACTTATTGTGGATCCAATTTGAATATTTATTTTGGATCAAATTCCAAATTGACAATAAGACATTAGATGAGCTCCCTTCCTCTGTGTCTCTGTCTTTCTCTGTCTCTCTCCATCTGTTTCTCTCTCTCTCTCTCTCTCTCTCTCTCTCTCTCTCTCTCTCTCTCTCTCTCTGGTTTTTCAAGACAGGGTCCCTCTGTGTAACTGCCCTGGCTGTCCTGGAACTCATTTTGTAGACCAGGCTGGCCTTGAGATCACAGAGATCCACCTGCTTCTGCCTCCCTGAGTTCTGGGATTAAAGTAGTGTGCCACCACAGCCCATCTAGATCAGTCTCCTTTAAAGTCAAACATAAGATACAACTTTTATTAATATTTTGGTCATTCTAAACCATGCAGTAAAATTAAAAAGAATTATACAAATCATGAAACAGAAAGATATAATTAAATATTTGCAAATATTACCTTTTACCTACAGAGGCAGCTTTAAAAATAAACAGCTAATTAGGAAATAAGGCAGGTAATTATAAATCAGACCCCTCAAATCAACATCCTTTAAGCCATGAATACAGGGGTAGAAAAGATCTTTCTAGAAAGATGCCACAGATGCAGCAAAGCAGTAAGGTAACCTTTGAGATTCCTTTTATCTCCTATTCCTTTGCCTTTGTGCTCACATTCACTTGAGAGTACTAAGATTTTTAGGAAATCATTTCCTGAACATTACATAATCTCACAAGTGTATTCTGTCTTCGGGTCTCTGAATTGCCTCCTTCCCTCTGCTTTTGCTCAGTCTTCTCTCGGTTCATTCTTGGTTCTGGAATCTGTGAGGAAGAATTGTGTTGAGCCCAAGCTTTGCAGGAAGTTCTGTGGACCACTCCCCCTCTCCATGTTCTCCTTACTGGTCTATTACTGATGGCTCAGTGAGGCGTTCTCTCCTTAACAACTCTGTCCACAAGCTTCTTGTAGGAATTTCCCAGTGTGCTTCTGAGAACTGACTCTACTTTCTGCTTCCATAGAGCATGGTTCATGCCATAGGACCTCACTTCCAGGCCACTTTAGACTACTCCCCTTCTCATGGGAATTCTCTACCTAGAAAGATAAACATCTGGCGTCTATTCCTTTAAAGAGAGCCTGTTCTGTTTTGTTTTAAAGAGAATGCGATTCCTTGGTTTTTAGAGTATTTTATAATCTATATTTGATAGTTTAAAAATGCTAAGATATGCTTAAACTAGGGTCTTTGCTTTGAATATGATCTATTTCCTTCTGGTTAGGTAAAGCTATAAGATGAAATTGAGAACCTGCTGGTGGCCAGATTTCCTGTGTATATACTAGGGAAGAGGAAGAAGCTGAAACAGAGGGAAAAACAAGATGAACAAAGCAGATGAACAGGANGAGGGTGAGGAGGAAATTTTAAGTGGGGGAGGGGAAAGGTGAACACTGAGGATTGGGTTGGAATTGGAAGGATGTCGGTTAGGGACTCTTGGAGTGAGGAACTCCTCTATGTATGTAAATACTGATGTGTACAGATGGACATGTGTCTGAGTATGTAAATACTGATGTGTACAGATGGACATGTATCTAAGTTTCTTTTTCAGTTTCTGTGATGAAATATTCTGACCCTTCCAACCCCCCATCCCCCGCCAAAAAAAGAGGGACAAAGGGTTTATTTTGGCTACAGTTTAAGGTGTAGTCATCATGGCAGGGAATCCATGACAACAGGAGCCTGAAGCCCCTGGCCAGATAATGTCCATAGTCAGAAAAGAGCATAGAATACATGCATCTCACTGCTCTCACTGCTCTCTCTCTCTCTGTGTCTCTGTCTCTCTCTGTCTCTGTCTCTGTCTCTCTGTCTCTCTGTCTCTCTGTCTCTCTGTCTCTCTGTCTCTCTGTCTGTCTCTCTCTCTCTCTCTCTCTCTCTCTCTGTTTCTCTCTCTCCTCTCTGCCTAGGGAATAGTACTACACACAGTGGACAGGGCTTCCCATCTCAATTAAGGCAATCAAGCTAATTCCTCTGAGTCATGCTCAGAGGCTGTCTCACAGGTGATTCTAGATTTTTACCAAGATGACAGTTAATTCGAATCATCAAAACATATATGCCATTCTTGGGGAAATAACCAAATCCAGACAGGAGCAAGGAACTAGAAGATGAGCCTAAAACATGTCATGGTAGAGAGTGACATAATGCTCAAAGAACCAGGAGACAGGTCAAAAAGATACAGGGGTGACTTGAAGGGGCTCCTACTGGCCAAACTGAGAACAGCATGAGCATTAAAATGAATGAGTATTGGGAAAGAAGCTACCAAATAGAATAAAAATCTCGTCAATTAATCTTAGTAAGTAAACAGCTAAGCACAACCCCATACTTGATAGAGGAGAAAGCAAGGTCGACCAGAAGACTGTCGGCAACAGTAACTTCATAAAACAGTGCTGTTCACTTGGTTTTTGGGGTGTTATGGATCAAATTCAGCATTTTTCGCTTTCTAGGTAAGCATTCTACCACAGGTCATACCTGTAGTCTATGTAGTTGGTAAAGCTATTGGGATCATTAACTTTAATTGTTGATTGATACAACCTAGAATTGACCAGGAAGGAATTATCTAGACTTGGTTGACTTGCATGCATGTCTTTGGAGGATTGTCTTGATTTTTAATTGATATAGGAATACTTAGCTCATTGTGGGCAGTATTATTCTGAAGGTAGCAGAGGCCTTATGGGTCAGTTTATGTTTGAACAACATGGCACTGATACAGATATCCATCATGGGCCAAGGTGGTAACCCTGGACAGCACAAAATGGCTGACAATGGATGTCTGGACAAACCCTAAGTAAAGAGTGATGTAATCTGTTTATAGGTTTCTTTCAGAATGCCACTTTTGTATGGATTTTGTATGAAGATGGTTTTGAAACATGAATGTGTAAGTATCTCTTTAGGGTGCTGATTTAGATTCCTTCCAGTAGACTATCCTGATACTATAGTGATTCTATCTTTAGTTTTTTGAGAAATTAATTTGTTGCAATATATTTATTTATATTATATTATAAATATATATTATATTTATATTATTTATATATTATATTTATTGATTTGCATATGTGGAACCATTGCTAGAATGAGACTAGGTTGATCATGATGGATACTCTTTTTAGTGTGTTGTTAAATTTGATTTGTAATTATTTTGATTGAGAATTGTTGTGTCTATGTTTATTGTTTTTTGTTGTTGTCGTTGTTGTGACTTTATCTGGTTTTTGTGTTGGGGTAACACTGGTATCATGTAATGAGTCTTGTATGCTTCCTTCTCTTTATGCTTTATGAATTATGTTGAGAAAGGCATTGATAGCTTTTCTTCAAAGGGCAAGTAGAATTGAACAGTGTATCTGCCCACTTCTGGGCTTTTCTTTGTTGGGAGACTGCTTCAGTCTTGTCGCTCTTTATAGATCTGCTTAAGTTGTTTATGTTCTTGATATAATTTTGTAGGGTCATATTTGTCTCTGATTGTTTTCTAGATTTTTTGTCTTTGTAGAATATATGTTTTTAAACTACTCCTCAATGATCTCCTGGATGTCACTAGTATATGCTGTCATAGCCACTGTTTCATCTCTAATTTTATTTATTTAGATTTTATCTCCCTTTTTTGTGGTTAGTTTAGCTACGAGCTTATCAATCTTGTCTTTTCTAAGAGCCGACTCTTGGTTTCACTGATTCTTTGTGTTGTTCTTAGTCTCCATGTCATTAATTTCTGCCTTGGTCCTTAAGATTTCTTTCCATCTACTTTTGGAGTTGGCTGTTTCTTGTTTTTCTAAGACTTTGAATTGGATGGTGAAGTTATTCCCTTGACTTCTTTCTCTGTTGAACGTATGTGTAATACATCCATGTGTGTGCACACACGTGTGAGGGTNTATGTGCAGAGGCCAGATGTCAACGTTGAGTGTCTTTTTCTGTTGCTCTCCATCTTATTTTTTTCTGAGATTAGTTCTCTCAATGATTTCATTGTGTTGGCTAGACTGGATGGCCATCGAACTGAGCAGGCTGTGCCTGCCTCTACCTCCTTAGCACAGGGCTTGACAGATGAACACAGCAACTCTTATAAAAAAAATTTAATTGGGGTGGTTTGCTTACAGTTTCATAGGTTCAGTCCATTATCATCTTGGCGGGGAGCATGGCAGCATGCAGGGGAAGAGCTGAGAGTCCTACATCTTGCAGGCAAGAAGAAGTTGCCTGTGACATTGGGCTACTGAGCATGCGTGAGGCCTCAAAGCCATAGTGACACACTTCCTCCAACAGGCCATATCTACTCCAACAAAGCCACACCTCCTAATAATCACTCCCTGTGAGATCATGGGGAGGGAGGCTACAAGGGTAGAGGGTGGCCATGGAAGGACTGGGAAATGAGTGGGATTGGGGTGCATGATGTGAAATTTCTAAAGAATCAATAAATATGTTAATATAAAAATGAAGAATATGAATAATATTTGTTTATAATGACAGCATTCAAAATTTCAAGTAAAAGTATTAGAAAATCTATAGTTATGCCATCATTAGTGTGACAGCTTTCCTGACGAAGCAATTGATGATATTAATGAATATTAATTTTGGGTAAGGAAATGTGTCAACACTTAGAAAATCTTCAGAAATCACTTCAGTACTTTCTAAGAGTCCAGTGCATTACTTTAGAATTTATGCTTGCTAAAAATCCATTCATTCAAAGTGAAAAATAGGTCAATATATTTTAATGGTCTGGATCTGATTGATATGGTTTCAGATTCTACATTACAACTTCCCTTTAAGACACTATGGCTTGTCAAGTTTGGGTGTAATATAAAGAATAATGCTCAAATATCACATGAAAGGTATTAAATTATTCTTTCCTTTCTTACCTACAGATCTGCATGAGGGCTTTTTTTTAATTTCTCTATAAACCACACATCACAACAGACTGACTATTGAAGCATTTATGACAGTCTACAAAGAGCCTGTATTAAGCCATAAGTTAAGTAGATTTGTAAATGTATAAAACAGAAGATACTTTCTTAACTTCCTAAACTTTTTTTATTTGAACAGATAATTATCCTTTGTAACATTATTATTGATGTTACCAATAATAAAAAGATTCATTATTATTATTTAAAAAATGAAAACATTCCCAGGTAAAATGAAGAACTAGAAAAATATCGTCATGAGTGAGGTAACTCAGTTTCAGAAAGACGAATATTGTATGTATTTACTGATATGTGGATATTAGCTGTTAAGTCATTGATATGCAAGATACAACCCATATAACCACAGAGGCTACGTAGAGAGTGAAGGACTAGGGCAGGGGGCAGAGATGGATCTTTCTAGGAAGGGAAAGCAAGATAGTTATGGATTGATGAGGGGGCTGACTGGACTAGGAGGCTCAAACAAGGATGGGGGGGATTGTGGGAAGTAAGGGAAGGAATACAGGGAGGGACAGATAAAATGAAGAGTCATTTGAGGGGTTGTATGGAAACCTAATACAGTAGAAACTTCTTAAAATATATACATGTATGAAAGCAATCTGAATGAAATTGCCACATAACAGGGGAGACAGAACCCCAGTTGGACAAGTCTTGTCACCAAATGAAACTTCCAGTGCTGAGAAGGGGTTACATCTAATCAAGTTCTTGGCTAAAGGGGTCCCAGAGGAATCTCCAAACAACCCAGGCTATTGCCAAGGCTATTGGTGGTTATCCACAAACTGATGGTAAGGTCCTATTGTTGAAGACAACACTTACACAATTCATTGAACACACAGAAGTTGAGCTGGTGCTTACCTAAAGCCTTCACTCCTACAGACTTGTGCTCATGGTACTTGAAGGCACTCTGCATGCTATCAAAGGAGAAAGGGAAACACCAACCCAGCTACAAACCCTTCAATCTACAATAGTGACCTGCCTGCAAGATACACTGGTGTAGTAGTGGCACAAAACTTGTGGGAGTAACCAACCGCTCTCTGCTTGGATTTAAGGCCCACTCTAAGAGATGGAATCCATCCCTGACACTGCTTGGGTGGCCAAGAAGCTGAGACTAAATAGTCCAGGGACCTAGTGAAAACCAAATACTACTGTTTTGCTACAGGAATGTAGCAATAAAATGATTCCTAATGACATTCTGTTACACTCATAGATTCATGCCTTGGTGAGCACTCATCAGAGAAGCTTCTTCCTGCAGCAGATAGGAACAGATACATAGAACCACAGCCAGGCAGTGTGCAGAGAGTGAGACACCTTGGGACACTTAGCCCCCAAAGGAATGGCTCCAATTCCTCTCCTTAAGGCTCAGGGAACACTTCAGAAGAGGTGGCAAAAAGCATGTAAGAACCAGAGGGGATGTAAGACACCAAGGATTCAAGACCTTCTAGACACAACAGAACCAAAGCACATATGAACTCACAGAGACTGTGACATGCACAGGGTCTGCATGGGTCTGCATCAGTTGGGGTCCTAGCGATGAAAGGAAAAGTGGGGTGCCTTCATCCCTAACCCAGAAGCTATCTCCAATTGATAACCACTTGTAAATGAAAATTTGGTTTTCCCTAAGGGTCTCTCACTGGGGAAACCAACTACTCTTAAGGGCAGGCCTTATGCCCAGCAGTAGATGACCAACAGAAATGAACTCAATGGCATTTTGTGGTTCTTTGTCTTGTAATGTTAAGTCAGGCATTTTTTTATTCTTGCAGGTCATTTGTGTATATATCATGGCTTCCCGTTTTGTGTTTTTATGGGATTCCCATGTGTGTGAACATGTGTGTTTCTGTCTATATGCATTTCTCATGCTTTTTCCGTGGTTCTTTTGTCTTGTTTGGTTATTTTGTCCTGTTCTGACTTGTTTATTTTTATTTCATCTTTTTGTATTTTATTTTAATCTAATATTATTCTTTAGATGACCTTTGTTTTCTAAGGAGACCATGACAAGAAGATGAGGATTAGGATAGGTGGGGAGGTGAGAAGGAACTGGGAGGCATAGGGGAGTGAAAACTGTAATCAGAATCTATTGTGTAAAGCAAACCTATTTTCAATTTAAAAAAATAAGAAGAAAAATATTTAAAAATACAGCAGATTTTGGAGGAACTTATCTAAGAGGCCAAGCAGCCTTCTAAGGAGATACTTTGAAGGGGGAGCTCTGGGAACTCTGCAAACATATTCTGCCATGGCGATGCCTTTTGAGGAAATTAGGTTNGTAGTTCTCCATTTTCTCCTTTTTGCTTCATTGAAGGTCATCATTGGAAACTCCCTTTCTGTTTTATTGGACTCCCCTTGGGTGTATCCTTAGCCATTGATATAAGTTTGTCTTGTGCAANCTTGGCATATCATATTTTACTGTAACACTGCCTGGCTCCAATACAAACTGGGAGACTGAGAGAGATGACCCCTAGATGGCATCTCAACTATAACACCATTCTCCAGTTAAACTTTTTCTGTAAATGACAAAGAAAACGGACTGAAATCCCTTGTGTATGGGCATTCATGGTCTGTACCAAGACCCTCTGAAGCTCAAAAAGAAAGGGTACTCCAATTCTGATCATTACGGATGTTTTTGACTTCTAAGTATGGGACCCCAGGGACAGTCTAATTTCACTGGGGGAGTTACTAAGATTGGTGCCAGGTACCATCATGGACCACTTTAGACCAATGTATCTAGTGTTGCATCCTCGGGTGGATGTCTATGAGTACTTTCTGGGATCAGACCCTTCCTTAGTTTGGTCCATGATCCATGGGTTTAATTTGAACTGGTCATTAAAATTCTATTTGTTTGGATATCCCTTTTGGTTCTAGGACATTCTGTTTATTTTTCTTTCTTTTTAGAATGTTTGGGCTGTTAATTTGTTAGCATTTGGCTGTTCCTCTTCTGCTCCTACAATAGCTAACTCGAGGAAGGAGACAATGTTTTAAAACATTTCATCGTCCAGCTGGCCTTATGGTTAATAATAATTATGTTAACCCAACTTTCAAATATTGGAAATACTGAAAAGAAAAATCTAACTAAAGATAACAAGGTTTTATGCTTTCCTAAATGGTGGACATCCATAAATGTGTTTCTGCATACTAAACAGAATACAAGGCAATAAAATAAAAGATCGTGTAACTGTTTTTATGTGCGACAAAACTCAACCCATCCTAGAAATTCCTAAAACATGACTAACAAAATATGTGGCCACTTTATAAAATTACTGGGTGTTTTTGGCATGCATATTTAAAATGTGAGTGTATGTGTATGTATAAATGTAAACATTTGGGGGGTGCTCTGTGGATTGCTAATGACTCCTCTGAAAAAAACAGGTTTTTGAAGATCCTCATCTTCATCAAGTCTTGATAAAATACAACTGTAAGAATCTGAAACAAAGGGAAAACTGTTATTAAACCTACTTAAATGCATGCGAAGACACCCTAAGATTTAGAGATGATTCTAATGTGTTTTATTANACCTTAATTATAATTTCTCTTTTACAATATATTTTGGGCAATTTTTCCTCTCTGTGCTTTTAGTGCTAAAGGAAAAGAAAACGCTTTCAGATGAGTGTTGTAGGATGATACCCTCCAAGTATAATATTTATCATCTTCATCAGAACAGCTGTGACTNTTTGCAAGAGACCTATGAGATCAGGCCTGTTGACAGCTGATGTTTCCTCACAGAAGGAGATGGTTACAAAGGGTCATTGGGTCCTCACCTGAGGATCCTGCACCTTCCCATCATTTAGATGTGATTCTTCTCTAATTTCTCACTGGGAGATGCTAGAGTACATAAAAGATGGATGTAGAAACTCCGTCTGTGAAGCCATGGAGAAGTCATCATCCACAAGGAGGTGAGATTTTTCTGGAGGTACAGCTGCTTTGGTGCAACCCATGCTCCTAAAGCAAAATAAACTCATAGGTTTCCCCAGGTTTAACTTTATCTATCCACTATCCTTGCTCCTTTCAATATAGCTTTTAAAGCACTAGCAATAAGACAAAAGACAGAAATTACAGGGATACAAATAAAAAAAGAAAAAAATCAAACTATCCTTATTTGCAGATGACATGATATCATACGTAAGATATCCCAAAAATTTATCCAGAAAACTACTAGATATTAGCAACAATTTTATTAAAGTGCCAGGACATAGAATCAACTTAGAAAAAGCCATAGCTGTTCTANACACTAACAACAAGCATAATGGGAAAGATAAGAGACACACTCCCATTCATAAATAATATCAAAGTAAGTAAAATATCTAGGAATAAACCTAACTAAGGATGTGAAAGACATCTACAATGAAAACTTTAAATTTCTGAAGTAGATTCAGGAAGGATGGAAAGATGTACAATGTGCATGGATTGACAGAATTGGCATCATGAAAATGACTGTTCTACCAGATGCTATTTACAGATTCAATGCAATCCTAATCAAAATGCCCATCTCATTCTTCACAGAAGTAGGGGGGAAATTACCAAACTTCATTTGGAACCACAAAAGACCCTGGATAGCCAAAGTAATTCTGAGCAAAAATAACAATGCAAGAGGGATTATCATTCCACATGTCAAGATATATTATTATATAGAAAAGTATAGTTTAAAAAAACAAAAACAGTGATACTGACACAAAAACAAACATGTCAACTAATAGAACAAAATCAAAGACCCAAACATGAGTCCATACAATTACAGCCACTTAATATTTGAAAAAGAAAATTGAACGTCCGTAAGCAGAAGAATGGAATTAGAGCCATATTTATCACCTTGCACAAAAACTAACTCTAAAACTCTAAATGGATCAAAGACCTAAACCTGAAACCTGAAACACTGAAATTCCTAGAAGAAAACATAGGCAGTGTCTTAGTCTCTGTTCTATTGCTGTGAAGAGACACCATGACCACAGANACTCTTATAAAGGAAAACATTTAACTAGAGTTTGTTTACTGTTTCAGAGGTTTAGTCCATTATCATGGTGGGGAGCGTGATAGCACACAGGCAGACATGGTACTGGAGAAGTAATTCAGAGGTTTACATCTGGATCCACAGGCATCAGGAAGATAGAGAGAGCCACTGGGCCTGGCTTGGGCTTTTGAAACCTCAAAGCCCACCCCCAGTGACACACTTCCTCTAACAAGGCCACACCTCCTAATCCCTCCCAAGTAGTGCCACTCTCTAATGGCTAAGTATTCAAATATATGAGCTTATGGGGTTCATTCTTATTCAAACCACCACAGGCACTATCCTACATAATATAGGTTAAGAAAGGACTTTCAGAATATGGTTCTATTTGATCAAGAATTAAGGCAAACAATTAACAAATGTGATCCATGACACTAAAAAGCTTCTGCATAGCTGAAGAAATAATCAATCAGGTGAAGAGGAAGCCCACAGAATGAGAGAGAATTGTTGCAAGCTATACATATGACAGAGAATTAACATCCAGAGTATATATAAAGAGCCCAGAAAACAAAGAGTCAAAAAGAAAAACAAACAAACAAATGACTTATTTGAAAATGGGCCTGGGGCCTGAATAGAGAGTTTAGGGAAATGCAAATCAAGACAACTTTGAGTTTTCATATTGCTCCAGTAAGAATGGCAAAGACCAATGGAAGAGCAAGTACTGGAGGGGATGCAGGGAAAGGGAACCCTCATCCACTGTGGTGGGATTGCAGCCACTGGTACAGCCACTCTAGAAACCAGTGTGGGGAATTCTCAAAAAGCTAAACATAAATCCACCATAGGACCCAGCTATACCACTCCTTGGCATATGCTCAGAGGGCTCACCATCCTACTCCACAGACACTTGCTCAACCTTGTTCATTGCAGCTCTGTTCACAATAGCCAGGAAATGGAAACAACCTAGATGTCCTAAAACCAGTGACTGGATAATGAAAATGTGGTACGGAAACACCACAAATGCTGTTCAGCTATAAAGAAAAATGAAGGCTTGAAATTTGCAGCTAAATAGATAGATCTAGAAAATATATTGAGCCAGGTAATCTCGTTATAATAGACGCTGAATGTTTTCTCTTCTCTGTGGTTTTAGTTCCAAATCTTCAGATGGGAGAACTGGAATAATTCATAAACTAGGAAAGTAAAAAATGTACCATTGTGGGTGGGTGGGTGGGGGTGGCAGAGTGCTAGAGAGGGAACCAGGAAGGTACAAATGATATGAAGGGGGAATGTTGTAGTGACTTCAGTCAGGGAGGGGAAGNGAGGAGGAAAAGATGTGTATAAGAGACAGGTCAGGGAGGGGAAGGGAGGAGGAAAAATACCACTAAGGATGTTTGACAAAGCTATGAGGAATCATCTTTTTTATTTACTTAAAATTATATATAATACATATATAAGTGTATGTGTATACATACACATGTATAGTTTAAATGAGGTTATTACACTTTGGCTGACAATGCTTCTCCCCAAGAGTCAAAGACTATCTAACAAAACTCCAATACTAGGCATGATAAACTCCTTTTGGAGTTGTTGATTCAGGGGATACAAGAGACTCCCCAAATAGCTACGGCTGTTGTCCTTCACTACCTCCCAGAGGTTGAAGTTTCCTCCCCATTGCTGAAGACACCATGCACTTTGAACGCAAGACTGGAGAGTACCAGTGGGTTCTGACCTCAAAGCCTCTTCCTGTTGCCCTGGCAACCTAGAAAGGAAGTGCCTTCTTAGTATTTAAATTACCATATAAAAAAGTGGAAGTGCCTGGGCTTTGTTAAGACCCACTAAGGCAAAACGACTTCCTCTTAAAAAAACAAAAACAAAAACAAACAAACAACAAAAGGATCTGATCTCATTGGGTGGTGACCTGACATGCAAGCTACCCCAAATATTACATAATACTGTCTCATTATTTTAAGAGTTAATATTGCTAGATCTGTCAATTACCTAGTCAGAAGTGATGCCTCCCCATCTGAGTCACCTGAAGATGGGCTAAGGAGGGAAGGAAGGAAGGAGGGAGGGAGGAGGAGTAGGAGTAGGAGGAGCAGGAGCAGGAGTAGGAGNAGGAGNAGGAGTAGGAGTAGGAGTAGGAGGAGAGGGAGGTTAGTTATCCCCTTAATGAGATAATGAATGCACTCAGGGCATTTTCTTACAGAGCTTCTATCACATGGCCTACTCACTTTTCTGAGTCCTAACTTGGAAGAGGATAACTTTTTCTTCCCCTTCTTTCCTAACACTTTTTCTTTCAGATACTGACAGAAGCCTGAGCACACTTTCCCTGACCGACCTTCTCCTAAGTATTAAACAAAAATAAGTAAATAAAGGGGTGGAGATTCAGTTCTGTGGTAGAGGTCTTCCTTAGCACAGCCAGGTCCTAGATTCCATCCCCAGCACTACAAACAAAACAAAATAAGGCATAAGTTTAAAAACAACCGGTAGTTCAAAGTTAGAATAACTTACTTCCTGGGTATTAATGAGCCAAAAAGAATTCAATGTGAGCTGACATAAAAAGTTTCTTCCTTTTTTCTTTTATTAGGGCTTTATTTCATAAAGCGAAGTCTAGGGAAGCTGTGGTGGTTTGAAAGATGATGACCCCTTAAACTCATCATATGTTTGAATACTTAATTCCCAGTTAGTGGACCTATTTGGGAAGGATTANGGGATGTGGCCTTGTTGGAGGAAGTATGTCACTGGGGGTGGGCTTTGAGGTTTCAGAAACCCAAGCCAGGCCCAGGCTCTCTTCNCTTCCTGCTATCTGTGGATCAGGATGCAGAACCCTCAGCTACTGAGTCTCTGGAAAAGTAAGCAAGCCCCCAACTAAATCACACTCTTTTATAAGAGTTTCCTTGGTCGTGGTGCNCCTTCACAGCAACAGAGCGCTAAGATAGTCTCAATTTACTTTGACAAACTTATAGGCGTTTAAAAAGTANAAAATTCATTTCACTTTTAGGAGTAAGTTCTTTTTCAGTCTGTGCCTCGTGGGTGGTGCCAGAAAGATGTTATTTGCACCCCCAACAGCTGCAAAAATCCTGCACTCAAAAATATGGNGGGGTGAATGTGATGGTGGCTTCATTTGGGGAGGAGGAGGCAGCTCAATACAGAGGGTTTCNAAACAAGCTCACAAATCCCCTTATGGTTGTTTTCTCTTAGCTACTGCTGCAGCACCATCCCTGCCTGCCTCCTGCTGTGATGGTCATGGACTCTGACCCTCTGAGACTGTAAGCCCAGTAAAGCCCCAGTAAATGGTTTCTTCTGTACGTTGCCTTGTCATGGTCTCTTATCACAGCAACAGAAAAGTAACTAAGACTTTGTCAGGGTTCCCAGAAGTAATCAAAACTATAAACCATGATTTATATGTGAAATAAGTGCATTTTAGTCGAAATATTTACTAAATATTTAAATTGNTAATTTGTTCCTTTTAGAAAAANTTATTTTTTTCTNTGTGTAAATCCATTGGAAAAAATATCGAATACTTAAGAAATTTACTTCACAGAGACCTGTTTCTTGTCAGTTGGGNTTCCAGGTTCTTGGTAACTTTATCAGAGAATGGAGACAGTAGGGATGGCTGATGGGGAAACTCTATTTAGAAGTCAAAGATGGCTGGGTGGTGGTGGAGCACGCCT
>LZPO01087187.1:329216-344689 GCA_001675575.1 Neotoma lepida | reverse complement strand
GCTCTTTGATTTTGCCCATTTTCTGAGTGGCAGCCCTTCCCTGCCTCTAGACCCTATGTCTCTGCCAATGGGATGCCTAATGGCTAGTGTCCACCTCAAGCTCAGGGTCCGGGAAAGGGCCTGTGCCCTAGTGCCCAGCAGCCAAGACCCATGGAGGCACTGAGGATGGACTTTGTCTGGCCAGCTCCACTCTGCTCAGAGTGGAAGAAAGCCAGTCATTTGGCAAAAATCAGCTCAGTTGTCACCATTGTTCTTAAAGAGGCAGAGCTGAATAGTGGGGCCTAATGTATTCTATTATGCATACAGCTCTCCCTGGGTGTTGGGGTGAGGACTGCATTCCTCCAGCTCCCTCCCCCAACTCCTGTTCTAGCACAGCACATACCCCCTCTAGCACTAGAGGGGAGCTGCTCAGCGCCCAAGAGGAGCCCTGAAAACTGTCTGTCGGGGGAGGGGGATACCCATGGAACCTTGGAGTAGGGACAGAAAGAGGTGTTGGAATGACTAAAAGCCTAATAAGAGAGCCAGAGATGCCCATGGTGTGGTCCAGCATGGGGTGGGATGATGGCAGGTGGATGTGGAGGTAGCTGGTGGCTTCCATGCAATAAGACATATGGCCCTTGCCTGTGCCCTGGCCTCCTTTATGCCTCATTTCTGCAGGGTGAAGTCCCCAGTTGTACAGCTGAGCCCACAAACCCCTTCTCTGTAGTCCCTACTCATCAGACACATTGTTCTTCCAGGAGACATGGGGTCAGGGACTTGTCTGTACATCTTTTTTCTAAGGTCAGTCATGCCCAGACCAGGAGAGACATGAAGCGTAGAAGACAGGAGTGAGGGGCTTCGAAGTGGGTGCCTGCTTGTCACATAGGCCCTTAACGTATGAGGCTCTGGGTGTCACCGCCTCTATTGTTCAGCTTCGCAAACCTAGGCCCCAATTCAGAACCTTCCTTGGTAGAAAACTAAGCCAAAGGAGGAAAGAAGGAAGAAGGGTGTGGCTGGCCCGTGGGCTCCCCCGTCTTCCCTAAGAGGACCCCAGGTTGGAAGCATGGCTTCCCGGGTCCCAGGGCTGGATGAGCTCATTCCTCAGAACTTGTTCTCCTTTTGTGGACATCAGCAACTACCTGGTTCTTGCCTCTTCCCACCCATCCCATTCATCACCAGTGAACGTGCCCTTAGAGGCACCCGACTCTGTCTTATAAAGAGCCAGAGTGAAAACCTGCTTTCAGGACAGTTAGATGAGAAGTGAACACAATGATGAAAGTGTGTGCGTGTGGATGAGAGAGAGGGGGACACAGAGAGGGAACCCAATATCGCCATCACAGGCACACCCCCAGTGACCTCATTTCCTTCTAGTAGGCCCATTTCCTAAAGGTTCGGTTCTTTCCCAGTAGAGGCTGGTGACCTAGCCTTTGGGACATTTAAGATCCAAACCATAACAGTGACAAGTCATCTCCTTGGGCTCAGTTTCCCACCTNTACCTGCCCCTTGCCATGGCTCTGTGAGTTCTGTTCGCCTTGTTATCTTTGTCTGCATCTCTNCTCCTCACTTGGAGGAGTTCTGGGGTTAGGAAATCAGTCTGTCTCCAGGTTCTCTCTTCCCCACAGGACCGGGCTTAAGACCAAGGGCAATGGGTGTAGATGATCCACACATGCTTGCTGACCACTGACTTCTGGAATCAGGGGAGCAGAGTTTAGAAAGCTCCAGCCACAGCTGAGCTGCATCCAGGGAGACAGAGAAATTAGACTCCCCTGTGAAATCCCCATTAATTGTGAGGAGACAATTTCCATGGGATGGGGACGGAAATAAAACCCAAAGCTGGGATCTCAGATGAGTTAAATCCATGCAGGATGTAGAACATTTCATTCTCCAGAGAGAACACTTATTTTCCTTCAAGAGAACACGATAACAGCAATAAAAGCAGCCCTGCAGGATGCACGTGAGGATTATGCAGGGACTTAAGGAATAGCCGGTTATCTAGTTTTTGGACCCAAACTGTTGTAAACCCCTTTGCACCAGAGGAGTTAATGCAGAACTTAGAAAGCATGCACCAAGGCTGAGTGACTCTGGGAAATTGTTATTTACATAGCTTTAGACTGTGTATTAAGCCATTCGGCGCTCTGGTTACAGTTAAAATTAAAGAACAAAAGGGCTTGATGGACAAATTATAGTTTTCTGGTGGGACACTGGGGCTTTTCCTGTAACACTAATTGTTAGAAGGATTTGNTGAAAGGCCATTTTTGTATCGACAGACACTGAGTGTGATAGGTGTGAAAGTGCTAGATGATCCCAGAAGCCTCCACTTCCCCGCTCCTCCTCCTACCCGAGAGTGTGATTTCACGCCATCCTCTGACTTCTCTGGACTCAAGGAGGCTGGTGGACCCACCCCTCCGTGCTCAGTCTTCTCTCCAAGAAAGTGGGCCTCCACAGGACTCCCTGAAGGGCTGCCACATGGAGGGATGCAGGACAGTGTGAGCTCACAGGCTGACACACCCAGTGACATAAATAGGCTGTCACAGCATGTGGTGGATACGGTGCGTGCGTGCATGTGTGTGTGTGTGTGTGTGTGTGGTGGCGGGTAGGGGGCACTCCGGCGGAAACCCAGGTGCAGGCAAGTGGTTCCCAAGGAGGTGTGTCTCTGTCTTAAATACACATGGGATTTATATAGCTCATAGCATTGAACATTCTGATTAAGCAGCTCTGGATGAAGCTGCTTCTGGGGCTGATCTGGAGACCGTGTTTTTAATGACCGAGTGCTAAGAGATAGTAAAAATTCATCTTTCAGCCTTTATGTTTCCTAACTGCCTTGAAAAGCCCTGAATTAATGATCTGTGACATGTAGTTTGCTTTCGGTTGCCTGAAGTAGAAAAGCCATTGAGTTTGGATGAAGTGTGCNTGGGATAATGTAGGTCTCACCTAAAAGAGTTCNGGGTGGGCTTCGGCTGTGTGCAGTCCCCTTGACTAGTGTTGTATTGGGCTTAGATTACGTTCACTATGGTCCTCAGAAGATTCATACAACTCTCGAAACCCCNTAGATGCTTGCCTTACACCCTTTCTCCTTCTCATGGGCATATCCTGAGCCTTCTCTTGGCCTTTTTATCTAGGAGAGTTCTTCTGGGCTACCTCCATGTCAGCAGGATGCCTACATCAGCTTCCTGGCAGCTGCCTGCATTCAGACAATGCTGGCTTTGCTCTTAGCTGTGGCTGCTAATGATCTACTCCATGTCTTGCAATGTTCACTGTTCATCCTTCTTTCCTCCCATCCCAGACCCAATAGCAAGACACCTCACAGGCTTGCCTGACCTAGGATGTTTCTTCTTTCAGNACCACCCTTCCCCTCCTAGACTCTTGAAAACTCAGGTACGTGAATTCACAGTAACATGTCACTAACCACCAAACATGCTCCAGGTCTCTCTCTCCAGGAACTTAGCAAAGCAGTCAGATTTAGTGTCAAGTCCAAAGGCCTTTGTTGCTGATTCTAGACCGTTCTGCTCTCGAGTGCTTTGGGAATGGGTGACTGGCAAGGGTCCCACCACTCCAAATCCGTGTGTCTTCTTCTGTTAGAAATACTGGATTCTCAACAACTCGGAGGCTTTTGTGGAGGCCCAAGTATGATAACACATACCAAAGAAAACTGCAGAAAAGTAAAAAAAGGCAGCCTGCTAGGAAATAGGCCATGCTTTAACCCCAGTGAGTGGTGCCACTCAAATAGTGGGGGACTGAGGCATTGATCTGTCAGCTGAAGCTGGGATGTACTTACGGTAGAGAAGAGTGCATTCCCAGTGGGCAGTGGAGGGAGAGGAGAGGATGCTCTCCTCCTCTAGCACCTCATCTATATCCCAGTGGGCTTCTGTTCAAACCCTCCNTGAGGGTGGCAGACATCTGCCCACCTACCAGTCAGGGTTAGGTAAATTAGCACATGGCCCGGAGGCATGTGCTCAGGAGCCCAAGCTGCCCCTTGGTGAGGTTCAGGCAGGTTTATGGGCCTCTTTCCCCTTCACTTTCACTCCCTGCCGTGATCAGAAGGATGGCCAGTCCAGTTTCCTTAAGGCCGGTGTCTTCTGCTCTGTGGTGTCCTTGTAATGCCTCGAGCCATGAAGCCGTGACCTGGAGCCAGGTGTCACACTGGGGAGCCCCCTTCTATTGGCTCCTATTCTCCGCTCCTAGATGCTGCTGCCAGAAGCTCCCAGGATTCTCCCCCCTATTCCCTTCCCCTGGCCCTATGCACACCTTCTTGTACTGTCTTCTATGATGCTGCCTTGGAGTCTGTGTGCCAAGAGCTCAGGCANGATTTCTTTCCAGGAAGTTCTTTTCTTTGCCCAGAACTAGCTGCTGTACTCGTGACCCACCTCCCATCTTTTACTGAGCAACCTCTTCCCTGGGGCAGACTGTGGCAATGNGGGTAGAACCGCTGCACACTGGGCAGGCTCCGGGGAGGGAAGAGAGCCTGTATAGATGGCTTCTATCCCATGGTCTTCCTATAAGGCACCAACAACTGGTCACTATAGGATTCAGACCTAGGAGATATTTCTTTACTGGAAATGGAGGGAACCACATGATCTGCTCATACTTACTTATTGCCTTGATTCTCGGAAATCTTAGTGCAAAACCAGTGCTCAAAGACAGGGTTCCACCAAGTCCGTGCCTTCTACCACCTTCATGTGTATTACCAGATGAAGGGCCTCAACACTCACTTATATACCTGGTGCAGTGCTAGGGGCTGGGATGTGCATGCTGGCAAGACTTACCAAGGCTCTGCCCTCCATAAGCTCACAGACANGCAGCTCCCAAATAAATACTCTTGAAGTCTTATTCTTACTTATGAATGTCCAACCTTAGCTTGGCTTATTTCTAGCCAGCTTTCCTTAACTTAAATTATCCCATCTATCTTTTGCCTCTGGGCTTTTGTCTTTCTTTATTTCTGTATACCTTTCTTTACTTCTTTCTCCATGGCTTGCTGTGTAGCTGGTTGGTTGGGTGGCTGGGTAGCCAGCTGGGTGGCTAGTGCCTGAAATCCTTTTCCTTACTCTCTCATTCCTTTTTTCTCTCTTTCTCTCCTTCTATTTATCCTCTCTGCCTGCCAGCCCCGCCTATCCTTTCTCCTGCTTTGCTATTGGCTGTTCAGCTCTTTATTAGACCAATCAGGTGTTTTAGACAGGCACAGTAACACAGTTTCACNGAGTTAAACAAATGCAACATAAAATAATGCAACACATCTTTGCATCATTAAACAAATGTTCCACAGCATAAACAAATGTAACACATCTTAAAATAATATTCTACAACAAGGCATACTTACACCACAAATTACTTATTGTTTAACTGAACTTCAAACCTGACTGGGCATCCTGTTTCTATTTGTGAGTCTGGAGACCGCAGAGAAAAATGCACATGCAAACAACAAACAGAAGAGGTGGGGAGGGGCAGAGGTGGCAGGAAGTGAAGCCAGGGCAGCACTTTGAAGGGCACATGTTGGTGTCTTAATGCAGCTGGACTTCACTCTGAAGACTGTCCAAGGGTCACTGAGGGTTTAAATCATAGAAATAGTCAACAATTTTTATTTTTACAACAATTTTACAAATTCATGTCAAATTGTGCTATTTAACTCTAGCTCTTTCTTGAAGATAGTACTTTAGTCCACAATTCATATATTTATAAANGAATTACAATATTCAGGAATGAATAAGTGTTTAAGTTCAACTTGACAAAGACTCCTCTGGAGAGTGGGNAAGTGTATCTCCAAGCAGAGAGGCAGGGACAGTGCCCACAGTCTCTCCCTCCAGGGAATGGCTGATGTTGTCTTCCCAAGACCACCGTGGGGTGAAGGTAGAAACCAGTGCTAGGCAGCCTCCTGAGATGCAATTACAGGGAGTAAAGTTCCCCTACAGGGAAGGAAGAGCATTCTAGTGGACTGTATCAACAGGGTAGCTGTGTCCCAAAGAAACAAGAAGGCCTGATGGTAGCCGCTGAGATGCCCAGCTACTCCAGCTAAGAACCTTGCCAAGGGAGGTATACATTGGGATTGCATTTGTCTCTGACATCATCTTCCCCTCTCTTATCCCCCTCTCATGCCCACTGAAACCCTTCTTTGCAGTCAATCCGCTTTCTACTTTATTGTCTTCGTAGGTGTGTGACCCACTCCACTGCATCCCATTAGAACTGCTTGCATGCACAACTATACAAAGTTATTTACTGGAGCCCTTACAAGTGGCTACAACACTGAAGGAAATTATACCTCCACTTTAGCAACCATTAGCTGCCAATAGACCCTCTGGGAGGAGTAGGACCTCAAGGGCCCCTCCAACATCTGTAATGAAATGTTTATGGGCCTGGTCTTGTGCAGTTAACCACAGACACAGTGAGTTCATGAGTGCAATGGGTATGCCATGTCCCGAAGATGTCCCTTTTGCTGTATGTCTCTCCATCCTTTGTCTCTTACATTCTTTCTGCACCCTCTTCCAAGATGCCCTCTGAGCCTTGGAAGAAGTCATACAGCTGTCCCATTCAGGGCCAAGCTGAATAGTCAGGTACTCTCCCTCTTTTGACCAGTTGTGTGTCTCTGCACTGTCCCCTGCTGTGTAGGAAGGATCTCTGATGAAAGCTGAGAGCAGCAGGAAGCTATGGCCATAAACATGAGTATTTGGGAGATAATTTGGCATCATGACCATTTAGCAAAATAACAGTAGTAGGTTCCCTTTTAGACCCTTGGACCTCTCCATTATGGATTTTCATCTCTTTATAGGTGATACAGGACAGAAGAAAAACCAAAATTAAGGGGCTACTCTATTGCCACTAATCTCATAATTCTTTGGTTTTATTTTGACTCTTTAAAACTTTTCTTAAGGTATAAATATTATCTCAAATTTTATAAAATTAATATATATATACATTTTAAACTTTTTGTCATGATATTAATGGTCATATAGAGTACTAATTCTAGAAAAAGGCTTCATCTAGCTTCCTGTACTTGATTTTGGGTTTGAGTCTCTATCAGGTAACTAGGAATTAAGTTTTTTGTACTCAGGATGTACTTAACAAATTATAGTCCTTTAACCTCTTTGAGATCTGCTGCATATGACATTTAAAATGTTTATATTTTCTGCAGTAAATGGTAACTATTCGTAACAGCAATCTTTGAAGTCTCCCAAAGGAGGATGGGGCCCCACAATGACTATTCCACCTGGACTGTGGTAATGCCACTAAGGTGACAAACAGCACACAAAGATTGTCTTTGGACTACAAACTGCTCAGGACAATTTCAAAGTGGCTAGCTGAGATGGTCCAGCCTCACAGACTACTCTAGCCAGGATTTGAGATAAGCCTTGCACTCTCCCATTACACAGAGACTGGACAACAAAGGATACAGCTAACTCTCCCAGGACTTGACAATTATCCCAATTTTTTTCAGGGTACCCTAAAGATTCCATCACCCCCATACAACAGGAAGTAATTTTAAGAACACAGTTCCCACATTCTCAAGAGATGCAGTAGGTGGTTTTTGGTCGTTCAGTGGGTTATGGATATTTGTCATTGTTTAGGGGGGTTGGTTACAAGTTGTTATTGGTAATGGTCAAGAAAAAAAAGCTGAACAAGAGAGATTAGATTCAGGGATCTTGTTCTGAAAAGAAAAAGGGGGATATAGAAATGATAGGATAAGAGGGTAGATTATTGAATCTACTTTTAAACCAAAAAAGCAACTACTATTCTTAAATATTTTACATTGGTATGGGTATTTTATAGTTTAAAGTTAATTTTGTTATACTGACTGTATGTTTCTACTCTTGTTTGGGTTATTGGGTTTATGCAACTCATTTTTAAAATGTAATTTATAATGAAAAAATACAGATTAATAGTCATCTATAATAGTCAAACTTATAGTCATATTAGATATGTTTTCAAGATCATAAACAAATATATTTAGATAGATAGATGGTCCTCAAACGCTTCAAAGACCTACAGAATATGGCATTTAATATGTTTTATAACCTAAGGCTTTTCATGACAGTGAGACACATTTGCTTCTGGCAGCACCAATCTACTTCAGAGAAGATGATAGGCACTGAAGAAACTCCATAATGATGGGAATGTCTTTCTAAAAATGTGTTGCTCTGATTGGTTGATAAATAAAGCTGTTTGGCCAATGGTGAGGCAGAATAAGGTTAGGCGGGACATTTGAACTAGGGGAAGAGAAGCCGAAAGCAGAGCAGGGGCAGACGCCATTCTGCTGCCCAGAAAGCAACATGTAACTGCGCACAGGTAAAGCCACGTGGAACACGTGGCGACAGAGATTTATAAAATGGGTTAATTTAAGATGTAAGAGCTAGCTAGCGAGAAGCCTGCCAGGGCCATAGTTTAAAAATGATATAAGCCTCTGTGTGTTTATTTGGGTCTAAGCGGGCCGTGGGAGCCAGGGGGGAAAACGGACAAACTTTCGTCTACAATATGGAGTTTGTTTTCTTTATGGCAAAAGCTAGCCATGTGGGCAAAGAAACAGCCCCTGCCTCAATTGCTGACAATATATTGTCCAAACTGGACCAGCAAGATGCAAGAAAGGAGACTGCCAACTTTGCCAAGACAAGGTAGGACAGTCCTTCAGAATTCCCTACTTCACAGGAAAGTGTGTCAGATATGCTAGGCCTGTAGGACAGAATTGGATGCCCCAAGACTGCAGAGGAACTTTGGGTGACTGTCCAGGTAGCCTGATGTCCCTATCGTTAGGTAACATTTCACCCTTCTGGGGTCTTTGATGGAGTTGAAGACTAGNTAGTTATAGTTTTCCTTAGTTATGATAAAAGGTAAATTAGATATGAAACTTTAGATTCACCAAGATAAGATAGGTTATAGAGTATTTTTCTCTAATTTTACCAAATACAAATAGACTGGACATTGTAACTGAATTCTTACTTAACAACTCATTTGTTGTATGTTAGGAGCATAACTGACGCCACACACTCTGTTTCCTGACTTTGAGCCTCAATACTCTCTTCTGTCTATGTTAGAGCCACCACTACCTGCCCATAGGCAGGAAGGAGCCCCTCTGTCCCTGGCAGTTCTGTTGATCGTATTCCTGCAGTGGCCTGAAAAATCACTGGTGAAATAAGGGAACAAAAGAGGAGCCACGGCCTAGGCAGGTTCTTCCTCTCCTGATTTTAAGTCCTCTGTGTGGAAAGAGGCCACTAGCTAGATATGGGGACTCCCCTCGGTGACCCTGATTTCCTGTCAGCTTGAGACTAGTAAATGCCCCCTTAAGCTGATGTGAAGTGATAGGGAAGGCGTTTTTCCAGTGTTCATGAATAGGCACCTAGCTNTGTGAAAAAGGGCAAAGGTAAAGCTTCGTCTTGTCTCTGCTCACTTAAACTATCAGGGCAGGAGGAAGCCAGGGCCTTCTCCTGGTTTATAGTTCTCAAACTCAGAAACCAAGGTTTCTGGGAGCTGTGTTAGGACCATAGTATTTTAAATATCCTTTGTTCTAGAACTTTCTCNTGTATATATATACACTATCAGACAAAGGGAGATTAGATATTCAAGCATACAGTCTAGTGTTGNNAGGTATTTGATTACACTGTGTAAAGATATATCACTCTGATTGGTTTATTAAAAAGCTGAATTGGCCAATGGCTAGGCTGGATTTCCAGGCACAGAGGACTCTGGGAAGAAGAAGGGGGAGACATGAGGATCCAGAGCAAGCAACATGGGCATTACAAAGTAAAGTAACCGAGCACGTAAAAGAAGTAGATGAAAAGAAGTGGGTTAATTTAAGTTATAAAAGCTAGTTAGAAACAAGCCTAACTACCGGCCAAGCTTTCATAATTCATAATAAGTCTCCATGTCATTATTGGGGAGCCACTGGTCCTGACAAAAAGTCTGCCTACAGTTTAGTCATATGAAAACTAGAAAGTAGGTGCAGTCTGCCTTGGCTGACACTGTCCTGCAGTGTGGCCTCCAGGGACATTTTTCATCTCAAGGGGGGTGGACATCCATCAGTGGGATCAAGACTCAGAGTCTTCCCCTTCCCAAATGGCCCTTAGAGGGATTCAGAAATACAGAACTACTGACTTTCCTTCTTCGACCTGACAGTTGTGTCCTGGGCATAATGCCAGAGGGCAAAGCAGAGAGGTGAACACTGCGGTGTCTAAGTCAACAAGGCCGACCAGATGTAGGCCAGTTCTTCCTGTGAATGGATTTGTGAAGTTGACTCCTGACTGGAGACTTCCACAGCCATCAGAGGCGACTCACGGGCACTCAGTCCCAGCATTGTGACAGAGGGTAGACCCAAGTCCTCCTGCTATTCGGGAGAATGGTACACAGGTGACTGAGGGGTGGGCTAAATCTTGATTCAGAGGGCAAAGGCTCTTTATCTACTAATGCTAATCTTTCCAATGAGCAAGCAACCAGACACTTTAGCCCAGAAAGAGGGTCTAGCCTGGGGAGAGAAAAACCACGCTCCAGCAAACAGGTTTAGCCCTGACTGTTGTTGAATTGAGACACAGTCCCTGGTCTCCTGCCTCTATTCTCTGTGTTTCCCCAGCTCTTCAGGCAGGCAAGCATTGCAGGCTGTTTCTTGATTAATCCTTGGTCATCCACAGCCTTGCTCTGCATGACCTTTCTCATCACNCAATGCCTGTTTGGCTTTGGGCTCCTTTCATTGGCCTGGGAAGGACAGACAGGTTGACCACCTGCAGCACAGCGTCAGCATGTGTATGATTGCTTTAAGAAAATATCCCTGCATCTTCGCAAGCTCCAGGGCTTTTACTTGGAACCAAGAAATAAGGTCTATAGAGTTGAAAGTAAGAGTTCCCAGAGCTTTATAAACCGGCTGCCTGGGCCAGCAGCACCTCCAACTGTCTTCTGCCTTGCAACTAAGAGTGGCAGGCCATTTGCTACCCAGTGTGGCACCACACTGCATCCTTGGCTACCCCTCCAGACGTCCTGAAGGACACAGCATGTGGAGACCCAGAGAACTTCAAGAATTGCTTGTACCTTCTCCTGCCCGTTCTTGATCAGACTCGCAGCTCTCTGATTTTAANGTGAGTATTCAGAACACTCAAGTGGTTCCCAGGAAGTGACTAGTCGGGGCAGGGGAGGATAGAGGACAATCCAGCTATTCCTGCCTGCTTGGCTTCTGCCTTGCAGGTGGCGGGGACACATTTGGTTTTGACCTAGACTGCCTCTGCATGTATATCTGANNGATAGAGTTGGTATCCACCCAGCCATGCCGATAAGTGCTCATGTGTTTTTTAATGCTTCAACTTTCTAATCCACAAATGTCAGTGTGCATAGATAGGTTTGTGCACAGATACGTTGTCAGCTGATCTGGGACTTATACAGGGTCTTAAAAATATCGTTTAAAAATGTAAACTTTCCTCCAAAACTAACACCAATGTGAGCAGCATTGTCCTCCACCGTGAGCCCCTTTTACCGTTCTGTCTCATCACCTGGAAAGGTGCTGTGTTTTGAACACAGCCACAAATACCACCTTCTCTTAGTCTTTGCAAAAGTCCAGGCTCATTGGGAGAATTTAAAAGATCTCCCTAAGTTCAGCCTGCTCGTCCGAGTAGCTGAGAAGCAGCCTGCCTCTGTACGTAAGCGTCAAAGAATAAACCTAGGAGCCAAGAGCTGCTGGTCTGTTGCGCCGTTGCTTGGAATTAGGAAAACGTGTAAAAAAAAAAAGTCTTCACAATCGCACCAATTTGCAAGTATTATGAAGACTCCTTTCTTTCTTTTTCTTTTTCTTTGTTTTTTAACAAACTGACTCACGTTCATTACAGCGCCCAACATCGTCTTTATCCATCCCATACTTCTAACTAACTCTTCTCACTGCCTTTGCCTTCTTCGAAGTATTTGCTTAGTTTTTGGTTTTGCTTTTTAAGGGGTGTTGACCTGTGTCTAGTTCTAGTAAACCGATCCCTCGGGCCGGCGCGGCGATTGGTTAACTGCGCGGCTGACTGACGCGGTATGGAGAGCGGCTCCCGGCAGCGCGGAGCTGATTGGCTGCGCGGGGGAGATCCAGGGCTCGGCCACCCGCACACCGCGCACTCGGGCTGCAGCGTCGCAAGTAGGTGCAGCAGCCCGCAGCCCGGCCAGCCGGGACGGCACTCGGTCCCGCGCGCTCCCTGCCCCGCGCCAGCCCCGCCGCGGCCTGCGGCATCCGANAGCCCCATCGGCCCGAGACCCGGGGAGCAGCGCGCGGCCGCGAGCCGTTCGGGGCCCGGCACTGCGCCTTTGTCCCCGGAGGCTCCGGGAAGTTTGCAGCAGGACGCGCGAGTGAAGGCAGCGCGGGCAGCCCCGACGTCGTCGAGCAGCATGGGCAGCTGGCGCAGCGCGCGGGGCCGCAGCGGGGCCGCCTCGGGCGTGCTGCTGGCTTTGCTGGCCGCGCTGCTGGCCGCGGGTTCGGCCAGCGAGTACGACTACGTGAGCTTCCAGTCGGACATCGGCTCGTACCAGAGCGGCCGCTTCTACACCAAGCCTCCGCAGTGCGTGGACATCCCGGTGGACCTGAGGCTGTGCCACAACGTGGGCTACAAGAAGATGGTGCTGCCCAACCTGCTGGAGCACGAGACCATGGCAGAGGTGAAGCAGCAGGCCAGCAGCTGGGTGCCGCTGCTCAACAAGAACTGCCACATGGGCACCCAGGTCTTCCTCTGCTCGCTCTTCGCGCCAGTCTGCCTAGACCGGCCCATCTACCCGTGCCGCTGGCTCTGCGAGGCCGTGCGCGACTCGTGCGAGCCGGTCATGCAGTTCTTTGGCTTCTACTGGCCCGAGATGCTCAAGTGTGACAAGTTCCCTGAGGGCGACGTCTGCATCGCCATGACCCCGCCCAATGCCACCGAAGCCTCGAAGCCCCAAGGTAAGGGTGCTCCTTCTCACACCCGCGAGCCCCCGTGTCCAGCCGCACTGGCCGGGGCTGCAGCGGGGAAAGCCGGGGAGCCGCGCACCGCAGCCCGCAAGGTGTGCAGATCCGATCCCGAAAGCTTCTAGGAGGCCCAGGCGTCACTTGGTGCTTCTCCTGCCCCAGGTGCCCCGAGATTGCTGGGGGAACCTCGGCCCGGGCGGGGGGATGGGGGGACCTGGAGCCGTTCTTCCTGGGCTCCATTCTGGCGTTTTCCATACCTGAAACAAAGCTAAGCCTAGGTTTTCAAGAAAAGGAGCGTGCTCATCCAAAGCTCTTAACATCCGAAACAGAGACTGCTCCCTAGGAAAACAACTCGCTCAAACTGCAAAAAACTCAGACTGAAGGAAAGCTTTGTTTATTTCCATAAGTTTGAAAGTATTTTTTTTCCTAGAAAACAAAACAAACAGCAACACAACATCCCATCTCCTTAGTTTATCTTCCAGTCGTGTTGCGGAATTGGCCGAGGAAAAGTTTAGAAAGAGCCACTTCTGTTTCTTCGCCTCTAAATTCAGGCAACAACCTCGAATTTAGCAAATCTAGGGGATGCGAAAATCTCTTGTCCACCATCCTTGCATACCCCCTGCGTCTCCCATTCACACAAATCCTTAGGTAATTAGAAAGATAAAAATGTAATTAGATCATTGTTTATCTCCTCCTGGGGGGTGAGGACCTGCAAATTGGGCGCTGCAAATTCTGAACCCTAGGGGAGCAGAATTTCTTCTGGGAACCCCGTATTTAAAGAAACTTATTTTGGAGACTCAAAAACAAAAACACGCACACAAGAGAGCCCTAAGCAGCAAGCACTCCAGCAGCCCGGTGGCCAAGTTTCTTGGGACTGGGTTCACTCCTGTGGGATGAGGCTCAGGAATACGAGATATTCTTGTCCAGTGGCCCTTATCAAAGAAGAGGGCACCCAAGGCCATTTCTGAAGAGGAAACTTTAGTTTATCTTGAAGTGTTGAGTGTCTTGGCTTTCTGAGGCAGGGTCTCAGTCTCTTGGTGTGCAGCCCGGGCTGGTCTTGAACACAAATTCCTCCTGTTTCAGCCTCCTCAGCTCTGGGATTACAGGCATGCCCTGCCAAGTGTCTCTTGTTAGTGCCTCATTTGGCTGCCTCAGAGTGAGGAATGGGGTAGACATGAGGGAAGTTTGAACGCTCCTATTCATTCTAGGGAGGAAGGTAGGTCCAAAGTGATTGCCCTTGTCTGGCATGGGCCCCAGCCTGTAAGGTAAATGGTAGCCCTGGGCACCCCTGTCCTCAGGGCTGGTATGTGCAGCCTTTTGAGACAGCTCGCTGGGGGTTGAGCATTTCCCTAGACCACAGCACTGTATCTTCTATCCCCATTGAGTGCCCCCCTGCCCCCCACCCCCTGCAGACCCCAGTTTCCTTCCTAGCTCCTGCCTGCCAGGAGAGCCTGTGGCCAGCTTTGCTTGTATTCTGTCCGTTCCCCATGGCCACTGATTGATTGCCCTTTTCTGGGGCTATTGGTGGGTATAAAGTGGGAACCTGTGGGAAACAGCTTTGTGTAAAGTGGCTGATGTTTGGGGCAAGAAAAGAGGACCAGATGGGGTGGTGCTGTTTCTGAGGGTCCCCCAAACCAATCCCTCCAAAAGATTGGCAGGGCAAAGGGCACACTCACCCTTACCCATTTCTGGATGGTTTTGTGTGGGTCTATGTCTCTATTTCCTCCTTGCCCAGTGCTCAGGTGGAGCAATTCTTTGCTGAATAAAAGAACTTTCTCTGTCTCTGTCTCTCTTTCTCTCTCTGTCTGTCTCTCTGTCTCTCTGTCTCTGTCTGTCTCTGTCTGTCTGTCTGTCTGTCTCTGTGTGTGTGTGTGTGTGTGTTGTCTGGCAGGAGTGTGGCTGTGGCTGGTTTTCTCTGAAGTGATTGTGAGTTTTGTGAGAGGCACCAGTGTCTCTCCAGAATGGCAGGCCATCATTATGAGGGTGTCACACATGCTGTGCGCCCCCCTTTGCCCTGCAGGGCTGTCCGACTGTCAGCTGAGAGTTAAGCTGTGTGTGTAGGGGAAGGTTAAGTTAGGTTAGACGATTGGTCCTCAGAACCTTAGACTGGTGGCCCTGGAACAAGACCCAAGACTTTGGGACGATAGTTAAGTTCCATACAGGTGCCTTACTCTGCTCCCCGTCCACGCTGTATTCTTAAAACGGAAATCTCAAATTTTCAACACAGCATTACATCTTANTATACAGTTTTAGGAATATTGGGGAAACTCTTTGTTATTCAAGGCAAGCCTGATCACGAGAAATGAGCCAAAGACTTTTATTTCCTCTCTGTCAAGCAGCAGCTACTCACACTACCTTGGCTTCTGTGACAGGAAAGGTAACTGTGCCGTCTATCCCAGGAGACTGACTTCTAGATCTTGGACACATATTAGACTGACTTGGTAAATTACCGTTCTCCTTCCCTGCCAGGTTTCACCGAGTTGTGTGAGTGAGCCCATCTCGTTCAGTTGTGTTGTTTAGGCTTCTTGTGCATTCAGTCAGCCAGGCTGTTTAGTCACAGGCTGTAGAGGCCAGGGAGCCTCCACTTCTCCCAGAGGCTCCCTTATGGTGTTTCCTCCTCTCCCCT
>LZPO01087187.1:286763-299960 GCA_001675575.1 Neotoma lepida | reverse complement strand
AGAGAGAGCAAGGTCTGTGGGCTTGGCTGTGGGTTCTAATCCTGATTGCATCTCCTACAAATTGCGGCCTTGTGTTGTCATTGTGTGGCCCCGGTTCCTCTTGATTGTAATAAAACACTCAAAATGCCCTCTTGACGGTCATTGTGAGTAGAAAGCAAGAGCTAGTAGGTCAGTGGTTCTCAACCTTCCTGATGCTGCGACCCTTTAATACAGTTCCTTGTGTTGTGGTGACCCCCCCAACCACAACATCATTTCCTTGCTGCTTCATAGCTGTAATTTTGCTACTGTTATGAATCGTCGTGTAAACATTTGATATGCAACCCCATGGNGGTCATGACCCACAGGTTGAGAACCACTGTGGTCGATGGCGCACCTGGCCCTGTGTTTATCTCGCAGGCACAGCGCATGTAACCGATGACATGTTTCACTGGGGTAAAGAAGGTCCGCTGTTGTCTGCTGGTATATGCATTACTCTCTCATGGTAACGCAAGTGGTGCTTGACCACTTCCTTCTAAGGCTTAGTTCGGTTCTGCACACTGGACTTGGGCATCATCTACCTTGTGAAAGGACNGGCCTTGTCTTACTGCCTTGCAGCCTTTCTTTAATAAGTAGTGAGTTAAGCTTCCTGTTACCACAGCAAATACCTCATACACCCAGTTTATATGGGAAAGGGTTCTTTTTGCCTAACAGTTTTGGAGGTTAGTGCATGATCCATTGGCCTGTTGCCTTATGTGAGGCAGCACATTATGGCTAGAACACATCTTGGACTAAAGCCACTCACTTCATGGCCAGAAAGCCCCAGAAACTGGAGGAAGGTATAGGGAAGGGTCCTGCCATGGCTCTCAAAAGACACACACCAGTGACTAAAGACCCCTCACCACCTTGTGAACATGCTACTACTTTCTGATAGTGCNACTAAGGACTGAGCTGTGAACTCACAGGTCTTGAAAGGACACCAAGATGAAGACAACAGGAAATGTTTGTTTCCCATTGCCATTGGCTCTGTTTGGCAGAGGGGAGCAGAGATGAGGTTGATTTGGCTTTGGCCTAGGTGGTGAGTCNGTTCTGGCTGGTCCCCTCACTCAACCCTATTGAGAACTTCTCTCATCCATCAAGTTTTACATTGGAACAAGTGAAATCTCTCTTTCTTTTTTTTTTTCTAAGTGAACTCCCAGNTTCAAGGTCCCTAAGCCAACAGTGGGAGTTGAGGTAAGTGTGGGCCAGTTTGGGCCTGTCTGGGGTGAGGCCTTGGAGGGGTAGTCTCCACTGTCTATTCATTGCACACCCACCTGCTGGCTTCCAATTGCCATGTTCACCATGGGGGTGAGATGCAAGCAGATCAGAAGCAGTGGGCAGTGACCCACTGGGGTGGGAGTGTTGATCCTTTGAATTCACTGGGGAGCGATGGCTCACCTTAGTATTCTGAGTGCTGGGAACTCCAGAAAAGATAGGTGCTCAGCAGCTAGGGATGTCCCCTCACAGGGGTCCACTTGTGTGACCTTTCTGCCAAACTTGGCATGAAGCATTTCTCAGGCCTGGNGTATTATGCAGGACTTGAGTTAAGTAGGCCTCAAGATCTAGATGTCTTTTCATCAGGAAAAGAAAGCAGTGGAGGAATGTTTTGAATTCACAGAGTTAGACACGTTTAATATTTACTCTCAAGACTCTTCNCTTTGCCCTTCCTCTTTACTTGTAAGGGAGTCAAGGTTTGGCCTTCTAGCCAGCAGAACATTCTGTGGTGAATTTTCCTACTAGCATGGTCTCGTCTCCTTCAGCCAGAGGGACTCTTGTGCCATTTCATGAGCAAAGCCATTTTAAAATGGAAGTGGAATCAGGAGCCCATCTGAGCCCATTATTTTCTTGATCCAGCTAATGAGCACTCTAAGTTTTGGGTTCATTTATAAAGAATTTTGAAACCACAGAGCCAGCAGGCACAGCCCAGCGATCGGAAGTCACGGCACTGTGGTTTAGAATATAGCCCTTTTGCCCCCCCCCCAGGCCTATGTGCTGCCTGTCTCTTATACACATCTAGATGTGTATAAGAGACAGGGCCTATGTGCTGCAGGCTCAGTCCCAACCCCCCTGCCCCCCCCCATGGCACTCTGGGAGCTGGTGCAGCCTTCAGAAGGTGGGACCTAGTGGAAATGAGTTATTTTGGGCATGTCTTGAGGGGACCTGGACCACTGTTCTTTTCTTTCTTTTTGCTCGCCACTGCTGTGTGGCTAGCAGCTTTTTCCTGCGGTGTGCTCTGGCTATGATGTGCTCTTTTGCCACATGCCCATGGGGACAGTAGTGATGGATTGGAAACTGGAGCTCAACCAAAACAGGCCTTTCCTCCTTATCAGTTGATTTAGCTCAGGTATTTGTTGAAATAATGGACGGTTAATTAACGCACGGGGGTTGGAATTTAAAACGAACAAATGAGCAAGCCAAGTGACAGGCCACATGTCAGTTTTCTTATCTCTTAGATGGGGAAAGTAATTGTCCGTTCTTCATGGAGTTACTAGAATCCATCCATTAAAGGCATGAAAGCAAAACACTTCGTGCATTTACAGGCTGACCTCACACCTTGAGAATCAGAAGCTGCTGAGTGTGGTTCAGAAACGAGGCTTTCTTCATGGACTGCAGTGGAAGTCTTGAGCTATGTGAACGTGGTGGGGACTTGGTCACTTTTAACTCAAAAGAATTCAGAGGATGTACAGATTATCTGGTGATTGATATCTGGGAGATAATTTCCAGTTTCTAATATCTGGTATTGGCTAGTTCTAAAGGAGCACAGCAATGTGTGCTTAATCAATGTCTTTAATGGCCACCATTGGAGGAACTGTGCATAGGTTCAAAATAATACTCAGGGCTGGGATGTAGTCCAGGGGGAGAGTGCTTGCCTGTCCTACAGTGAGGCCCTGTNTTCCATACCCCATACTGAGAGAGAAAAAACAAAAGTAACATAGAATCCGTGGACACAAAGCAAAGAGGAGGAGGGGTTGATGGGTAGATTGTTTTTCTTTCTCCTGGTTCTGAGAATGCAAGAGGCTCTTCCACCAGAGATGTGAGGGGTGGTGTCACTTGGATGTGCCCACTAAAACTGTCTCTGAGCTGTTAGGGAGTCAAGGTGGAGTTTAATTCTCTACGGGTCTTTTCCATTGACAAGACCTAATTGGTACCCACCCGTCCGTGGCTTATTGATCAGTGGGTGGCAGTACCTGACATCAAGCTTTCCTGAACATACAGCTAGAGAAATTCTGACTTCACCTGTGCTCAGGTTGGACGTCGGTGTTGAGCACACCCTGGCATCCAGTTTGAAGGGCTCTCTGAATTTCCCTTGCTGAATATGCATACAGATTCTGTCTGCCTTGTTTTGGGTGTTATAAAAACAAAACCTTCATTTTCTTTAAAAAAAAAATTAGGATGATTTTTTTCTTTAAATGTTTGGGACAATAACATTAAATTATATAGATCATGTTGAATTATGTGACCTCTTCTCTTTTTATATTGTTTTTGACATACAAAAGAATTGACTTCATTATGATATTTTCATGCATGTGTATCATTGTACTTTGCTCATATCCCTTCTCATTATTCTCTCTTATTACCCCCTTCCCCTGCTAGTTTTCCCTTCCTCCCACCTCAAGCTACCTTCATCATGCGTGGGCGTGCGTGTACCCCCCACACACATACATGCACACACACACACACACACACACCTATCCCTCTATTCTGCACACAAGAGAAAAACATGACAATATTTATCTTTCCAATTCTGAATTATTTTGCTTAATATGTTGAAACCTAAANTTGGCTTGAGAATCTCTTGATGCCCCCGCAACAATCCCTGGGGGGTGCTTGCAGCTCAGTAGCACAATGAGAGGCTGTCACTGTTTTCCCTTTATGAAGGACCCCGTGGGATGTTGTTTCAAATGAAAAGCTTTCTTCTAAAAGCTTTTTTTTTTTTCTTGTCCCCCCCTTCTCTCTTTGCCTCGCCTCCTCATCCTAGCGCTGAGGATGAAAATCAAAGAAGTAAAGAAGGAGAATGGTGACAAGAAGATTGTCCCCAAGAAGAAGAAGCCCCTAAAACTGGGGCCCATTAAGAAGAAGGAGCTGAAGCGGCTTGTGCTGTTTCTGAAGAATGGTGCCGACTGTCCCTGTCACCAGCTGGACAACCTCAGCCACAACTTTCTCATCATGGGCCGCAAGGTGAAGAGCCAGTACCTGCTGACAGCCATTCACAAGTGGGACAAGAAAAACAAGGAATTCAAAAACTTCATGAAGAAAATGAAAACCCACGAGTGCCCCACCTTCCAGTCTGTTTTTAAGTGATACTGGGGTGGACTGGGGAGGGAGTGTTGCCTGGGGAGAGGGTGGGGGCGAGTGGACGGCCCTGGCTCTTGGGGTTCACATATTGCTCTTGCCCATTACAGTTGTGGCTTTGGCATTGCAGCTGGCTCTGTTCCTACAGCAATCCCACTCCCTTCCCTTTACATAGCCACATCCAGCTATGTCCAGGGCTCTTTAGATTAGGAAGGCTTTTTAAGGGCTGCAGCAGGGCCAGCAGTCACTGTGCAAAAGAAGGGGCAGAATCCTTTCACTGAGTCTCAGGCACACACACACCACACACACACAAAATGTTGGCCAGTTTGGAAAAAAAAAAAAGGATTGGAAAAAATGGTATGAGAGCAGCTGGCTCATGTATTCTGGACACCATTAGGAATTGCTTGTGGAGTGTTTTGGGTAATCTAAGCCTTTGCAGGTAGAAAATTTTGACCATTGGCAAACCAGGTTGCTTTCATTTTGGTGGTAATCTCCCCTTTTCTGCGTTAGCTAGAAACAAGAGCACCACTACTCCAACACACACACACACACACACACACATTCTGAAAGTAGCCAGGGTACCAGTACAGAATGGGATAGACAAGGGGCTGGATGTTCTACCCTCTTTTGCACCAGCCACCTTTGATAGAAGACTATTGGTCTCAGATGACCTTTGCTATCAGTCCCTTGGGACGCAAGGGTGACGGAGGCCTGCTTTTGTATGAGGAGGAAGGTGGTGGGCATGAAGAGACATGAGGCATTTCAGGCTGAGAAGCCAGTGGTTACTGGTTTTCAAAAATACAGTGAAAGGAAAAAACAGATGTAGAGCATCAGCAGGTCACGGGTCAGGGCGAATGGGGAACCTCACATTGTGGTTTCATCTGTCACATGTCAAAAGAACACCAGCAACATAAACAGTGACAAAACCCCACACACTCTTCAAGGCTTGGCTAAAAATCCACACAGCGTTTGAAAGAAAACCAAGACTAAGATCTCTGACTGCCCGAGGCTGCCCTCTTAATGAGAACGCTGTTTGCGCATGTGTGATGGAAGGTGACTCTATCTGCGCATGTGCTGTGGAGGAGGCGGGCCTGGCATCACGGCAGTGCTCAGCTGCCCTTGGACCCCAGCACAGCTGTGGAAGCTGATCGTGTCTACAGCGCCCCCCATACTGCTTTTCTCCAAGGGGATCCGTTTCTTTACACATGATNGCATATAGTTAAAAGAAATTCGAAATCGCTGCCTGCCTGACCCCTCTTTTGTATTTCCCCCACTCGTGTCTTTTGAGGGTAAGTGGCCTGTCTATCCAAGGAGATGGTTTCAAAAGCTAACCATTGACAGTTCCCTAAGTGCCCAAAGGTATTCCTCAAAGTTGGTATGCTTAATAAGTGATGTAAATAAGCAAGTTCTCTTAGGCAGCCTTGCTCCTGTTGTCTGAGTAGTTCTAAAGGAAAAAAAAAATGAAAATTTCTTCCACCAAAGTCTGATTATTCATTCCCCACCACCTCTCAAGGACCACAATGACTGTCCCTTTGGCCTATCAGTCCAGGTGCAGCATTGATTGTGAGGACTCAAGTCATCTAGTGGCCTTGGATTGACCCAGAAACAGAAGCAAATTCTGGTAACTTCTGAAAGACTATAGCCTGAAAAATCAGCAAGCCAACCCAGTTACCAATCTGAGGGGGATACTAACCCAATTGACCTGTTAAGTAATCCCATTATCTTAACACTTTTAAAAATTCTTTCGACCTTAAGCATAAAGTTATTTAGGGACCTTAAATGATTTGCCTATAATTTTGATGATTTAAAAATGCCTATGCATATTAGTAATTAGAAATAGTCTGCTTTCTCATTGTCCAACTGAAATGCAAATGTATTTCATGAGATGGGCCTCGAGTCCCTAGGTCAGGGCTCCCTGAAGGTCTTCTCATTTTGGCAAAGTGTGTTAAGCAGCAGGGCCCTCTCCGAATGACAGAGGACTTCCTACATGAATTTATCTGGGGGTGTGNTAGCAGTTTCACAGAAAGTGAGCCAGGGGCCACACTGGGCTGCTCTGGATTAGAAATCCTCAGGTAGGAGGCAACGCTCTCAGAAAGGATTCACAATAAACCGGCCATGTGAACTGCAGTGGCTGTCCCCCAACTTCAGAATCCCTGGCTTTAGAGCTCCATTGTGGACCTGTGAGGATTTGAGACACATCCAGACTGGTTTTGTGTGCACGACATCAGTTCAGGACAACAGGGGAGGCTGTCTATGGACCCAAAGCTGCATGATCACCAACCTTTGTTCTTTTCGACAAAAGGTCCAACAAACCAATGTGCAGACTCACTGGCCTCGTCACTGGCTTCCAATAGAGGAGGTCCATGTGTATTCCGACCATTGTTGCCAGTGAAAGGGTCAGATTTGGAAAGCTTTAAAAATAACCATTCTAGAGAATAGGAGGCGGCCAGACCCACTGAACCACTGGAAACTATCAGTAGTTATCTGAGAAGATAGACTTGGAGACAAGAATTGTAAGAATGTTTTACTTTGAAAACATTCTGTATTAACACTCAGCTCTCATGGTTGGTGGGTTAACACTACATTCTCCCGGTGGCAGAGTCAAAGTGCAGCTCCAGGCTTCACACAAATGTGTAAATTACAGAAATCTCATTTCCCAAAGCTAGAACCTGTTTTTCTTCTTAGACTCCGTGTCACTAGATGGTCTGTTGTACCTTCATAGTTGGAGTGTTTCAAGATGTGTTTCAGAAGCAAACCTGAGGCCACATCTCCATGATGGCATGCTGACTGCTCTGACCTGGCCTTGCAGGTCCTGAGCACATAGATGGAATTCCTGTTGGCCCTAGTTCCTTCGTGAGGACTCCACCTTTAGAGTCTAAAACTTTCGTAAAAAGCTTTGAATACTGTGAAGACGTTTTACATCCCATTTCATTTGTGTTGTTTTTTAACTGCATTTGACCAGATGTTTTGATGTTATCACTTATGTTAATAGTAATTCCCATATGTGTTTTGTTTTCATGCTTTTCCTGCCATGTATTCACTTGACTAAAATCACTCAATCAATAACAACGTGAATTGTGATTTACCCAACTGCCCGTCATCCGGTATCCACACTCCAATTCTGCATATTCCCTTGAGATATTTCAGTGGTGTTTTCTGGTCCTAGAACATCACCCTTAAGTGGTAGCTGGGTGTGGTAGGGTGGAAGAGACCTGGGAAGGACCATAAATAGTCCCTGCCTCCTTCCCCACTAACCATCTCTGTGTAACAAACAGCCTGTTGTCTGGCTGGCTGTGTGGGTCTCAGCTCTGTCAGAATTTCTGCCCCGTGTTTCAGATGCTCTTTCACCACTGGTCCATTTTAGTGTTCACGTTCAAATTACCAGCTAGAACTTAAGAGATGGTTTGTATCTGGTACTGTGGTCCCATTTGGGATTTTTGCAGATGAGGAATCTAAGATGTGACATGGTTGGGACTTCCCAGAAGATTTTGGGTCACTGGCATGGCTGGAATTAGAACCCACAGTCCCTGAGTCCCAGCTGTGTAGGCTGAATTATCTGCTGGGCCTGCTTTTGTACCCAGAGTGACACACTTTGCTGATCCCTGGTTGTTTATTTTGGGGTTGGGCTTCTTGCCTATGGAATTCTTCCGTTGTAGTGATAGCTCCATTGGATGGCACACCCTGATTAAAAAGCGCCTATGCGCTAGAACCGCTAGTAATTTTTCTCCAAGTGTGCATCAAAACTTCACCCACCCAGGCACAACGCCACCATCTCTTAGGCGAGAAGTGAGGATTTTCACATACCCATCTACTCTGGTGAAGTATTGAAGTGTGATCACTGCCGAGTAGAGTATTGGCACTTCCTCTTGGTTCTCCTGTGGTTTAGGCTTGGCACCACCCCTACAGAAGCCATACTGTTGTGACCCATGACATCTCATGCCATTTCAAATTGCCCTCTTTCTAACAAATTAGCACCAAGATGATGACAGGTGTGCAAAAGTATACTTCAGTTTCTGGGGGTGCTGGGGAGTTCAAGACCCCCAGGGCTGTGGGTGTGTGGGCCTGCTTGGGCATGTTAAGTGATCTCAGAACTACAGGCTTGCTTGACTTCAAGCTCTCTTCAAGGAACTCTCTGGACTTCCCTATCAAAGGGTAGCAAGAGATGGATCTGAGTTAGGTTGGCTTCACCATCTTCCCACANGGGATCCAGACATGCCAGCAAATCCACATTGGCTTCTGAGGAAGAAAACCTGGGGCCAGTCACCTCATGAAAATCACAGGAGAGAAGGGGACCATGTTTCACTGTTAGCATGTGTGGTGGTCACGGAGAGTGGCATGCCCACATCCAGTTCCTGGCTTCCACCCCCAGAAATCATGATTATGAAGGGTAGTAATGGGGTCTCATATGTTAGTTTGCCTCCTCTTCACTGAAACAGATGCTCACAACATACAGGAAACACAGAAAGGTCTTAAGAAGAAGGAGCCAGGGCAAGATGTGGCCCCAAGGACACTTTCTCAGGGACCTACTTCCTCCCACTACCTGCAGTTGCCCTCCCAACAGTTCATTCAAAATTTTAATTCATCAATGGATTGAACTATGCATTGGGTCAGAGTCTTCATGATCTAGTTATCTCTCCTGGGCATATTACAGTTGAATCAATTGACAATCTAGACAACACTAGATTTACAACTTGTAAGTGGTTTACTGGCTGTTTCAAGACCCTGGTTCGTTGCATCTTTGCAAAACATTCTAACAGTACAATCATGGCTCGGGAATGAGCAGCAAGTATTTATTCGGGACTTTTGCTTTTCCACACTGCTGCAAGACCTCCTGAACTATTGTGGGTTACTTTGATACTAGTTAATAAAAGTGGTTCAGAGGGAGGGGATGAGACCTGACTTCTTCCTTTATAGTGGGGGTACATCTGGATCTTCAAAGAGTACTTCTGAAATTTAATAAGCACAGCCACGTAGGACAAGAGCAGATTCTGATTCTGTGGAGCTAAGATAAGACATTTCTGTTTCGAGACAGGGTTACTCTGTGTAGCTTTGGAGCCTGTCCTGGAACTCACTCTGTAGACCAGGCTGGCCTTGAACTCACAGAGATCCACCTGCCTCTGCCTCCTGAGTGCTGGGATTAAAGGCNTGCACCACCACCTAAGGACTTCACACCTCTAGAGACAGTGGGAGCTGGGTCTACCAAACACTCTTTGGGCAGGGACACTCTCAGGGGCTCCACAGTGTCCTTGCACCTATTGGAACGTCTTGGAAATCCTCATAAAAAGCCATCTCCTCAGGACTCAAGATATGAATTATACTTTGAATTGAGAACAAAATCAACTGGAGTGAGAGCTGATTATAAACCCAGATTAGCTGGGGCTAATCTTCAATCATTCACTATTTTTTTTTAATTATTTACAGTGCTGGGAGCTAGACCTAAGGCCTTGCATATAGGAGGCAAGCTGGCCACTTTTGAGCTACACTCCTAGCCCTAAACTGCTATCCCTCTGGGGTAGACACTTNCCTCTACTTCCAGGGACACTCAAAGGTCCCATCTTTTGTTGCCCCCCCAGCATGGCACTCTATTAACATTCCTTAAACAGTGCTAGTTCCCACTACAGTGGCTGTTGGAGCTAACGGACTCAAGGTGTTATCTGGACAGCTGAAGTAATACAGGAAGTTGCCAACAGAGGTGGGACTTTTCGTGTTCCATTTGTTCACATCTGGGCAGTTTCAAACTCTTGTGGGGGAAGCCAAGATGGGAAGAGTGACTGAAGTCTTCGGAGGGAAAATCCCATCTCTGACAAATGGGGGACAGCCTGCCAAGCAGGGCTGATTTACTAGGGTGCAGGCATTAGAATGTCTGTCAGCAGAGGCCAAGGAAGGCTGCTTTGTGCAGCTTTGGAGAAGATAGGTATCAGGGCAAGCTCTCTACAAGAGCAGAAGGCTCCCATGTCTTCATACATCTGTGCAGTATTTAGATAAGAAGGGGCTGCACTTAATCATGGCGAGAGTTGTTTGCTTAAATAGAAGGAGGGAGCCTTGCCTGTGTGTGTTTAAGGAGAGAAAGGAGGTGGGAAGAAGGAGAGGGGAGCCAGCAGGTTTAAACAGTCAACCCCCCACCACGTGGTTTTAATTAGGGTGGCCTTCCCATCACCTGAGCACCCAAACGAGCCAGTCTGGGTGTTAGGAAAGGCTCAGAATTCACATGGCCTGGTGCTTGGGATGTCAGGGGGAGCTCTGGGAGAAGTTTCTGCCCCCATCCCTGCAAATGGCTGTGTCAGGAGCCTTGGTGTCTGTTCCTCCAGGAAGCCTGCTTTTTGAATGCCGGTGGGACCCAAGGCCAGAGCTTCTCTGAGAATCCCTGGGTACCAGGATTTAGAGACAAAAATCCCAAGGAAAAGCCGCACTCTCCATTTTCTTCTTCCCAAAGACAGAAAGAGCAGGAGATATCATGGAGGCGCTTGTGTATGATCCCCAGCTCTCCTGCACTTTTTGATGATGTCCACTAACACCCATTGTCACTATCTAGACTCGGGGAAGGATGGTGATAAAGGGAGAAGATGGCTGAAGGGCCCCAGTTTCCATTCTGCTACCTCAATGTCTGAAGACACTATGCAGATATAGGTAATTTTGCCTCTTTACCTGAATAAGTTCATTGTCTGAATGAACAAAGGAAGAATTACGTGTTCAGACCCCAGGGGCTGTTTCACAGTGTGACCCAGGGACAAGTAAGGTGAGTACCATATAACATAAGAGATTCCTCAGGGGTAAGGACACCCCCCCCCCCGCCCAAAGGCTGGCATCTGAGACTACTGGAAACCTACTTTGGCAACTACCATTCCCAGATTCNCAATGGCTACAGCTGCAGCACCTTCCTAGGCCATGGCAAATCATCTTTTGACTTGGGTCAGGCTTAGGGGAGGCTCNAAGGCTCCTGAGGAGGAGGCAGGAATAGGGAAAGGTGGCTAGAGAGAAAAATAAGAACCTGTTAAGAAACTGCTGTGCAGGTCAGCACCAAGCCTTCTTAGTCTAGTCTCCAACTGGGCCATCCCTGTCGCACAAGTGTGTGGCAGCCTCCCACACTTCGGATTCTCTTTGGCTACCTTCTTTCTCCAGAGCCTTCTCGTTACTCATGAGAAGGAGGCTGCTAACGGGTGAGGATGGCATTCCCTGATGGAGACTAAATATGGTCAGGTCGGATGTTCATCAGGATGAGACATTTGTGTTTGTTTCCATTAGCTAGTTAGAGGAAAAGAATGCATCTTCCCAGGCAAGGGACTAGCATTAGCTTGGCCATGCCATGACTCCATGAAGGAAAAGCANGGCTGGTGTGTTGCAGACAGTCTGACTCCTAGCAGGAGCCGTCCATCCTAAACCTTTTTTGCTCTGACTCCATTGTNCTGACTTAGAGGGCAGGGGTCTGGCCCCGGGGCACTTCTCTCCCAACCTGAACATGTCTGTGGTCCTCAGGCTGACCCTCCAGTGGGTCAGAAAAGGCATGATTCCTTGTCTGGTGTCTATTCCTCCCTGCCTGGTGGACAGAAAGGAGTTTGTGCAAGAGTAGATTCAGCTGCAGGGGATGGATTCAGCCTCTAAAATCAAGTCAAGAAAAACACACACAGTCTCACTTGGGCTTAGAGACAGGGTCACAGCTCTGGCCCCAGAACCTCCCACCCTCCTTTCCTCCAGAGAAAAAGCTGCTCCAGCTGTTAACTCTCTACTGTCCTGAACTGACCACTGTCACCTGTTTGCATGATTGTGAGCAGCTCAGCGTTCGGAATGTTTGCTCTCCTATAATTGCCCATTTCCTACTGAAATTTCCGCATCAAACCCTTTCACAGCCTCATTTTCGCTTGCCCCTGTTTCTGTCTGGCCATTGGTATCCTTGCTGTGGATTGATTTGGGCTACTGGGGTTTGTCATGTGCACCTTCTCGCTGCAGAATTGCAGGGCTAAGGGCTGCGGGGGAACCGTTCCTGGTTGCTGAGCCAAACATCAGGACAAGGGAGGCTTGACAAGGGTCTGGCCTGCTTCCTGATTTTGGATTAGGCCAAATTGGGAGTGTATTGTACACCCCCACCCGCAAGTATTTGGGAGGAAATGTGACCCTTGTGTTTCTGATTCATGTGCACTTAACTCATTAAAATGCTGATTTACAGATGGTGACGATGTCCAAACTAATCTCTGGGGTCTCTTTTTCAAGCCAGCTTTTTTTTTTCTTGGTGACTTTTTGTGGGAAGGGTAGGTGGGAAGAAGAAATCAAGATTTTGCTTCCCAACCAGGGCAGTTGCATTCCATCGGTATTGGAACTTGGGCCTGGCAGGCAGGGACGGGAACTCCGACCTTGGAATTGATTGGGTTCTCTGCTGGAGGAGACCTAATCAGAACCACCTGGTATTCTTCAAGGCCCATCATTGTCCACGCTGTAGGAAGCATCGGAACTTGACCTGTGCTGAAAAGGAGCCAGGGTCTGTGAAAAATGAAGACGCGTATCCACTTTGGGGAATGAATGCAGGTCTAGGGAGCACGCAGGTTCTGCTGCAGACACAGCAAAGCCTGGCCTGGCAGCTCTGCAGCTGAGATTCCATCAGCCTCTCCTGTGAGCACAGGTTTCCTCCTGGGAACTTAGGGTGCATTTGCTTGCACGGTGCATATGAAACTTGTTTGTAATGGGACAAAGAAGGGTGGTAGATCATAAAGTCAGCAGCTGACCGCTAAATTCTTTAGGGAGCCTTGGGATTTTGCCCCATTTCTCATTTTTATTTTTAAGGCNGAGGATGTTTAAAACAAAACAAAACAAAGAAAACCTAAACTGGAGTAAGAAGAATGAGTCTCTTGTTGTTATGAGTGGGTGGTATCTGTGTGTGTGTGTGTGTGTGTGTGTGTG
>LZPO01087187.1:181874-210310 GCA_001675575.1 Neotoma lepida | reverse complement strand
GGAATTGTGAGTGAAACAAACCCTTTCCTTCCCAAGTTGCTTTTGGTCATGGTGTTTCATCACAGCAATAGTCACCCTGACTAACACAGTTTCTGTTGGTTGTCTGGAGCCAGACAGAAAAGTAGGCAACGCTGTGTTTACTCTATGTGGCAGTGAGCAGAATACCTGGATGAACAAGGCAACCCGCAGTTGGGTTTAATTTAGCTCTTGGTTGCAGAGGGCTCAGTTCATGTTATTAGGTGCCATAAGGTTGAACAGAATATTATGNTGAAATAAGGAGTTTGTGTACCTCATGGCCATCAGGAAGCTGAGTGAGGCCTTCCCAGGAAGGATCTAGAGCAAGAGATAGTCCCCAAAGGCAAGCTTCCAGTGACTTACGTCCTCCAGCCAAGTNCCACCTTCCACAGTTTCACCAGTTCCAAGCATTCAAGTCTTGAATCCATCAATGGATTCCAGTGGTTCCCAATCTTCCTAAGGCTGTGACCCTTTAATACAGTTCCTCGTGTTGTGAACCCCAACCATAAAATTATTTTTTTTACTTCATAACTGTAAGTTTGCTACTGTTATGAATCGTTTGCTACTGTTATGAATCATTATGTGAATATCTGTGCTTTCTGATGGTCTTAGGCAACCCCTGTGAAAGGGTCTTTTGACCCCTAGGTTGAGAACCCCTGGGTTAAATCATTCATGAGATCAGAGTTCTCTAGTCTTTGGAAACTAGAGGTGTGCTTTACTAACCTAGCTNTGCCTTAGGCCAAGAAGTGACAAGATCCATTAAGNACCACATGCTCAGGGATTTTCCCCTCACATTCCCAGGGCTGAAGCAGGTGGAAATATCAGCCTTAGGGCTGTCAGGAGCAGAGCGTTTGTGGCACCCCAAGGAAGAGAGATTTCATACAGCTTTTATAAATTAGTTTCTGACTGACACAGGTTGTAGAACATCAAGGTGGTAGTGTCTAAACCCAAGCCCCTGTCTGCAGGTATCAACTTGGAGTAGAAATGCTTTTGATGGCCTATGTCTCCTTTGTCTGCAACCGGGAAGCTTTGAAGAAAAGCATGTCAGGTAGGAGAAAGAGAGAGGAGGGAGGGGAGAGGAAAGGAGAGAATTATAAAACCGAACATCTCTTTTGGGACCTGAAGCTTGACTTTCAGACCAATTGTATTTTGTGTGCATCGTTGTGTGATGGCTGGCATTTATCCTATGGCTTTTCAGGCCATTGGTGAATTTCCTAAAGTTGTGTTCCCTTGCTCTTCTGTCTTTAGAGGCCCTAGATGGTTTAGAGCCTTGTTTGCAACAAGGCATGTAGACACACATGCACACCATGCACACACACGCACACACACACCCTCTGGTCAAAGATGCTCCTACTAGATCTGGGCCATGTGACCACAGCATGGAACACACTGGGAAATCAAGATGTTTTACCGTCATCTGATTGGCGCTGCAGGGAGCAAAGGCCAACTGTCAAAAATGACTTTACTGGGCAAAATAACATGTTAAAGTGATCCAATTGTTGAGCGTTGCCAAGAAGACAAATTGATGCTAAATGGCTTTAGGAAGAAACTCAGGTGTCTGCGTTCCCTGATTAAATCGGAAAAGTGACGTGGGGAGGGGAGCAGATAATGGCTAAGGGAAAACGGATCTGGGGGAACCAGAAACAATCTTAATGCAATAAAGCCAGACCCCCTGAACCTCCCAGCTGAGCAATCCCAGGACCCTACCAAGTCCCAGAGGAGTTGTTTATGGCCCACAGGGGTTGTGTTCTGGACCAGGTGCTACAGGCATGCACTGTGCAGGTAGAGGGGCCAGCTCATCTCAGCTGTAAGAGGCTCAGACACAGAACTTGCTCCAGAGAACAGTTAGGTTCCAAACACCCTTCACACAGGCTCGGAAGGGGCGGCAAAGGTAGGTGTGAAGAGATCCCAGACACCTGGCAGACCCTCCTGGATGGCCTGTGGAATCGTGGTGCCATCTGATGGCCATGGGAGGGAATGAACAGCAGACAGGATGAGCAGGACTGATATGGATGGACCATGGAGGAGGCTCTCAGATTTGAAAAGTGTTTGGCTAGACAGGTTTAAGGCCTGAGTCCCTTGTTCAGAGCTCTGAACAAGAAGGCAGCTCTAAAATAGATAGTGTGGTGGTAGAGGTCAGATCCTTCAGGAAGTCTTTGGAAAGTCTAACTCTACAGGCTCAGTTAGTTGTGACTAGCTAGCTTTGTGGATATGCCACGATAACTCGAGGCCTGCAGTGGATATGCCAAGAAAACTAGAGGCCTGCAGTGGATGTGCCACGATAACTAGAGGCCTGCAGTGGATATACCACATAACTAGAGGACTGCANTGGATGTACCACAATAACTAGAGGCCTGCAGTGGATGTAGCACAGTAACTAGAGGCCTGCAGTGGATGTGCCATGATAACCAGAGGCCTGTATGCTTCTTTCTTCTATCATTTGCATCTTTGTTGAAGTATAAAAGAGAATGCAGACAGAAGTCCTGTGGCCTCACGAGCAAAGGAGATCTGCACCCAGAGTTCTAGAGGATAACCCAAGGAGGCCATGCTGTCCTTGTCTTGATTTCAATGCTGATGTACTGAAGGCCACATGGAAGTGCTTCAGCTGCCCTATACAGTTTGCTTAAGAACAGTGGTGTCCTTGTTGGAATACTGGGTTTTCACAGGCTAATTTTTTTGTGGTACTTGGTTTTGTTTTGTTTGGTTTTTTCATTTCTTTCCATTCCCCTTTCCTTTCTTCTTTTTCCTTTATCTCCCTTCCTTTCTTTATTTCTCTGCTTTCTTCCCCTCCTCTCTCTCTCTTGGTTTCTTGGGATAGTGTCTCATGTAACCAGAATGGCCTCAACTTTGTGATCCTCTGGCCTCTACCCAGCTATTGCTAAGATTACATATATGGGCCTGACAGTGGTGGTGCAAGCCTTTAATATCCCAGCACTTGGGAGACGGAGGCAGCTGAATCTCTGGGTTCAAGGTCAGCCTGGTGTACAGTGTGAGTTCCAGGACAGCTAGGGCTATACAGAAAAACCCTACCTCAAAAAACAGACAAACAAAAAAACAACAACAACAAAAATCAAAACAAAAGATTACAATATGCTTCACCACACCCAGAAATAGATTCCTGTTGCTAGTACTCCAGTGTGCACAGGGGATCTCCTGAAAACACAGAATGTGCTAATGTTCGATGAACACTTTGGCTATGAAGGCTATGGAGGGAGAGACCTGGCATATGTCACCTCTATCATCAACAAAAACTTAGAAGGGATTCAGGGAGGGACAGAGCTAACAAGCTCTGTTTTTCTAAAAATAATCCCTTAGCTAATGATGTGGAGAGGNACAGTGACAGAGTGAGGAGAGGGGAGAGAGGGGCATGTTTATGAGAAGGAGGAGCCCTCAGTACACAGAGCTCAGGAAGCCCCTCCACAAGCTCCCTCCGATCTCAGGCTCAACACACATTGGAAGGCAGAGTTAATGAGGCTGGCTCTTCCCTCAAAATCTCTCTCCTCCCCAGCTCTTCTCTTTGTCTGACACCACCCTAACTCTTGCTGTGTGTTAAAACATGTCTTTGGNNGATTTTAATGGGTACTTTACAAGGACTGTCTCTTCTGAGACAGTATGGCTGGGATCAAGTTGAAACCATCTGCTCTGGAAACACATAATTTACGGCCATCAGAGCCTTGATGGGCNCAGGGCAAGCATGCAGAAAGGTCTTTCCATTGGTACAAGCCAGAGCCCCTTTGAGGGGAGACCTGTCTTGGTCCTCAAGCTGTGGATAATAGGGCCCCTAGGGGGTTATTTACTGTCACTAATATAAGTTTTAAACTTCTGGGTTTTTTTTTTTTAATGTCGAAATAAACAGAGCACCTGTATTTAATCAACAAGTAGTGATAGTTTGGGCTCTCAGTCCCTTCTTTTGGTCCCCAAGTGAGGGCTGCAAGATGGGGGTGGGCACACAGTAAGCCAGCAAAGGGGAGGAGAAACCTCACTCCCTGGGGATGTGTGATGCCTTAGCAGGCTGGAGAAAACCTTGGTATTGGGGGGATCTACACAGTACACATGGCCTGTCTCCTAGAACCCNGTGTGACTTCTGTGGGAGGGATGTTGAGCTGCCTTTTCCCCCACAAGCTCTTGGCATGCAAAACCCCAGCTTAAACTTCCCATAAGCCAGTGGAACATCCTTCACAAACCACACGGGAACCCTGAATCTAAAAGTATTCTGGCACTTTCTTTGAGTTTATAAAATGTTTCGGGAAAATTTTTTTTTCTTCCAAATAAAAGATTTTTTTTTTCCTCTTTTGGGTATTTGTTCCTTTGCTAAAATCCTAAGGCCCCAGCCTCCCGCAAGGCAACAAGGACTGGACTCTGCTGGAATGTTCAGATGCTGAAGCTGAGTGCCTCAGAACATAACGCTGCAAAGTGACAGGCAGAGAACGTGTGGGNCTCTCTCCGTGGGTGTCTGGAAGGGGTGGCAAAGGGGCCTGGATGCTGGTGAACAGAAGCCCCTTTCTGTTCTGGTGTGCACATCAAACATGCTTTCGGTGCCTCAGCAGGGCATCTCTGGATCACAGCAGAGCCTTTGCCAGCTTCCTCTTGCCATCTTACTGCTGGATATGTTGCCAGGTGGAGAGGGGGAGGACCGTCTAGATCCGGCAACTAAGTCGAGTGCTCAGTGGGTCAGGTGACTCTGGAGGGATTNCACATCTCAGCAGTAGGNGCCAGAGAGGCACTTTGTCCCCCGGCATTGTCCTCTTGCCCCTGCTCTTAGTTATTTTGGAGAGGAGACCATTTTATTCCTTAGTCCCAACGTGACAAAGCAAGTGTAGACATTTAAAGTCATTTTTAAGATTAGAATTAGAGCTGTAGAGAGCAGAGCTTGGTGATGCTGTAATCCCAGCACTTGGAGACTGAGGCTGTCACACTGTGAGTTCTAGGCCAGCCTGGGTGATAAAGTGAGATGCTGTCTCAAGAAACAATAACCCAAACCAAGAATATAATTATAGCTGTCAAGAAGGCATAACCCATTTTCTTCATTATATTTTTCTTCTCCTTTTTCTTCTTTCTATATTTATGTTAGTTTTCATTCTATTATAAGCCAAATCTAGTCAAAAGTCTTAGTGTGCTGGGCAGCACCCAGTGTCTTGTGGCCCCGCCTGCCTCAAAGNCTGACCTGCAGTTTCTGTTGCTGACCACAGTGGGCCTCCTTTGATTTAACTGCAACATGGTACCACTTTCCTGTGGCTTTGTTGTTTTTCCTGCTAGAATATTCCCTGCTGCTGCACAGGCCTCTGACTAACGTTTCATTTCTACTATATGCAGGCTACCTCCCTCTGGTGAGAGCTATAAGGGAAAACAAACAGTGCATGTCTACTTTGTGGTGTAAGAAGCACAAACCATGTGCTAACCACTGTGAAAGAGGTAAANGGTGCTCCAANAGCGTCAACTGGGACTGAGGTAAGAGCTGAAGGAAGGACAGGAGACAGCGACTTGATGCAGTGTGTAGAAAGGCCCTGTGGCACGGGTCAGAGTCCAAGAAGCAAAAGCATGAGTACGATGTGAAAACATAGGGTACACTGGGTATGACATTGGATGAACACGGAAAGGCTTTGTCACTTTTGGAATATTCTGATATCAGCATTATGCTTACAGGATGTGTCTGTCCCAGTGGCACCTCAGAAATGATCCCATGCATGAAGGCTTAGCTAGAATCAAGGGGTTTGGTCCAATCTTTCCTTGATAAACCCCATTCTTCCTCTCAGCAATGGCAATGTTTCTTCTGTGCCATTTGCCATAATTTCTTTTCCTGTTGCTGTGGTAAAATTCCCCCACAAAAGCAACTTAATGACAGAAAGTTTTATTTTGACTCACAATTCAAGGCATAAATTATCATGTTGGGGAAATCAAGGCAGCAGAAGCTTGTGGACGCTGATCACATGACATCCACAGTCAGGAAGCAGAGAGCATTGAATTCATGCCGCTGCCCAGATCCCTTTCTCCACTTACAGAATCAAGGACCAGCCAGGGAATGGTTTCCCTCACAGTGGGCGGGACTCCCCACCTTAATTAACGTAATAAAGATAATCACTGGAGGATCCATCTTCTANGATACTCTAGATTCTGTCACATTGACAAGTAACACCAATCATGCAAGCCATTGTTTATTGGNGCATTGTGACTTGTTTTCATCATTATGAGGGCCATAATGAGATTGCTTGGAGACTCAGGGAGGTTANACTTTGGACTTTTAAACAGGACTGTAACTGGTAATGGCAGGCGACTTTTAAAGTTAAACTGAGTACATTGTAAATCATAAGGTAGCCACGAGCCTGTGAAGCCAAGATACCTTGAAACTGATGTGGTTTGGTGTCCACTTGACAAGAGGAGGAGTTGTGATGATTGATCTTTGTCAACTTGATATTTAGAATCACCATGGCAACAAATCTTAGGGCATATCTGTAAATTAATATTTGATGAANTTGAAGCAGGAATACCAGCCCTAATATATTCAGTATGGTTCCATGGGCGGAGCATATGCATTCATTGCTTTCTGCTTCCTAACTAGGGCTACAATGTGGCCGGCATGTTCCTGCTGCTGCCACGGTACCTTCAGGGAACCTCTTCAGCCCTCTCAGCTCAGGATCTCTGGATTCAAATGAATTTGCATTTCACATGTTGGAGCTTTTAATAGCAGAACCTTGCTCTCAAGGAACCATTCCTGTTGTCTCAGGAAACTGGACGGGTCTTTCTTTAAGAATTGCAGTCTTTTATTAGGCATGTGACTTGGTTGCAACTGCATATTTTTTTTTGAGCTCTTTTCTTTAACATGCTACATATTTAAATTTTTCCTGTCCTATATTTGACTCTTACTCACTGTAAACATAAATAGAAGTGATGAGCAATAACTGTGCCACAACCTGAGTGCTCTCCTGCCTTGAAAATTTCCCCACTAAACATTACTTTAAAGTTTAATCTCAGCCAAGTTCTCAGAGAATGGATAGAGTGTAGCCTGATTCTTCCCTGCGCCCCCACTGTCTGACTTTTTGTGTGCATTTCAATCTTCCAAACTTCAGCCAGAATGCCCCGTTAAGTTTTGCTTATACCGTTTGAGGGCTTCTCTATCCCAAAGTTCCAAACACTTTTAATATTCTGTCCGAAAACCAACTCCAAAGGCTATCTACCGGCGTGGTTAGGTTGACACATTGGATATCAATGGTTAGGTTGACACATTGGATATCAAACTTCAAGCACTAGCTGCTTGTATTGGCTCTTTGTCTTGTTGCTGCAACAAAATACCTACAAGACAAACTTGGAAAGGTTTATCTTAGGGTTGCAGTTCCAGGGGATACAGCAATCATGGCAGGGAAGGCATGGTAGTAGAGTAGGAGGAAAATGATCACATTACATCCCCAGGCAGAGAGCAGAGAGCAACAAATCCTTGTGGTTGGCTGGAATTTTTTTTTTTTTTTAATGCAGTCTGGAACTCCCCAGTCCACGGAATCATGCTGCTCACATTTAGGGTAGATCTCCCCATCTCAAGTTAACCTAACATGTGTGCTCTCACAGACATGCCCTAAGACTTGTTTCCATGGAGATTCTAAATTCCATCAGGTTGACAATCATGATTAACCAACACAGCGTCCAGTGAAGACCTTCCCCTCTGACTTAGCTGACGTGGGCTGGTTTTCCTTTTAGGCTTCAGTCTCCAGCAGGCTACCTGAGAGTAAATAGAGAGGTTCAAATGAGGAGGCAGAGATGAGAGCAATTTGAGACAACTACTTTCCGGAGAATTCGGAGTTCAGGATGTACTGCGAGAAAATGCCAGTTTCTTGTGCCCTAGGAAAGTTGTTAAAAACATGGGGCTTATAAGTAAAAGCATTTCTTTCCACTGACCTCAGTGGACCCCCGCCCCCCAAGCCTAAGATTGCTTATTTTAATTCCAAAGTTAGTGTGACTTTTGCATGGGAATTTTAACAATGAGAAAGGGAAAACCTGGGGCTCTTCTGCTCCTGCAAGCAGTGACACCAGCCACTCCGNTCCACTCCTATAGTTTATGCTTATTCTGGAAAAGAAGAACAATATTTCATATTCACAGATTTTCTTCTTTGTAAAATTTATTTGTACTGTCTCCANAATTAGTAGCTGTGGCACTTAAAGAGTCATCTTCAATGTGATTCTGTNACAGTTCATTCCCAGATAATATAGACCAAGGCAACATTCTGCCCTCATCTGACTTCTTCCTATTAACAATATTATAGTATTTTTCCCTGTGTGGCTAATTTTGCTTAGTATAAAGTCTTCCATATTTATCTATGCAACCTCAAATGACAGAATTTCCCCCTTTTAAGGCTGCATAGCATTCCTGTGTGTGTGTGTGTGTCTGTCTGTCTGTCTGTCTGCCTGTCTGTCTCTCTGTATGTATGTGTGTCTGTCTGTCTCTCTCTCTGTGTATGTGTATGTGTATTACATTTAGTCAAAGGTAGAATCTGAGGCTATTTGCATATCTGGTTATTGTGAGTAATTGGATATAGGTATGCCTTCAGCATACGGAATATAACTGAACTTAGAAATATTGAACATCCACAATATTTTTCATAATGACTATTTGCATTGCCTACAATTAAGATTTAAGAATTCTCTTTTCCAAGACTTAGCATCTTTTATAATTTAAAATTCCATTCATATGGTTATAAGGTAATATCTCGTGGTGGTTTTAGTTTGGATTTCCTAATTACTAGTGCTACTCATCATTTTCATGGACCTACTGGCAATTTGTCTTCTGTTGGAAATGTTCAATTAGCTTCTTTAACTATGCTCANATAGAGTTGTTGATTTTTGTGACATTGAGTAGTTTGAGTTNTGTGTGTATTTGGATAGTAACTCCTTATCACATGTGTGGCTTACAGTTTTTTTCTTCCATTCTATGGTTGTTTCTTTACTTTGTTAATTTTTTTCTGTTACTATGCAGAAGCTTTTAAATTGATGCAACCTCCTTGGTCTATTTTTGCTTTGTTTCTGATACTTCTGGGGTCAAATCTGGCTCTGGTTTCCCAGATCAGTGCCTTGGGCGTTTCCCCATCTTCCCCTAGTTGTNCTATGGCTTCAGGTCTTATGTTTACAGCTTTATTCATTTTGAACTGTTTCTTATGATTATACAAGATGAGGGCATATTGTCATTTTTGTGTGTGTAAACACCCAGTTTTTCCAATGCTGCTCATTACTCTTCTCCANGATGTATTCTGGTACGTTTGTGATCTGGATGTGCTATGTCCCTTCAAAAGGGCCTATACATGGGCATGGTCTCCAGCTGATGTCCTATTGTGTTTTAGTATTTAGATGTTTTACCTCCTCTGTTAAATTCACACCTAGACTTTTTTGCTATTATAATTAATATTATTTTCTTAATTTCCTGTTTGAATGGTTTGTATGAGCATCACTGACTTCGGTAGTTTTATATTATGTCCTGCAACTTTACCAAATTTGCTTATCTAGTCTAAAAGAGTGAGAATTTTTTGTTTATTTGTTTATTTTGGATGGGTATTTTTATAACATCATTAGCATTATCTATATATAAGGTCATGTTATAAGCAAATTTCATCTTTTTTCCTTTCCTGTTAGAATGCTGCTTATTTTTTTCTCATGCTTAATTGCTCTGATTAGAATTTGCAGTACTTCTCTAGCTGGTAGGAGTGTACATTGGTGCAGCCACTGTGGAAATCAGTGTGGAGGTTCCTGAAAAGGACAGAACTAGACCTTCTACATGATCCAGCTGTATCACTCTTAGGTGGATATCCAAAGGACTTTCTAACCTACTATAGAGACACCTATTCATCCTTGTCCTTGCTGCTCTATTTACAATAGCGAGGAAATGAAAATAGTGTAGATGGCCATCAACTGATGAATGGATAATGAAAATATGGTGCATTTGCATAATGGAATATTATTCAACTGTTAAGAAAAATGAAATTATAAAATTTGCCTGTAAAAGAATGAAACTGGAAACAGTCATTCTGAGTGAGGCAACCCAGGCCAAGAAAGACAAATANATAAGTTTTCTCTCATTTGTAGATGTTCCNTTTGGAACTTCAAATNTGTATATTTCATTTGGAATACCCATAGAGGTCAGATGATGTGGGTAGGGGCTTTCAAGTGAGGGAGATGGTATACGTGAGATCAAGATTTAAAGAGAATAATGGAATAGGAAGAGTTAAATGGATGGGGAATGGGAGGCCAGGGTAGAGGGACTATAGAGAAGGATAAACAGCACTGAGGACCTTTTGAAAAGTCATATGGAAGCCTACCTGCTACTGTAGAAGCTTATACACAGCCATGAAGTGTAAGACGGATTTTCTAAATGGNCTTGTTAAATAAAACACAGAGGCAGAGATAGGGGTGAAAGTCTGACAGAGATCAGAGGAATTAGGAACAGCTACCAGCCTCACCTTAGACTGCCACCGCCACTCCCCAAATGGAGAGTGTGTCAATTCCTTATTCCTTCACATCTATATCCCTTTCTGTTCTGTTCTCCCATTGGCTCTTTCAGCCTAGCTACATCACTTCCTCCTGTCACCCATCTGTCACTTCCTGTCTGTCTGTATAGACCTCCAGAATTCTATGGTTGATGCTGGGATTAAAGGTGTGTGTCTCTATGCTTCACTGTTCCTAGTGTGACCTGGAACTCACAGGGATCCAGACAGACCCTGCTTGCTAAGTGATAGGATTAAGGGCGTGTGCTAATTTTGCAAGGCTGGTGGCTGACCTTGTTCCTCTGATCTTCAGATAAATTTTATTGGGGGACATAGATAAAATACCACCACAATGAAGAGTTAAAATTGATTCTCCATATAATAGTGGGTAGAGACAACATCCCTACTAGATATCATAGAACAACATATAAACATATAAAAAGGCAAGTGCCAAGAATGGGTTACATCTCTTGGAGTTGTTGGCCACTGAGANCCCAGAGACCTCCCTCCCCCAATTCAACAGACTACTGTTGAAGATGTTGTTGTTGAAGATGTTACCTATTGGAGTCATAGAACAATGAAAAATCAAGCTGGTTCTCATCTGGAAGCTTCAATTCTTACTGGCTAGCATTCCTATTGCTGGAAAGTGCTATGCTCACTACGGTGGAGAAAAATAATCATCAGCTGGCCAAAGTGTGAGCCACGTGAGCTAAAATAATGACTGGCCTAGCAAGATATGCAATAGTGTCATGAACTTCATGGGAGTAACCGGCCAATGAGNTAATGAGCCCACTTCATTGAGAGTAATCAATACTAAATTGGTTTCATGTTGTGGAGTTAAGGCCCACTCCATAAGATGAAACCAATAACTAGCCTCATTCTACATACATGAGAGGAATCTAAATGGACTTGCCAAATAATAGTTGAGACTAAGCNCCAACTAGACATCTCATGCCACCAAGGAAAACCTCAAGTGCCAGGAATGGGTTNTATCTTGGTAAGTTATTGACCAAAGGGATCCTATGGCAATCCCAAACACCTCAGGCTATCAACAAGGCTATTGGCTCCTCTCCACAACCTGATAGTAAAACCCTATTGCTGAAGACATCATTTATATATGCCATTGAACATGGAGAAGTTAGATTGGTGCCTAACTACATGCTTCACCCCTANCAATTAGTGTTCATAATGCTNTACAGAATAGGTTGAGTCTGGGTGGCTTCCCTTTTAGAATTCCTTGAGCCAACCCAGCTTTCTTCCATTCTTTTGTGTTACACTAGCCATAGTACTGTGATAGATTGCAATCTAAAAGACTTCAGCTACAGTGTCCCTGGATAGCTAGCCATGATTCTACATTCCTGCCAAAGAGGCCTGTCACTATCACAGTGGGTTGGCTATGATGTGCAGTGATGAGCCGCTCAGGGCAGTGTAGTCTCCCCCTNCCCTCTTGCAAACCAACACCCTCTTGTGTATGCTGGACTCTGCTGTCTTTCTGAGCACCCAGCCTGGAAACTCTGCCTTTGGAAATGCCGATTTTCCTAAGACATTTCAGTTGGTCCAAGGTGTGAGGTGAAAAGCCCACAAAAACCTGTCAAGGGCTGACTTTGGAGTAGAATTCTCAAGGTTAACTCACGGGGGTGAATAAGAATTGTATGCCAGATTCCAAGTGTTTATTCCTTTAGGAACTGCCTGCTGCAGGCCCTTTAATGAAAAATGATAGAAAGAGCTATTGACCTTTGAGACACTCAATTCCACAGCGAACTCAGCGTCTGTAGTGGATCAGGCCAGGGAAGATTACATGTGCCCCACTACGGAGACATTGCCATAGTTTATCTTCAGAATAGGCAAAGAAAATGTGTCTAATGAATCCCTAAAGCATCATGTGTGCAGATGGGCTGGGAACAGACTTAGCAATTTTTCATCCTCATTACAATGGGAATCCCTTGGAAACAAGTCAGGGATCATATGTAAATTTAATCTGCTAAATTCCCACCATTCTTGGAGAGGCTCAGAGTGGGATGATAAATGAAGACATTAAAAGAAGTTAATAATTTGAGAAAGAAGCCCTTATTAAAATAATAAAAAAGAGCTTCATATACGACATTCACTGGAGCTGTGTGGTTTAATAAAATGAAATAAGCCTCTGATGTGCTCCATCTGTGGCGCCTCCTCAGTGCTGAGTGGAAGAATAATTGTTGTAAGATGTGGCTGCTGCCCTCCGGAGGTGTGCAGTCTAGCCCTGAACACAGGAGGCAGCACTGTAATGTCAGAAAGCTACAGGAGGGATGGGAGGCAGGGCACAGGAACCAGGGTCCACCATGTTTATGTTGTTACCAATTTTTACATAATAGTTCACTGCTAAATCCCAGCCTTCCCCCTTTTTCCTTGTCCCCCTTCTATGATGTAATTGCAATGTTTTCTCCTAGGGGAATGTTTATATTGTTATTGCAGTGGGGGTGGGTCAAGACAGGGTTTCTCTGTGTAGTCCTAGCTGTCCTAGAACTCGCTCTGTAGACCAGGCTGGCCTTGAACTCAGGGAGATCCACCTGCCTCTGCCTCCCCAGTGCTGGGATTAAAAGTGTGTGCCACCACCACCTGGCTGTTACTGCATATTTTTAGGTAAATGGATTAATGTGTCAAAATGTGAGTATTAACTGTTTAATCTAGACAGTGGATACTTGACTTTGTTTTATCATTTTTTTTCTGTATTTTATCTTTTTTGTTTGAAAGATTGGAAATGAACATGATGCACAGTGTGTAATAATAAAATTGAACACGAAAAGAAAGAAGGAAGGAAAGAAGGGGAAGGGAGGGGAGGAGAGAAGAGGGAAAGAAGAAAGGAACATCGAAAAGAAGAAGTAAAGAGAGCAGCTAAGAGTGAATCTTGGAGGTAGAGAGCTTTGCTAGCGTGTGTGAGTCCCTGGGTTTGCAGGAAGGCAAGAGGGAGGGAGGGAAGAAGAGAGGAAGGAAAGAAGAGAGAGATGGAGGGAGGAAGAAGGGAGGGGGGAAGGGGTAAGGAGAGAGAGGAAGGAAACCATTAGTAAAACCACTAAGAACGTATAGGATCAAAGGTCACCTTGGATGGAGTCAGCAGATTTAGCTAAAAAGGTGAGGTATGACTTGGTATATTTGTTAGGGTTTTCTAGAGGAGCAGAACTGACAGAAACGAACACATATTTAAATGAGATTGGCTTACATTGGCTTACATGGTGCATTCTGGGTCGCAAGCAATGGCTGTCTTCACACTGTAGAGGCTGAAATCGCAGCAGTCCATGCTAAAGACCCCAGCAGCCCCAACCTGGCGCTGAAGACCTAGAGGATTCCTGGAGAGCCACTGGTCTTCCGTGTTCTGTCTGTTCTGAAAGCCGGAAGCATCGGGGTTCTGATAGCAGCAAAGGAATGCTTCAGCAGGAGCAGTAGGGCAAATGAACTCATCACTGAGGTGTGCAGGCAAGCATACCAGAAGCAAAAGCCGTTCCGTGGTGGCGTCTTTATATCTGGGCTGCCAGCCGAAGGTGCAGTATACAATTTAGAGTGTCTTCCCACTTGCATTACTATAATCAATAAAATTCCTCACAGACATTCTCAGAGGCTAATCTTAATGCAGATGTGGGAAATAAGATCCTCGCTGTATTATAAGAAATTCAACAGTGAAAGTGAAGCAGTTTTTAACACACCATTCTGCAGAAAGGGACGTCAGCATTAAGAAAAGGCAAGAACGGCTGGTGCACTGATTGGGTACAATACAAGGGTTTTTAGTCTCCCCATGATGAGAAATTCCTGCCCCCCCCCAATAGTCTTGGATTTTCCTCCTTCTCAAACTCCTTTTCCTATTGGTTAGGATGCAAAGCCTCATCTAATGAATAATTTGGGGCTTGCAACTGTGGTGATTATATTATGTCCCCCAAAATATTGTGTACCCTAATAAAACTTATTTGGGGTCAGAGAACAGAACAGCCACTAGATTAAACATAGAGGTTAGGCAGTGGTAGCACACGCCTTTAATCCTAGCATTCCCGAGGCAGATCTCTGTGAGTTCAAGGCCACACTGGAAACAGCCAGGCATGGTGGCACACACACCTTTAATTCCAGCACCTGAGATCTCATGTCTTTGCTTGAGAAAGACACATGCCTTTAATCCCAGAAAGGAGTGGCAGGAAGCAAAAAGGTATATAAGGTGTGGAAACCAGAAGCTAGAAGGCCTCTTAAGCTTTCAGGCTTTGAGCAGCAGTTCAGCTGAGATTCATTTGGGTGAAGACTCAGAAGCCTACAGTCTGAGGAAACAAGATCAGCTGAGGAGTTGGCAAGGTGAGGANGTTGGCTGTGGCTTGTTCTGTCTCTCTGATCATTCAGAATTTACCTCAATACCTGGCCTGGTGTTTTCAATTAATAAGACCATTTAAGATTCGCTCTACATGCAACTGCCCCCTCTTTCTGATTGTGGACTCAGTCATATAGCAGACTACCTGTAACTTCTTAAGTCTAGAATTCCAAGATAAGTAGCCGCCAGCTCCCTTCTAGGGGAGGAGTCTAGTGCCTCTTGCCTATCTGTATCTCCGATGAACTCTAAGCACATGCTTAGAACTCTAAACGGACCATGCTTATCTCTTAATTAATTCCAGATCCTGCAAGATAACAACGAAGATTAATTATCCCACTTGGAATGAGGACTGGAGAGGTTGATCCCAGAGAGAAGAACCCTGCTAAAATCAACTCTCATCTGTAAATCTCAGAGAGTAAACTTTATGAGCCCTGAGAGCATGTTCAAATGCATACTATCGTCATTAATTGAAGCCACAAATAATGTTTGAATACTNGCTACCCGAGGCAAATGTGCTAGACTGCAGACTCTAGCGGGCAGAATGGCCACCCTTCCTGGAGTCACTATTTCTCCTTTTGTCTTCCTTAAATACGAGGAAAATGATGCAACTTGTGTTCACCCTTTCAGTGTCTCAGCTTCTTTAGAGTGGGAACTCCTCTCATACTGCTCTGTGTCACCACAATGTCAATGCCAGCATGATGCTGCTGGGGGGCGGGGGGCATCCATTCAATACTTAATTAACTTAATCATCAAAGCAGTGGTTGAGAGCCCTTGATCCTGTAGAGAACATGGGACTGGTGTCTTGAGATGCAAAGAGAAAGCAGTCTTCCTCCCAAGGGTCTTTCAGTATGGTGGGGCACTAAGTTGTCATAACTCAGTCACCACACAGGAGGAGTCACTGAGAGCTGGAGCATGAATGCTACCCCGGTTAGAGGATTCATTAAGAGGCAGCCACTCAGACTTCTGGCTTCTGTGAATGAAAGGTCATCATTTTTTTNCCCTGTAATATGTGTTCTGAGGGAGGGAATGGGTAAAGATGGTAGACCCCACATTGAAGGNCAATGCCCACTTCTCTGTTATCTCTCCTTACTATACCTCCATGACGTATTATTTGGATTAATTTTATTTATTTATTTTCAAGGCAAGGTCTCACCATGTTACTCTGGCTCTTCTGGAACTTACTGTGTAAACCAGGCTGGCCGTGAACTCACAAAGATCTGCCTGCTCTAGCCTTCTGAGTGTTTAGATTAAAAGCACNCACCACTGCACCCAGCTCTGGGTTNATTTTTCAACAACAGAAGCAAAAGCAGAATCGGAAACCACCAACTAAGGCTTTTCTGTTTTATTTAAGAATTAAAGATTGAAACAAAAATCCCAAAGTTTTAATAAAGTTCTTTAGTAATTTATTTTTTAACATTTTTAGTAGTTTGTTTTTAACAAGCCATATGCTGAATTCACATCTAATGCTTATCATTTAAGTGAGTGTTTCCTAACTATGGCACCTCTGGAGTAGCCTNAAACTGAAAATGAGCTTGCTCACACCTATGTCCTTAACCTGGGAGGAGAATGAGGCAAATTCAGGCTGAGCCAAGCTTACATCTCATGATCTGTCATTTCACACTGACACAGGCGCCTTATACAGAATGCCAAGGAAAGTCAATGTACGCCACAGTGCTGCTGATGACTCTGGTCATGATAACTGGAAGCAGGAATCTGGAATGCTAACCACGCCTTCTAGCTGTAAGCACTAGAGATGCATTAACTTATCTAATCTAACAGGTGTCACATGATGTAGATTCTAGCTTGAAAGTCCTGGAATGAAAAACTCAACACTTCCTTTCTTTCTGCTACTGCAAAGAGCCACACACAGCACTTGCTTCTCTTCTGTAGATTCTGGGCCAGCCCATGTGCAACAGACCTGCTGTTTCTCTTATTTGACCCTAGGTGCACTGTTGGAGTTAAATGTATTTAAACATACATAGAGGGAAAAATAAAACACAAGAATTGACCATCCATACTGGAAAATACCAAAATACCAATAACAACCATAAAAAGGTGTTAGAGACTCCAGTNACGAGTTCTAGGAATGGAACCTAGAGATGCATCTGAATACTCTTTCTTCAAGGCCATGCCATGCTTCTTTGAAAGTATTTTATATCATAGTTTTGTTGTTACAGTATTTTTATTTATTCTTTGACAATTTCACACAGTATAAATACATTTTGATCATACTTGTCTCCCATTGCCCTCTGATATTCTTCCTCCCACTCCCTCTGGGACACTTTNTTCCTAACAGTTACTTTAATATCTCAAAGAATAACCCACCAAGTTTAATTACCATTGTTTNTATGGGCATGGGTAAAAGGTAATCTACTGGGTCATGGGCAACTTACCAGGTATAGTCAGACTTTTCTTTGGGCTGCCAGTTCACAAATAATTACATGGAGACTTATTAATTATGAAAGCTCAGCCTTAGCTTAAGCTTGTTCCTAACTAGTTCTTATAGCTTAAATTAACCCATATTTTTTAATTAGCCCATATTTTTTAATCTACGTTCTTCTATGTGGCTCGTTACCTCATCTCCACACTGCCCATCTCCCTCCTCTGCATCTGGCTGGCGACTCTCTGCCCACCTAGATTCCTTCTCTTCCTTTTTCTTCCTGGAAATCCCGCCTATTCTCTCCTGCCTAGCTATTGGTTATTCAGCTTTTCCTTACACCAATCACAGCAACACATCTTCACACAAGGTACAAATATTCTGCAACAATCGGTGGCTACACTACTGAAGAAAAAAAAACAAAAAATGCCCTCTCCTGTACCAATAGCTTNCCAGCTAGTGGAGGGGCTTCATGTTCTCATTGGCCATCCATACTGAAATGCTGACTGTCTCAATCTTGTTCAGGTCTTATTCAAGCAACCATAGCTGCTATGAGTTCCTAAATGCAATAGCTGGGCCATGTCCAGATTATTTATCCAAATATCACAAGAATGGCCTCTAGCCCAGTTGCAGCTAGAGTCTTTGCTTCCTTCTAAAACCTTTTGAGCCATGCTGCTACTGTCTGCATGTCTCTCAGCACTACAGTCTTTCAGGCTCATCCTAGAACAGCCCATTAAGCCCTGCTTACAGCATCCAACAGCTTTTCCAGTCCAAAGATCCCCAATCTTCCACACTTCTAAAAGTCAAAACAACAAAAACACCATCAGGTTCTTCATGAGCAGCCCATTATCTGATACCAACTTTGGTGTTAGCTACTTTTCTGTTGCTGTGATAAAACACCACGAGCAAGAAAGGTTATCGAAAGAAGAGGTTTGAGGGGCTTACGATTCCAGAGAGCTACTCCATCATGGTGGGAGGCAAAGCATCAAGTCACAGACATAGTGGCCAAAGCAGGAAGCTGAGAGCTCGCATCTTCAGATGCAAGCATGAAGCAGAGGAGGACTACTGGAAGTAGGCTAATTCCTTAACTCTCAAAGCCCTCTCAATGACACATTCCTCCCAGCAAGGCTAAATCTCTTATCCCCCGCCCCCACCCCCACCCAGCTCCCTCAAACTGAGAACCAAATGTTCAAATGCCCAGGACTGTGGGGGACGTTTCTTATTCAAACCCCAATATTTCATAACACATATAGAAAGGGCATCACTAAACTCTTTTTTTATGAAGTTAGTATTACCCTGATACCCAAAATAGGTAAAGACGGGAAAACAAAAATGGAAAGAAAAAGAATTTAGACCAGTCTTCTTGATGAACATAGATACAAAGATTGTCAATAATATACTTGCATATTGAATTTAACAACACATCAAAAAGTTCATTATGATCAAGTTGGCTTTAGTCTAGCTATGGAGGGATGGTTTAATATTTGTAAATCAATAAATAATATAAATTACATAAATGGATACAAGAACAACAATCATCTCAATAGATACAGAAAATCCTTGTGAAAAACAAGACATTGCTTCATGATAAAAATCCTGAATACANGATCTACCTTGGAGAAAATTCCATGGGCTTCTGAGAAGAATGGATATTTTATAATGTTTGGATAGCGTGAGCTGTAGATGTCTGTCAGGTCCATTTCATCTGTGATGCCACTTAATTTACTATTTCTCTGTTTTCTTTTTGGAAGAACTGTGAATTATTGAGAATGGGGCATTAAAGCCACTTCCTACTACTGTGTTAAGGTTAATCTGTAATTTACATCTAGTAGTATTTGTTTTATGAAATCAGGTATGCCTGTGTTTGGCGGATAACATCTGTTGATGTTGATCTGTTGATGGCTTGTTCCCTTANTCGGTATGAAGTGAACATCTTTATCTCTTTTCTCACTTGGCGTCTATTATAGCCATTTGTTTGGAATCCATGTTTTCATTCTTCCATCCTAAAGAAATTTCTGTCTTTGGCAGTGAGGTGCAGTTCTTCCAGGAAACAAGGAGATGGTTCTTGCTTTTTTTATTCAATCTATTAGTCTGTGTTTGTTGACTGGGGAAGTGAGACGATTAATATTCAGAGTAATTATTGAAAGTCATGTATGGATTCCTTGTTGATTTTGGAGTGTTAAGTTTTATTATTTTTTTTCTTTCCTTGCATCAATATTATTCTAGTATGGTTTATTCTTTCCTGTGGCTGTTATGGTTCAATTTTATTCTTCACTTTAGACAAAGAATTCCTTCAAGTATGTTTTGTTTGCTACCTTGGTGGTAACAAATTCCTTTAGCCTATTCTTATAACAGAAAGGTTTTAATTCTTCTATTGTGACTCAGATTTTTGGGGGGTAGAGGAGTCTGGGTTGGCTGTTGTTCATTCAGATTTTGAAATAAATCTTTCCAAGCCCTCTAGGCTGTTTCAGTTGGCAAATATGCTGTCATTCTGATGGGCCTGCCCTTTCTATGTGACTTTATATGTGACTTCAANGCACTTGCTTTGTTCTCTATNTTTAGTGTTTGAAGTATAATATGGTACAGGGAGTTTCTTTTCTAGTCTTGTTTGTTGTTCTAAATATTTTTTGATATCTGGACTGACATCTATTTTTCTAACTCTTGGGAATTTTGGTTATNATTCCTTTGGACATGTTTTCCAAGATTCTTCTTGTCCTTCCATGGCCATGGTCTGTAGGTCTGGTCTTTTCATAGAGTTGGGTGTATCTTGGATTCTCACTAATAAAGTTCTTTGCCCTTGTTGAATTACCCGTTTCTTCACCTTGTCTTCAGGCCCATAGAGTCTGCCCTTTCTCTGGTTCATTTTTAACTCTAAAACGTTGCACAGTTTATGTGATGCACTATGTTTTTCATTTCCAGCATTTTGTATTGTTTTTCTTCAGCATTTCTATTTTTTTTTACATAATTTGTTTTTATTTTATGTGCATTGGTGTTTTGCCTGTATATATGTCTGTGTGAGGCTGTCAGGTCCCCTGGAACTGGAGTTACAGACAGCTGTGAACTGCCATGTGGGTGCTGGGAATTGAACCCAGGTCCTTTGGAAGAGCAGCCANTGCTCTTAACCACTGAGCCATCTCTCCAGCCCCACATTTCTATCTTTGTTGAATTCTTTTTTTTAATATTTTGTGCTGAATTCTTTATTTTCATTCAGCTCTTTGCATTCTTGATTAGGATATGATCTTATCATTTAATTTATTTGAATGTATTTATAATAATCTTTTGAGTTCTCTGGGATTTCATCTAACTCACTCTCACTGGATGCTGTTTCTATAGGATTAGTAAATTTTAGAGGAATTGTGTTGTCTTTATTTCTTGTGTCTCTTATGGTAGTGTGTTGGAATTTACACATTTAGAATTATTCCCTTGTTTGGGTTTCTTTTAATTAAGTTATCAATATTATTTCAGCNTAAGTGTTTGCAATGTTAAAGTGGGACACTTGGATGTGGTACAGTTGAAGTGTGTACTTGGGAAAATAGTTCCTCCATCTNGGAACTCAGGAGACCTGTATTCCCTGAGTAGAACATTAACTGCAAGATGAACAACAGCTTTTGGATAATACCGCTATAGAAATGTACTAGCCAATTAACAACAGTGGCTTTCATGGTTATCTATGTACTGTACAAAGACTGTCTTGTGTTTTCTATAAGGTTTACCTGGGANCTTATAAAGTCCCATAGCTTAACAGTATATTAACTTATCATATTGTCCTATGTATGTAGGATATAAATAGTTTAGATACATGTAGTTTAGATTCAAATTTCATTTATTAAGGAGGTATTGTGCAGTACTATCTTTTTAAATGTTTTCTTTTATCTTTGAGATTATAACTATATCATTTCTCCTTGCTCTTTCCTCTCTCCTAACCCTCTCATATATCCCTCCTTGCTCTCCTTCAAATTCATTTTTCATTAATTGTTATTACATCCATATATGCATATGTATATACATATAGCCCTAAACATAACCTGTTCAGTCTGTATAATATTACTTATGCAATTGTCTTTTGTGCTGAACAGCTGCCTTCTTCATGGCTTCAGCTGTGCCTGCTTGCTGAAGAACATCTCAGCTGTCTTTGTTGACTGTTGAGGTTTCTTATAAAAGGAGGAAGGNCTGGACAGTGNCATTGGACTTTACCTGAGTATCCAGCTACTCCTCCAAGCCAGTTTTCTGCAATTCTNCTCTAGGCCCATGTGGCCCCATGGTCTTCAGGAGAGCTAGAATATATATATTGGGGAGACTAGAGAGAGGGAATACCACCTGAGCAGCTGTAGGAAAGCCATCATCCATACTAGGTGAAAACTTTTCAATATGGCTGCTTCTCAGATCATGCACACTCCTGTCAGCAACCCCCTCACCCATGCTCTATAGGAAAACCCAATAAATGCACTAGTTCCCCAGGGTGATCTTTAGTTTGTCATTAGGAACTTAGGGTACACATTGCTTAGTCCCCTCAGGGAGAAAATTCTCNCATCAGATGGTATACTTATTTTCTACTGTTACTATGTCTAATGGTATTAGGAAAAAGCAGAAAGTAGAAGAAAATTTTAAATGACTGTAAAAATAGAAATATTTTTAGTAAAAAAGGTTTGTGTATGAAGATTAAGAACACTGTACATTTCCAAAATTGAAAAGAAAACTAAAATGCTTTAACAGGATATCAGGATCTAATTAAATTTATTTAAAGTATATAAAAGATGAAGCTTAGAGATTTTATATTCTTCTTAATGGGGAAATGGTGCCCAAGAGTAGGACATCGTGAACTTGGCTCAGTTCAACACTGTGGTGCCTACCTGCAGCCAAGAAGAAAAANGCCCATCTTCTTAATGCTGGGTCCAAATCTNAACATGGGTTTTCTTTTCTTACCGTCTATGGAACATACATCATGAAAAGTTTCTTCTCATGACTGTAACACGTCCTTTTGCAGCCTAGCCTTCTGTGTTCCTTGTTTAAAGGAGGCTATCATACTCTGCTATCAAATTCACATGTTTCNGAGAAATTATCCAGGATATCTAAACGGTATCATGGGGCATCAATGGACAGTCTTACAAGACAAGATCTGATTGTGTGGCAGGGCCCTCCAAGAACAAAGAGAAGGCAACATGGCATAATCAGTATCCATTGCACACGAGAGCTAACAGGCCATGCAAACAGATGGAGACAAAGNGATTAAAATGTAAAGGAAAACTAAGGAAGGGTACATAAGGTTATATCCCGCTGTGCTTGGGCCTTGGCCTTTAGAAGGNAATGCACTGAGCCAGTCNTGGCATGCACAAATGCTGCTTCCTGGCATAGAGTCCCAGTGTCCTGTCTCTCTGTATGAGAATCCCACAACATTTCTCAAGGGTACTTGTTCTGGATTTGGAGACAGTGATTTCATCTCCCTAGCCACTGGGGTACAAACTCTAGGATGCCAGGTAAGGTGACCTCACCTGGCACCAGTGAACTGATTGATTTGGCGGGGCTAGCCCTCCTGGCATGTTGGGACAAGGACTCCAGGAGCACAAAGGAATCAGTCAGAACTAGGAGCCAGCCAAGGGAGTGCCACCCATCAGACTGGCAAAAACATGGTTTGTTTTGGGCATGCTTGCTTCTAAGAGGCACAATGGGAGCCTGATTACTTCCCTGGGTTTCCCAATTAGCTTTACAGGAAACAACTGTGACTCGAAGATCCTGGGCAGCAGCTTGGAGATGTGTGTGAATGTGAGTGAATAAGATGGACAAGTTTTAACTCAACCAAGGGTTGAGACTCATGTCGAGTCTCTATCTGCGAGTCCAACGAAACCCGCATATGGCTTATGGTGGCTGTCTGGATGCATGCTGACATTGGGGTTCATATAGTGCTAAAGGGTACCTGAAATATCTTCACAAGGAGAGTGGACAGAGATGGACAAAGTGATTGCTCGTCCCTCCCTTCCCTCTTCTTGTGTGTGACTGTCAGTTTTGAAAGGACGAAATGTGTTGAAGACAGTAAACATGTCCCTGTAGAGGGCATGATTAAGAAAAAAATTAATAAAGGAGATATTCAGGAGTAATATTGTGAATGTAATTGAGGGAAACTACTATGATCAAGATGGTCAGATGCAAGGGGGAAACTCACTTTCATATAGCAGCCTNTTGCCACAACTGACCTGCTGAGCTNGAAAAATTAAACTCCCTCATTCACTGAGCAATCTAGNCTCTGACTATCTAATGTGATACACCATCCAGACCTACAAACCCACTTGGACTAATTGCTACAGCCTTTCCTGACTNTTTAACGTGAAGAATACTATTGAATTATTCAGGCAACTTTGAAATGGTTGGAGGAACCCACCCCAGCAGGGACAATGAATACCAAGGCATGGTGGTTTGAATGAGAATTTGAATACTTGGTGCCAAGTTTGTGAAACTGTTAAGACACCAGGCTTATGCCCAGAATTAGTTCTCCAAGGACAATATCTAATGGGACTCTGATGATATGGATTGAGTCCTAACGAGAGGTTCTTTTCAGTGACATGCAGGAAGGAGGGATAAAGGTCATGAACATGAACAAAATCTCAGAGGTGCTCCAGGAACCTGAAGAAAGCCCAAGCCAATTCTATGAGAGGCTATGTANGACATTCCACCTTTCCCCTTTGACCCAGAAATGAATGAGAAACAGCAAAGGACTAAGTTGGTCAGACCCAAAGAGACATCCGATATNAATTATGGAAGTTAGAAGGCTGCTATTAGAAGTTGNCTTCTATTAGAAGCCATCTATTAGAGGTTGTGATGAAAGANTTTGTCAGCTGAGACCAAGAAAACCAGCAGAAGTGAACTCAAAAATGTTGCTCAGCTTGCTGCTGCCTTGGTGGAAACGTCAGTATACACATGGAGAGGTGCCTCATAGGGCCAGGAGAGAAGGAACTGACAGGAAGGATTGCCACACCCATGAATGAGATTGGGACCAATGTACTTGTTGCTCCCAAGAAGGCCACTGGATAAGTGTCTCCAACAATCAGAGAATTATTACCCCTCTCCTGGACAGAAGGGGAGAAACCAGGTAATTCAAGGATGTTGCCAACCAAAGCAGTGACTGTATGAGGCTCCCAAAGATGATTTTGTTGCTCTGGTTGCCATGGAAACTGTGCAAAACATTTGGAATGACTGAGCTTCATTTTGTTAGACCCTCTTCACCCCCCAGGAGCCTTTGGTCTCAATGACTATATGGAGCCAGCCCATTGACATCAGGTCAATACCAGGGCAGAACATTTTGTGGTGACTCAACCTGTAGCCCCATTTCTAACAGAGACAAGTCACTACTGTGGAAGCTNCTTACCCTTTCTGACCACATTGGCAATACAATTTAGGTAACTATGAAGTCATTCATTAATTCCTATACCGTCCTGACTGTCCTATGCCTTTAATGAATTGGGATCTATTAGAAAGATTCATGGCTACATATCTCCCACAGCCAAATAGCCCTGGGAAACCAGAAGTAAAATTCATGCCTCTCATAGCCCCCCACGGAGAAGGATGACACCATTACAGTCTCATAGAGGCCCCAACAAGGATCTGAGCTTCCCTTTGAGGTGCTTAGGGCATAGGATGAAGATAATTTTCCTAGATTGGCCCAGAACTACCCCCAGTAGTAGTAGACCTAAGGCCAGGGNCTGGGCTTGACCACTGTAAACATTTCATCCCTCACAAGGCACAAATTGGGATCCAGATGAGTGAAGAGTCATAGAAGAAATCACAGATAAAATGAGAAAAACTGCTCATGTCCCAGACCAGATCTGGAAAGGCANGAACCCTGAGGAATTGTTCAGAAGATGGTTTTCAACTTTGGAAGATTCAAAATCCTCATAGGTAGTATACTTTTAACTTGTCTGATCTTACCCTGTGTAGCTGTCTTGGATATAAGATCTATCTCCAGCACCANTGAGGCCATGGTCAAAAGGATATAGCACATACAAATAATGATATTATGGAAATATAACCTCATAAGTCANGATGATGCTCTTTGACCCAGATGGGTGTTCTGATCCTCAACAAGGGGAGATTGTAAAGGACNCTCCCAGAACAAAGGGAAGGCAATATGGAATAATCATATCTCTGTGTGTATGAGTGACTCTATCAAAACTCTATAGCATANACTACTCAACCAAAATGCAAGTTACCATATTAGGCTAAACTGTAAAGAAAAACTAAGAAAGGGTAGACAAGGCTACTTTGGGAGGCCCAGCCTGTGGATGTGGAGCCAGTGCTGGCCTGAATCAATGCTGCTCCCTGGAAGAAAGCCTCAGTGTCCCATCTCTCTGTATAGGAATCCTACAACAATGGGCTTATATTTCTCTCTAAATGTTAATTAGATGCTGATGTCTGATTGTGCCCTCAAAAGAAATGAAATCCAGATTTCATTCAGTTTGGGCCCATAATGTCAACTCCATCAGGAATTACATCTGGTACATGGACAGGGGTGTCTGTAGCTGGGAAAGCTCTGCCAACGAGGCAGCTGCTTTGGTTGATTTCTTGTAACATTTCCAGGCATTTGCTTCCCTATTCAGGAGTCTGATAGAACAAACAGCTTATTGCACAGATACATTTTAGTCTGTCAAACAAGACGTTGTCAATCTAGATGCAAAATAAGACCATTTCTCTGACTTATTTCTCAGTGTTCCCCAGGAGATTGTAATGAAATAGGCCCAACAGCTGACCTCTGAATTTGCACTAGCCAATGAAAACTCAAGTTTTGAGCCAGACTGATGGCCATCTCAATAGTGTATGCCTTGCAGTAGACAAGAGTGGTAAAGGAATCATGGGCCTCATTAACAGCTATGATAAAGTTTACAAAGGCTTCTATGGAAGAACAAAACTANTCNAACTGTTGTCTTAATTATACATTCAGTAANAATTATACTNATCTTGTCACTTTTGAAAGGATAAAATGCCAGAAAACNGGTACCTTCAGGGGTCCTGCTAAGGTATGCCCCTAAGAGAACACACCATGAGCAACAGGTTTATTGGGGGAGGGGTGAGGAGAAAGAGGGAGAGTGAAAGAGTGAAAGGCCATCTTGGAGTGGGGACATAAGAGAGGCAGACAGACAGATAGACACAGACAGAAAGCAAGAGGAGAAGAGGAAAGAGAGAGGACTATGATGGACAGGCACATTTAAGGGGTGTGCCTGTCATGTAGCTGATGGTGGAAAGGCACCTGGTGGCAGGTAATGATGTAACCACCTCNGTGGCCAAGGCAGGCTGGCTGCTGTGGTGGGAGCTAACAACTTTATCTACATGACAGANGCTACCTCACCCACGTAACATGCTCCAAGGACACACTCCATCACCAAATAACGGTCCTGTGTTCCAGATATCNACCATTAACTATGTTTTATCATGGACTCTTAGTCAACCCTCCTCAGAGGCGCTCTAGCTGCTGCCTTTTCTTATGTCAGCCCTGTTGTCATTTTGAAGTAGTTAGAACAGTTTCTGCCACCGCCTCCTCTATCAGCNGTTGGCGTCAATATCTGGTAAAGGGAACTGAGAAAAACTTAGTCTAAGAGAGTGTCTTAGTTAGGGTTTCTATTGCTGTGAAGAGACACCATGACCATGGCAACTCTTATAAAGGAAAACATTTAATGGGGCTGGCTTACAGTTCAGAGGTTCAGTCCATTGTTGTCATAGAGGGAAGCATGGCAGCATGCAGGCAGACATNGTGCTGGAGAAATACTGAGAGTTCTACATCTGGATCCACAGGCAGCAGGAAGAGAGAGTGACACTGGGCTTGACTTGAGCATTTGAAGCCTCAAAGCCTGTCCCCAGTGACACACTTCCTCCAANAAGGGCACGCCTCCTGATAGGGCCATCTATGAACCTAAGAGGGCCATTTTCATTCAAACCACCACAGAGGGCTACTTCTTTCTCATGAAACTTGCTGAGGACAAAATTTATGTGAGAAGATAAGGTAGCTGGGAGGATCCAGGGGTCTTTAGGAAATGCCTAACCCAGAGCCCCACTGTGGGCCTGGGTTTCTCCTTCCATTCTGACAGGAGATATCAGCCTGCCTCAATAAAGCTTTTTGATTTCATTCTCTCCATAGGCTGATGTCTTTCCTGGACAATTAATATTTGCCTATCCCACAGAACACCCCTCTTGTGGGTGCCCACAGAGGCTCCCTAGTGAGACCTTACTCAAGGTCAGAGAGAGAATCTGAGATTGTTTTACCCAGAAGGGCTGCATAATGGGATGATTTGGCCATGAATGTGGTTACCAAGTGTTTTGAAGGGTCTACACTTAGTTGTACAGTGTGCTTTAATCTTGCAAAGGGGAAGTCTTTTGCCTCTCCCCTTGGTAGTATATAAAAANCCCATTAGAATAAATCTTGAGGCAACTGGGTATTGACCCAGGGCCCTCCTGAAGCTATCCTCTGTCTCTGTCTTTCTCGTCTCCATCTATATTTCTATCTAATACTAACTCATTCCTCTCTCCTTCCTGAAAGAACCCTTCNACAGGTCGGAGCTGGACTCCAATACAACCTCTGCTAATACCAGGATCCCTGTTACAGGAGAGCTATACTGGAGAACTGGGCGTGGTATGCTAGGGTAGGACACAAAGACACACCCTGATGATTCAAATGGTAGCCCCCTGAATTGCAGCACCACAGAGCCTTTAGAGGNACTTCTTTGAGTTCTATCTGGGTTACCACATCTTACTGGGGAAACTAAGGTTCCCTTTGGGGGATTCCTTACTCTCATAAAGGAATTTAGANATGGATTAAAAAATGAAACTTGAGGACAGTTTTATTATATGTTAAGAGAAAATACAGTACAGGTTAGGTTAAAAAAATAAAATCCCGGCAACTATCAGGAGGATATGGAGAGAAAATCATGCCTTTTAAATTACGCATAGACTAGAAATAAACAGCTTATGAAGAAAAGAGAAAGAACTCCCAAGAATGGAAGTGGGCTAGTGAGCTGAGGAAAGAGCCCACAGCACCTGACCACTTAGTATGGTCTTTTATAGTGCCTCCTCCTGTTGGTATCTCTTGGGCTTTATTTCACACATTCTCTATTAGTTAGATGATGCTGGGGTAAGGAAGGGTCTCTAGTCCTCTGAAAACTGCTTCTTTAACAAGTTAATCTTGATGAAGAATTTTTTTTAGTTCCAGCTCTCCTATCATAAACCTGTGTTGTTTCAACCATTAAGAAAAAAGTGGTACCACTTGGCAAAATTCAGCCAATAAAACCCA
>LZPO01087187.1:144138-158166 GCA_001675575.1 Neotoma lepida | reverse complement strand
TTGCTCAGAGATATGTAATAATAGATGGCTCCTTATTGTGAACCACAAATGACAGGCAATAAAAGGAATGGGCAGAGTTGTCAGTGAGATTGTCCNAGGAAGATGAATTCTGTAAGCCATGTACCTTTGGTATTTCAAAGAATGTTGCTTTTAGCTACCTTTGGATTGNAGTTGTGGTGCTGTAATGGGTTTTATACTTTTCTTCCAATTTCTCTATTCANAAAGCAAAGCCACGACTCTTCACATCTGGAGAAGATCCCCCAAGATGTAGAATGTTCTACGTTAAAAGGATGCTCGTCTGGGANAAGAGCCACTGCCTGTGCTCTCCAAAAGGAGCAGGAATAAGGCCAACACTGCTCTCCATCACAGATCTACAATTGATCTCAGCTTTTAAAATCTCCAGGTAGATGGAAAGAGCCATTTTCAGGAAGACCCAGGAGGCAAGTGAGTCTCAAATACTTGGGGTTCTGGATGGTTTATATTTATTGAAGACTCAGGAAAGTTTGTTTTTTGTTTTTGTTTTTGACAGTTGCATGTCATGGATTGTCACCATAGTTACTGCCATTACCTCTTCTCAAATGAATTATGGGGAGTGTCCTTACAGAGCTGATGTTTAAGCTGAAGTCCTAAGAGATGCTGAAAGAATTGGAAAAAAAAACCAATAAAACTGGAATTGCACAGAATGAAGGCAAGGGTGGGGAGATAAAGTCAGAGAAGGGACAGAAGTGATCTCAATCTTTCAAGGCCACAGGAAATATTTGGACTCAGCCAAAAGGCCATATGAAGTGGTTAATGGGGTCTAATCATAAAAATGAATTTATTTGCTTGCTTAAAATAAAATCTCGGGCAGGAAAGATAACTCAGTAGTTAAGAGCACTGACTGCTTTTCCAGGGGTCTTGGAGTCAATTCTTAGCACCCATATGGTGACTCACAGTGGTCTGAAACTTCAGTTTCAGGACATCTAACACCATTTTCAGCTCTTCAGGCCTCGATGAGCAACAGANATACATGTAGTGTACAGACATACATGATGTATATAGACATACATGTAGGAAAAAAGTCCATATACAAAGAGTTAAAAAAAATAGAAAAGACACAGACAGTGTTTTTAAAGGATCCTCCATGGGCTGGGCGAATGGATTGAAACAGACAAGAGTCCATGCAGAAGTCCAGGTGAGAGTCGATGAAGGCTAGATGTGGAAGGAGTCAGAAAGAGATGCTGGGGGCAGGGTGGAGAGAAGCAGGAAAGAGGGAATGAAGTGAAGCTAGCTAGGGTTGTTGACTTGAACAATGCTGGAAAGAGCCTGGGACACTCAAGGAAGAGTGCGTTTTGGGACAAAGACGATAGACAGGCTTGCTTTGGGGTGTGCTATAGTTGTGATGTTTGTGTCTGTTCAGATGCAGGAATTCCGCAAGGGTTTGGGAAAGAAGCTAAGTTAGAGACAGGTTTGTGAGTGGAAGGCTCATAACGCTGACAGAATGAAATAACCCAAATGAGGAAATTCCTGAATGAGCTATGCAAAAGTTTCGGTGGGGAATAAAGGCTTGCAGAGAAGTGTGGCTGCTTTAGTGATGAGAATTGGATAAAAGTAGATGTGGGGCTTGGGTTAGAGATTGGATGGGTCCCCAGGGATGTGGTGACTCAGGCCTCTTAATATTCTATTATTTCTGGAAGTGGCTGTGGTACCAGAAGGTTTTGCTTTATAGTCTGTGGAAGTGGTACTTACGATGAGGCCAAGCTCCTGGAGATGGGGGTGGTGCCATTTCAGGGCAATGGGAAGAGAACACTGCTACCTACAATAGCATTTAGAAACACAGTACCACAGTTACTGGTAAACCTTAGCTTATGGCTATTGCCATCTACCTGGTCTCTTTCTTCTGCTCAGTGGCATTGTTTGATGAGGAGAAAGGATGGAACATCTGATCTGGAGACACAGCTTAACTGGAAAAGAGTGCTTGCCCAGCATGCACAAGACCTTGCGATCGATGTCCAGTATTGAAGGGGGAAAAAGGATAGACGCCTCTAGGCCATTCAGTGGTTGCTGGAAATNGAAGTTTCTAGAACACTAGATGGAGACTAATGAGTGGTCAGGGAGAGTGATTCCTGCTAGTGAGCATTTAGACTGCAAATAGCCTACGCCAACAGAATGAATAATTGGCACATCTTGGTGTTAAATGCTTGTAGTCCTGTGATACTGATGTTTACATGCTCAATATGCTAAAGCAGTCTGCCACTTACCGGCAGTCAGGACATATGTAGATGTGATAGCAGAAGTATTCAACTCCCTAGTGTTCTCGGATCCATGTCACATTTGTTATCCTGTGTATTGTTTCTTAACTTTAGTCCTTTGAGCATTTTCTATAATGAATTTTGATCATACTCACCCTCCTTCCTCCAACCCTTTCTGGATCCACCCCTTTCTTTTTGTGTGTGTGTATTTTTTCCCAATCAAGGCCAATTTGTATTGTGACTTCCCAGTGAAATGTGGTTAACTTATCAGGGGCTACATTCTTAGAGAAAACTGACCCTTTGTTTCTCAGCAGCTAACAGCTGTTACTAGCTACTCTGCTAGGGGTGGGACTCCATGCCCAACTGTAGGAAGAGGGTAAAAAGCTGAGTAAATGCATGTATATTTTTCTTTGACAAGGGCATAGCCATGTCAAAGACCCATACCTTAGTCCCATGGGAGTGGCAAGCCCTTTCCCAGATGAGATTAGACTTCCTCTAGTCTGAGTGCAAACGCTGACAGTGTGTGCAGAAAATGGCCACAGTAGCTTTTTTTCCACCGGAAGTTTTATGGCACAAAGACGTCTCCTACAGAGATTAGCTAAACCTGCCCCGTTGCTCAGCTGTATCCAATTACCTCATCTTCCTGTTCAACTGTATATATTAAACATGCTGGGCTTCCGGGGTGCTGTGGTCTCTCCATCTGAGAACTCTGACCAATCGGATCTCAGGTTTTCTGNATGTGTCTGTCATTTCTTCATTCCTTTGCTGCTCCTTTGTCATAGCCCCAAGCTATGTCAGGATGTGATACCCTACTCCTCTCTCTGTGCTGGGATTTGGTCCGGCTTGGGCTTGACAGGTCTAATACATGCTATTACAACTACTATGAATTCATAGGTGCAACTGCCCTCCTGTGTTTAAAAGACACTGTTTCTTTCTAGTCACTTACCATCTCAGGCTTTTATTGTCTTCCACAATGATACCTGAGCCTTTGGAGGAAGGGGTGCGATACATAATGTTCCCTTTAGGGTTGAACATTCTGAAGTTTCTTATTCTTCGCCTCTTGTCTTTGTAGGTCTCTGTATTATCATTTACTGCAGAGAGAAACTTCCCTGATGAGAGTTGAGGGGTTCGTTAACCTATGGGTATGATGACTCATTAAGAATTGTTTTGCTATTATGTCCTCTTAGCAAAACAGTAGTAGTAGGTTCTTCACTAGGGCCTCTAACCTATCTAGCCATAGGTTCTCAGCCCAATAATGATGCTAGGTATGGGTTTTATCTTGTGGCTGGGCCTTAAATCCAACCCGAAAGTGGTTGGATACGCTCATAATGCTCGTGCCACTATTGCATCAATAGTCTTGCTAGACCACTCATTACCATAGCTTATGGGGTTCACAGTTTGGTGTGATTGATGCTTGCTTCTCTCCTCTGGTAGTGTGCACAGCACCTCTCAGCACTGTGAAGGCTAGCCAATTTCTTTTACTGACTTTTATGCAAACATAGCATTGCTACTTGAGCTAGTGGCAGTCATGTCTGAAACATTTTTGGCTTTGGCAAAAAAAAAAAAAACTCTTTCCCACATAGTTATTTTTTTCTCCTTTTTCTGGCCAAGATTATTTTAAAATATAGGATAGGTCTGGACTGCACATCAGGGACCTTGTGTAGCTATACATGGGTGGAACTTCATATACATCTATCTTATGGTACATCCCTTGGGATATCAACAACTCCCATGTGCTAAGATGCTCCACTTGTAGCCTGTGCATTTCTATGAAGAGCCTGGAGATAACCCAGACATCCATTCAAGTTTCTAAAAGGAGTTGAGTTCTAAGCTGGCTTTCAGAGTCTCCAGTCTCACTGCTCATCAGAAGAACAGAACATGGCCATTCAGTACTGGAGCCAGACGTAACTTTGGTCTGTACTTACGGCTGGATGAGTAGGAGAAGGAAAATGCTCTATCAAAAAAACAACAGTTTATTGGCAACAGGCAGGGGGTCAGTGGTAACTGTCGGTTCTGCTTGGCTGGGAGCCATGATTGACTTAAGAGATGAGGCTAGTTTAAGTTGAGGGCAGAAAGCATGTCACCCAATGCCTTCCATTTCTGGGTGGTAAGATAAAAGATGATAGGATAGAATGACGTTCTCAAGGTTACACAGTGAGGTGTGGGGCTCAGAACCCAGTCCTTTGGCACAGTGCCACGCCTGCTACCCACATCTTTGGTCTACGGATCATATCCTGTTCCTTGTTTCAGGAATGTGACTGGCATCCAAGAAGGACTCACCCCTGCTTCAGGGTTGTTGCGACTCGAGCATCTACATTGGGGCCTCACAGAGAGCACGTGGTACTCTGGTAGAGGGGGGTGGCCTTTTCGGCTCTCTAGTTTCCCTGCTTTCCTGACCACCCTGGATCCTCTTGTCTTTATGCTCCTGCTGTTTCCTGATCTCGTTCATAGGTTTCTGGTTGCTCCAGACCTCACATCTACTGTTGTCTTGGATGAGTTGGACTTTCCATACCCTAATCTGCTGCTTATGTATAAATAAGACCCAAACTAATATCTGAAATCAAATTTTCTCCCTTGGCAACAGAGGCCCACGGAGCATCTGAGTCTATTTCTGTGGATGTGGTTATCAGATCTGTGTCTCCAGCACTTCCCTTTATCTGATCCTTTGTAGACTCTGAAATACTCCTAGGTTCATCTCACCTCTATGGCCTGGCACCATCCCTGCCTTGTGATATCATTTCCTTATAGTGCCAGCCTCTTATTGTATACCACAGACTGCTAAACGGCCAGCAGCCTCTTGTGTTTTTTTTTTTTTTCTTTTGTTTTTTTTTAAGATAGGGTTTCTCTGTGTAGTCTTTTGTGTGTTTGTGTATACACATTTGTTCCAGCTTGTAGTTGAATCTTTCTGCATGGAAGAGGCAAAAGGTACTATTACACATAACAGTCTGTAGCAGAGAGATCCTCGTAGGAAGTAGGGTGCACCTGTGTGTGCGGTGTTCCTCTGCTATTCCCATAGGATCGGACCAGAATCTTTGGTGAGAAAGTTGTGGAATTTGAGAAACTACTGAAGCCAACTTGCTTTGAAACCTGTTCCTCGAAAACAGGATCTTTCTATGCGGCTGAAAATATCTATCTGAGGGAGATAGCAACCCCAACCTTCTTTCCAGGTGAAACAGAGACTTTCATTGTCCCCAATACATGTCTATTTGCTACAACAAAATGATCTCTGTGTCACCCATGAGACGGCTCATTTTGAAGGCTTAAGGTTTCCCTGCTTAACTAATAAGGGACTAATAAAGCGTGCCTTGTTCCTCGGAGCAAACCTTCCCGATGGCATGATTCTCATATCACTTTTGCACACGTATTAAGTTGCAGCCCAGAGCTAAATGGTCGACTTTCTGCAAACTTAATGGAAATCTGGGGAGCAAGCAGCAGCAGCAGCAGGTAAGTTATGAAGAAGAGTCTTTGTGGCCTTAGAGTTATTAGATTTTCTTTGGGCAGTCATAGAAAAATAGCCCTAGGTTTTATCTTTGAATAATAGATTTTTTTTTAAATCACAAGGCACCTAGAGGTTTTCAGAATTTAGAGGAAGTCTGCCACCAGAGCAGATATCCTATCTTTGATGACTCTGATAAATAGTACATCTAGATTTGACTACACATCCCTAGGGACAGAGAATTCATTGCACACAAACTGGGCCCTGACTGTGAGAAACCAGTGTGTATGTTATCTCTTATACACCTCAGAACCTATTTCTAGAGTAAACTTCTGGATGGTACCCAAAGGAATTGCCCCATCCATTTCTTGTGGCTATGTGCAAATTAGAGCAAGGGAATTCAATTTAAAGGGTTTGTGGGATGGAGGGGCTCTTGACTCAGAGCTCACATACCTTGTATTTATTTGGAAAGCACCAACTGCTAATATTCTGCTCCATTGCCAGATGAGAACACAGAACAGGGTCCCCCACCACTTATAGCTCAAGGACATGCAGAGGGATCACAGTTCCAACTTCAGATGATAGAAGGAAGTCTAATTCCTGTTCTAGTGTGTTTTCTATCGCTGTGATGAACATCATGGCCAGAACAGCTTGGGAAGGAGAGGGTGGATTTCATCTCAACTTTTTCAGTCCATTATCCAAATAATCCAAGGCCAGAACCTGGAAGAGGAAATGAGGCAGAGGTCATAGGAAAGTACTGCTTACTGGCTTTCTACCATGGCTTGTTCGTTTGCTTTCTTATACAACCAAGGACTACCTGCCTGGGGTATGACCTTGACCATAATGACTTGGGCTCTCCCACATAAGTCATTAATCAAAAAAATGCTCCTACAGACTTGCCTACAAGCCAATCTGATGGAGGCATTTTCTCAATTGAGGTTCCCTCTTTCCAGATGACCCTACCTTATGTCAAGTTGACACAAAACTTACCAGCATAATGCCAAAAAGGTAAATGGATTTCTGATAAACGGTGAGAACATTTTCCTAATTGGATTGATACATAATTGTAGGATCTATTTCAGTCTTTTGTTTTTGTTTTTGTTTTTTGAGAGAGGGTTTCTCTGTGTAACAGCTCTGGCTGTCCTGGAACTTACTTTGTAGACCAGGCTGGCCTCAACTCCCAGAGATCTGCCTGCCTTTGCCTCCTGAGTGCTGGGATTAAAGGTGTGAGCCACCACGCCTTGCCAGGAGTTATTTCTTTCTTAGTTCTCTTTTGAGAATTCCACCTACTTGTGTATATAGTAGTAGCTGATTCTCAGATCTTCTGGGGAAACTTGGGGGTTTGCCAGGCATCTGAATTCCACAAGTTGGAAATCCGTTTGACTTTTATGTAGCATACAACAGTTCTCACATTTCTAAAGTTTTGGATGTATAAGATAAAGGTGCCATCAGGGCTTGTGATTGGTGAGGGCTTGCTTCCTCATTTGCAGACATCTGTTTTCTTGCAACTAGATGTGATGTGGTGGGGTAAGCAGAGAGAAATAGCAAGCTCTCTCTTGTTTCTGTTACAACAATCCTATTTTTAAAATTTTTGTTCCTCAGGCTTAATTATTTCCCCAAGGACCTCACCTCCCAAAGCTATCATATTTTGGGTTACATTCCAACACAGGAACTGGTGTGTGTGGGTACACATTAAGTTCATAGTTATAATGTTCCTGAGCATCACCTTTTTTTTTTCCTGCTAACTTCTTTCTATTCATCCTCTCTGGTGATTAGTAAGCAGTCACATTGAACACCCCAGTTGGAACAAAGAGTATTAAGCCTTCCTGAGACTCAGCTGATGCTGTGAGGAGTAGTCTGTGTTATATTGCAGACTAATCTGAGACTGAAATACTCCATCCTGCAGGGGAACTCCTTACCACAGAATTAAACAACTCAAAGCAGCTTCAGGAAGTTCCTGAAACTGACCAGATTCACTGGCCCCTCCTTCTCAAGAGTTAACAATAGAGGCTGCTGAGAGTCACTCTCAGACTAACCTACCTGGAAAAAAGCAGAGATCAATGAAATTACCTGGAACAGGTTTAGGCCAGCTGACTTACTTGGAAAGGACTCTCTCCAACCTGTTGAGCTGCCTGCCAGCTGTGCCATGTGCTGCATGTTCCCAGCTTTTGTGAGCTGTCCCCCAAACTGGGGTGGGCTTTGGTGATGCAGCTGTCTTTGAGTCATTTCTGCATCTGTAAGTAAATCCTCACCCATATTCTTATAGGTAACCTCAGTAAAACTCATTGATTCTCCAAGTTGGACTTTGGTGGTACCTGTGCTTCGGTTCTGTCATGGGTTCCCTATCTGTAGTGAGTAGATGTGTGTGTGTGTGTGTGTGTGTGTGTGTGTGTGTGTGTGTGTGTGTGTATGGTGTCTTCTTAGTAAAAGGCTTGTCACATAATATAATTGGTACCCAAACAGAGACATGGCAGAAACAAAGATAAGTTGGGGAAGAGTGAATGCATGGTCCTGATTGTAGATAGTTGTAAGGATCCAAGAAACGCTGAAGAAGACTCCAAATTTGAATAGTATGCAAAAACAAAGAGTGTTTATCCTGCAGAAACCATCAGCATGCTGGGTCAACCATTTGTAGAGGAATTCCAGGAACAGTTAGATTATCTCAAACATAACTGGTTAAGCAGGCAGCATTAATATTAGTATATTTTTGATAGGCTGAGCTTTTAGTTTTTTTAATCTTTGGACATACTTGGGTAAGTTTGCAGGAAGTGTCCTTATATGGTCATTGCTTTGAGATACTGTGGGGCTGACTCAGGCCTTGAACGTGCTCTCTCCCTCCTCCCTGCTCTCAGGGTATTGTTGATTAATAGTCCTTTGTTTAAGAAACTGAAACTGTTATGCCCAGATTAGGACCCCCNAAAAAAACCACCGGAGACCGAGGATGTCCAGAATGCAACAGCAAGGTTTATTCTCTCGAAATAAAAGTCAGGCAGGGAGATTCCCGTCGGCAGTGCCCTGAGGCAAGACAGAGAAGAGATCTGTCCCTGCTCTGTGAGCTTAGTTTTTAAAGGCAAAAGTCACAAGATTTCTCAAAGGGGAGGGAGGTTAGTACGAGTTTATTTTTTTACTAGCTTACTCTTAGGAATTTTTACAGTTCCTGCAGCCTATCTCTGCTTACTTTTAGGTTCCTGAGTTTTCTAGTTATTTCATCCTTAAGTTTGACCTGTTTCTTTGTCATAAGACCTCTCCTATAGACTATCTCCGGAGGTGGGACATTCTGTGGTTAATCAGTTGCTTTCAGATAGTCCTCCGGGCATCCTGACCTTTGTGACTTTATACTGTTTTAATTCCCGGGAGCCTCTTGTCAGCATTTCTAGGAAGCTTGGAACTCAGGCCTATTCAAGCAGAGGCTGTTAGTTTAAAATTATTTTTGAGTGAGGGTCTTATTTTTAAATGAGAATACTTCAAAACTTAGAAACTTAGACCCAGCTTGTAAAACGGAGGAAGTTTAGACCTCTCATATTAAGACATGCAACTGAAGCTGAGCATCCTGATGGGAGGGCACACATAGCAGAAATTCTAACCCTTTCCTGGATAGTGTGTGTTAATGTGCATTGCGTTTTTGCTACGGCAGCAGTTGGGTTGCACGGTTCTTGCTATAGGTAGTGAGATCAAGGCAACATGAAGATTAAGAGTGTCTATGGGAGGAACCCCAGGCTGGCAGTCTTCATCGGTGTGGTATGGGGTGGTGTGCCCAATTAATGGACTGATGACTGGGGTCCATCAGTCATGTGAATTCGGAGATACCTTGAAAACAGTGAAAGCTTTAGAGGAAATTTTGTAGCCTTTGAGATTAGTACACAAAGGTGGACATTGCTGGCAAGCAGCTGCAGAGGTTGCCTGGGTACTGCTGTACCTAGTTAGAAATGTATCCAAGGCTGGGTTGATGGCCAGGCAGGGACTTACTTCTATAATGGAGGAATTGCAGCAAGGAAAGGACTANGGCTAGTACCCTCCATGTTAGCCTCTTATCTGGCAAGTAAATCAGATAAACAAGAGGACATGAGAGATAGAAATGATAAAGGAAATAGAGGATACAGACCCCGCAAGTGTGACCTTTAGTAGAAAAAGAGGGAAAATCTGTCATCCAACATACAGATGGGAGAGCCTTAACAATGCTTCTCTGTACAAGAAACTAGGGTGACCTGGAAGTATTCAGTACTTGAACTGCTGGAATTAGGGAAGACTTTTAAACACACAATGAAAAAGCAAAAGCCTGTCACAGCCTGACTCAGGATGCTGAGGGACCAGGGGTGTGGGGGTGTGGGGGGAGTGTGTGAGTTGGGGGTGCCATCGTTAAGTTGGCAGTTCACAGCACAGGGAACTAAAACCAGCACACAGAGAACAATATTCATGTGGCTGAAGAAAAAGTACAAGCCTAGAATTGTCTACCCTTTAAAACTGTGTTTTTTTAAACCAGAGAAAATAAGATACAAACTAAAATGGGGTTTGCTATCAGCAGCTCTTCATCAAAAGAAACTCCAAAGAAGGACTTTTAACCTTTAACATAGNCCACAAGTAAAAATAATTTCCAGATGGACTGCAAATGTAAGCTTGAAAATCATTGCAATATCTAAAAGAAAACACAAAAATGCTTCTATATTTTGGAATAAGAGAATGTTTCTTAAATTAGACATTCAGATTAGTAATTGTATATGCAAAACATTGAATACAATGTACAAAAATATGCAGAGGCTCAAAAACAGGGAATCGAGTAAACAAATGGTTCAATCAAAACCTGGGCAATGGATATGAACAGAGAGTACCTAAAAGAGGGAATACCTTAAAAGGCACTCAGCATCCTTAGCAATCAGGGAAATGCAAATGAAAACTACTCTGGAGTTTCCTTTTACCCAAGCTGGCATGGCTAAGATTAAGAAAATGCCTGACAACAAATGCTGGTGAGGGTGTAGGCAACGGGGAGCCCTCGTCGCAGTTGGTGGATGGAAAACTGGTGTGGGCACTGTGAAAATCAGTGTGGAGAGTGTCCAACTACTGAACATAAGTATAGTTAACATGTGACCCAACGATACCACTTCTTGGCATCTGTCCAAAGGACAAACTTACTCCACAGTTACTTGTTCAGCTGTGTTCACCGCTGCTCTATTCCCGTCAGCTNTGTGGGGTGTGGTGGGGGGCTGGGGGTGGCAGGAGAGAGTCAGACTGTGGTGGAAGCTAGAAGACTGAGCAATGTCACTACTCAGCCCTCCTTAAGCAAAGTTACTTGTAAAAGTTGCTAACTTGGTAGAAGAATTACCAAGTACTTGGGGCTGGAGAGATGGCTCAGAGGTTAAGAGCACTGGCTGCTCTTCCAGAGGTCCTGAGTTTAATTCCCAGCAACCACATGATGGCTCACAACCATCTGTAATGAGATTTGGTGCCCTCTTCTGGCCTGCAGGCATACATGCCAGAACACTGTATACATAATAAATNAATGAATCTTAAAAGAAAAGAATTAGCAAATACTTTTAAACTTTTGAATAGAAGAAATAGATTGAGTGCTGTATGTACTTTAAAGTATTTAAGTTAGATCATTTTTAAAAAACAGCACTTTAGAAACATTTCATAGTAGCAAACGGAATGCTAATATTTCCATCTTCATTTGGTTGACTTGTGTTATAACATCAAAAACATTTGTAAATGTTGGGAGCCCACTTTTGTCATTTAAATGCTGTTAGATCATGAATTCTTTTAAAAAACCAAATTGGTATTTTTTTTTCACATTTTATGAAGAATAATCCAGAGTGGACCAGCACATCTGTAAACATAACACTCTGAAGTTTGATAATTCTGCCAATAGATCATCCCCAATCCAAACATAACAATGTAAAAATTATAGAGAGAGGAATAAAGTGTAACAGGAAAATGATTGCTGCTCTCTCTAAATCTCGCTTTGTCCTCCACCATCCTTGACTGAAAATAAAAATCAATTTAGCATCTACCACATCTAATGTGAGAATACAGTGAGTTATTCTTTGAATAATATTCCAAGTCAATTCCGTGCGCCATAAATTTATCCTATGGAACTGCTAATTCTACTTTGGCCATTCTTTAAAAACCCTGGCATTTGGTATTTGATAAAGTACCACAGGCTTCGTTTTTACTCTCCAGTATTCTCTTCTGCGTTCAAGGACCGGAAGCTTGGAAGTACTCCCTGGTGGGAGGTAAGAATGTAAGAAACAGGAAGCAGTCTTTGTCAGGTTCTGGGTTCCACTGTCCGTCAATGAGAACTTGGAGCTCGTGGGCTCTAGGGGAGGCAACGGTTGCAGCAGCAGCCGGTAACCATGAGAGCTAAGAGAGCCAGCCACAAGTGTCTACAGGGTTGCTAGCAGGTTATCACAGGCTGCAGTATCGTCTGTGAGTCCAATGGTGACAGTGGGGGAAGGCTAGCACGGGGAATAGCTTTCATGTTCATGTGGGGAATGAGGAGAAGATTGTGTTGGAAATATCAGGTGGGTTATGCTTCAGAACCTCTGTAAACAAGACCAAAGCATTACAGTTTTCTCGTCCTGAGATATTTGTTAGACCTAGTGGGTTTTATTTGAGTAGATCTGAAACTATTTGAATATTAAAAAGAGATACTAATTTCTTCCTTAGTGACATGTCATTTCATCTTCATATCCCTTGTTTACGTGGAAAGACAGGAAAAAATTTTCGATGAAACCTAGATTTACAGATAAGCCTATCCTCTGTGTGTGTTGAAGAAAGGATTTTATTAGAGGAAACACACACATACAGTAGGCACACAGAGATCAAGACCCTCCAAAAAGNAGACCAGGGACTTGAGAAGCCAAAGTCCATCTTCTCTCTGGGGGCTGGGGATTTTTCATGTCTTTGAAGGGTCTTCCTTCCCTAATTTAGGATTGGTCAGTTTGAAGAGAGACGAGATTGGTGATTGGCTCCCAACTGTTGCATAAACACGTGCTGATCCAGCCTTGAGCTGTTGAGTCAGTCCATCAGCAGGGCCCCTACTGGCAGGAAAAAGAAAAGCCCTCAGGGCCTTTGTTTTAGGCTATCAGGCCTTTGTCTCAGGTCAGGAGGGTAAAGAAGAAGCCAGCCATCTTGGACATTCGCCATCTTTATTGCCTAGTCATGACCCTTCTCCCTGTCTGCCTAGCAGTGAATCTGTCTGTCTCCTAGTCCCTCCTTCTCCTTTCTCAGAGGTCACTCTAATTGCTGTTATGGGTTTGGGGAACACAGACTCTGTTTAGAGCTAACATGGGATAGGGCAAACAGAGTAACTTAGAGGAAGGGTGATCTAAGGGGGCCATGATACAACTTAACTGATGGCAAAGATCCAGAGTAAGACAGCCCTGGGATGACAGCAGGCATCCTGGGGGCAAGCTTANAAGTGAGGTAGAGAAAGTGAGACTGTTAGTACTACTTTAATTCCTACTGCGATTATAATCAGGAAAATAGTTGGGGCAGTTTTGTGCTTATCAGAGGAAAACCATGCAAAGAGCCCTTGGCAGGCTTTGTCATAGATGTTATAACCAATGATTTCTTTGACACTACTGCCCACTATAAGATATACAAACCAATGTACAGTCCCATNGGTTGGGCTTAAGAGCATGAGACACTTTTCACTGGCTGTTGTCAGTTCAGAAGTCAACTATTGTGTCTCCTCAGTCCCAACCTCACAGGGAACATTAAGACATGAAGTTATTGTGAAAAATTCTTTGATATTAACATTATGTGGTTAATGTAATATTAATCATATTATTTATTTATTATTATTTTGACTAGTCCTGTTTTGAGAAGTGCAGCATACTTGCACAGATGGCTGGACTGTAAACTAGAACCCTGCAGAAGGATAAGGTCACAGAAATACTCTGCAAAGACCTAAGTTGTGTTTGATCAAAATATTAACTGTGCAGTCAGCTGTTTGTTATAGCAGACTCCTGCGTAAGGAGCAAACACCCGGAAACTGTATGAGAAGTCAGTTAAAGTAATCGTCCTATTGATGGGGCCTCACCAGCAAGAGATACCTCTGCCTGTGTTCTGGATGTGATATTCAGTGGAGGTGAGCAATATGGGCCAAACTGGAATGAAATCCAGATTCTATTTATTGAAGTTTAACCAGCCAACAACACCTAATTGACGATGTAAAAGAGAAGTATATTTTTAGTAAGATTGTTCATCAGTGTCCCCAGGGATAATACTTGGGTATCCTGAATAATTTCTCTAACTTGTCAGTTTGACAGCAGGGTCTCTGGAAGCCTCCTTTAAAAAGGGAACTGTAGCAAGTCTTTCTCTGTCCTGACAGCCAGCTCCCAATTTAGACTTCTTATTAATTATGAA
>LZPO01087187.1:39501-50518 GCA_001675575.1 Neotoma lepida | reverse complement strand
TCTCCATCTCCAGTAAGGATTGAACGAGAGAAAATAGACAGAAATTGCAGCAGATGGACTTAGATTAGGTATGAGGAAGAATTTTCCATCAGCAAGAATTTTTTTAAAAAGGGAAGGTTGTGAGCCTCCAAGATAATCTTTAAGAAGAGAAGAAGCTGGAGGTGTTAGCTGGAGTTGGGGCTGGAGGACTGTGAGTAGGTAAAGGGCAGGATTCCCCGAACCTCAGGATCTCTCTCTCTCTCCAGGAGGAAACCTATAATCATTTCTCCCAAACTACAGCCTTGGCTTCGGGGCTGGAAGTTGAAGTGCCTGGGGCGAGTGCGGAATGCAGGGAACCTGTGGAGCCCCTTGGGTAGAACTCCCTCAGTCTGCCCTGAGCTGGCTGCCACCCTGATGGGACTATTCTGCCCATTGCCTAGAGGTAGTCTGTCTGCACTAGTCTTTTGTTGCAGATCTGGCAAATGATCTCAGAGAGGTAACAGCATTTGNTGGCATCACCTAGGGAATCAGTGACAGAACTGGTACCAGAATTAAGCACTCCTCCCCACCTTCAGAGTCAGGGTGATTGTCTCTGCAGCTCATTTCCTTCTCATTCTGNAACGGAAGAGACCATTTGATTTATCAGGCTCCTAATATCTCTTTACCTGAAAGGCCAAGATTGACGCCTGCAACTGAGCACTGTCCATTGATAGTTCATTGATACCCACTGCTGGCATTTGTGCTCTCTTCACAGCACCATTGCCCACACTGTGTGTCTTTTCTACAGTACCCATTGCCCACACTGTGTGCCTTTTCTACAGCACCATTGCCCACACTGTGTGCCTTTTCTACAGTACCCATTGCCCACACTGTGTGTNTTTCCCACAGTACCCATTGCCTACACTGTGTGTCTTTTCCACAGCACCCATTGCCCACACTGTGTGTCTTTTCCACAGCACCCATTACCCACACTGTACCTGACTACACTTTTTGTAGTTTACAGGGTATACTGTTCCATCTCCAGTCATGGGTTGGGAAGAGGCTGCTCTGCCGTCTCTGGGGACTCTGCAGTGTTGCTGCTGGGCCACATGGCAGCATTTCTGTGAGAACCCAGAACAAAAAGAAGGGAATAGATAGAGAAAGGAGGAGCATCAAGAAGAGAGATGAGGAAATCATGAGAGATACTGAATTTGAGTCTTGCAATGGTTAGCGATTATAGCCTTCCATTCACCTTCTTCACAGAAATAATGGAATAAAAAGGCCCACGACAGAGGTCATACCATGAATAAAATACTTCACCCATTACCTTCAGAACAGGCAGAACAAACAACGGCATGTGTGGAGCATTAGTAGAAGGTAGAGAGCTAGCCCACAGGAGCTTCCCCAGGGTCCAAAGTCTGGCTGCCTGTGGGGTGATGGGAAGAGCCTCACACTTCTCATGATAAGGCTGCAGCTGGGAAGGTCTTCACTTCATGATCTTTGAGTGAGCGAGAACTGAGCACCACAAAAGAAGTCCTCGGACTCAGGCAGCAGGGCACAATGTCTGCCCAAGGAATGGCTTAGACAGGAAATTTAAAGACACCAAAGGAAGAAAGGGCTTGCAGACATCACACTGGGCTGGTCAGGCAGGTTCCCCAGAGTGTAAGATGGGCTGCCAGGGCAGAGAACTCTGGAAGAGACAGAGGAAGGAGGTGGAAGGGTGAGAGTCCATTTGCAGAGGGAGGGTGGAGTAACCACACCTGGGGGAGAACTTTGAGGAATCCATTAGATATGCAAGCCCGCAGAGTGATTGCTCAAGTCTTTGTCCTTCAGGGTGACCTTCCACCTGCATTCACACATTCCCCTTCGGTTTTGCTGCTGTGGACTATACTTGAAATAGGTGTGTTAAGTAGAGTAGAGCCGTGTCTTGGATGTGAGGCTCAGCATGGCTTATTGGTGGTGGGGGTTGGGGGGGAGTGATTCATAGGAAGTCTCCTTAAGAAATGAGACTAAGGAAAAAGTAATTCACCACTAGGTCTGTGAGAGAGAGAGAGATGGGCAGAGGTGAGCCGTGTTTGCACAGCTCAAAAGCTTGGGATAGCACAGCATGCCTGCAATACTTGGGTGCTGTTGCATCTGAATATATAAGGTGTGTTTTTTTTGAGGGAGAGAATAGGAGGTAGGGTTCTGGGTGCTTGCCAGGTAGGAAGGGTCCAGTTGGCCAGGTGAGGGGCAGAAGGGTTTCAGGCAAGAAATGACACAGTCTCATTTGGAGCTAGGAATAATAGCCAAGTGGAGAAGGTGAGGTTTGGGGCGGGGGTTAAGAAGGGAAGACCCAGCCTTGGACTGGTGAAAAGTGATGGGAGCCTGAAGAAAAATGGTGGCAACAGGGAGGGCCAGCAAGATGGCGCATTGAAGACACTTCCAGCTCAGGTCTGGGAAAACTCCCAGGGCCAAGGTGACTTCTGCATTTCGTCTTTAATGCCTCACAACTGAATTCCAGGAAGGATGCGAGTTATTAGTGAAGGGCATTTTGCCTGCATGGAGCTGAGCTCCTTGGGAAAGCAGCCCGCTATGCAAGGCCTGTGGACTGCCTGAGGCCCTCAGGAGACCTTGNATGGCTGGAGAAATTGAGTTTGATCCCCAGAGCCCACACAAAGAAGGAGAGCACCAACTCCACACAGTTACAGTCTGACTTCCACTTGCTTGCCATGACATGTGTTCCCCACAACAATACTGCTGCTGCTACTGCTAACAGGAGATCTACTGGCTTTGTGAGTCACACGAGATCAGGGCAAAAGGAAAGCCGCATCCCAGTGAGGACTAGCTGGCAGGTAATAGAGAAGATCACACTGTGAGGTAAGAGAGATGAGACAGCCATTGCTACTGAAACAGGGTAAGAGGAAATGGGTTAAGGGCCTGGAGAGATGGCTCAGCAGTTAAGAGCACTGACTGCTCTTCCAGAGGATTGGGGTTTGAATCCTAGCACCCACATGGCAGCTCACAACTACCTGTAACTCCTGTTCTAGGGGATCCAATGCCCTCTACTGGCCCCTGTGGGCACTGCATAGACATATATGCCAGCAAAACACCCGTACACACAAAATAAATACAACTCAAACAGAAATTTAGAACAGGAAATGATTTCAAACTACAGAGAGAGGATATAAGTGAGGCGTTAGAGTTCAAGCTTTACTGGAAAGGANCATTAAAGCACAGGTGAGGAATCATCAAAGGATGTTGTGAACTATTTTTTCTGCAGAATATTAGAAAGAAACTGTTTCATTGGTAGAAAAGTGGGCAAAGATTTCTGGACAGATGTTTTGAAAACATAGACAAGAAATAAGTGGCTGGAGGAAGCACTAGCCTTGTAGTTAATATGCAAAATTAAAACCAAGATATTGTTAGCTGCCTAATAGATTAGCAAAAAAGAAAAATGCCNGTGCCCTACCCAGTGTTATAGAGAACAATAGACATTTATATACTTCACTGGTGGAAAGAGAATTTGAAAATATGAGACAGGTCTCAAAAACTGCCCTTTANACGAGCAAGCAGGTCTTCTCCAAGGAATTAACCCTAAAGAAATACACAGAGATTGCAAAGTAGTTCTAATCAGGAATATCCTTTTCAGCATTATTCATGCTAACAAAACATTGTGTGGGGGATTAATTAAATCTAATATGGGTCATCTATAAAATGGAAATCAAAGAAGCTATTAAAACAACATTGAATAATATATAAGGATGCAGAAAGTGCTAATAATACATCTATTAAGTAAAGATTGAAAAGTAAATAGAGTGTAATTGCAATTAAAGTGGAATGCAATATCGTAACATGGAAATAGATAAATTTATTTATTTATTTTTTTACTTTTTGAGTTTTCCAAATTTCTAATGGGAAAATGTTATTCTGCAAATTAGAAATGATGTTCTTTCTTTATATTGAAAATAATTTTTTTTTCAGACAATATATTCTGATCAGGGTCTCCACCATCCCCAACTCCTCCTAGATTCATCCCCACTCACCCATTCACACTTCCCCCCCTCTCATTAGAAAACAGTCAGGTATCCAAAAAATAAAAATAAAGACAAAAATAAACAAACCAGAATGGAACAAAACAAACAGAAAAACAGAGCCAAAGAAAAAGTATAGGAAACACATGCAGATGCACAGACACACACATTCACATACTCAGAAATTCCATAAAAACACAAAATTAGAAACTACTAGATATAAGCAAAAAACAAGTAAGGTTAAAAAAATGCCCTGACATATATTATGAGACAAAGAACCTCTAAAAATACCATTGAGTTATTTTTGTGTTGGCCACATGCTGGACATGAGGCTTAGCCTTAAGAGTGGTTTGTTTCCCCAGTGAGACTCCCTTGGAGAAAACAAATTGTTCATTTGCAAGCGGTTATCAATTGGAGATAGTGCCAGGGTTAGGGATGGGGACCTGTGTCCACTTCTCTCAGCACTGGGACCCCATCTGGTATAGATCCATGCAGGCCCTGTGCGTGCTGCCTCAGTCTCTGTGAGTTCATATGTGCATTGGTCCTGCTGTGTTTAGAATGAGTGCCTTGTTCCCTTGGTGTCCTCCACCCCCTCTGGCTCCTACACTCTTTCTGCCTCCTCTTCCACAGAGAAACAATGTTCTTTTAAGTCAGTCCTTCCAACTATAGACGTTCAAGCAGTGACTATACAGGTAACAGCACTGTAGGCTCCATGCTTACTCCGTAAGACTGGCACTTGTCCTCAGTGCATTTGGAAAGGTGATAAGTGAGTATAGCCCTGAAATCCAGCAGGCACTTCTCTGTAAAGAACTCATCCTCTGTTCCTCTGTACAGGCAACAGGCATTTTGGGTGACCAGGCCTTGTGACCTCTTGCCCCGTCACTCTGTCACAGTGATTAGACCTGTCTTAGCATTTCTATGTATCTTCCATGTATCACAAGTACAGAAGTTAAGGCTCAGTGAGGCTTGTGACTTAATCCGGGTAGTAAACCTCCTGAGTGGCATTGGTAGACACAAGCCCAAGGCTCTCTGGTGCTAAAATGCTATGGTCTTTGCAGAATAGCTGATTTGTTGAGCTCTGTATGCTCCTGAAGCCTGGCTGATTTCCATGGGACAGTGTGGAGTCACCTTACCCTTCTTTTTAGTTAAGGCCAAATCAATGTGCTGATAGCTATTCTACTTTGAGCAGGGGCTGTGGGTGCTGAGCCAGAGGTGACCCCACTGGCTGCATCCTGTCAGAGAGTCTCATTTGTTCTTGTTTTCTAGACTGTGTACACTTCCCACTGTGATTTCCTCTGTTGCATAAACTCTGGGCAGCCAAGTCAGCTTGCTCGGGGTGGAAGACACAGCTGGCTGGTTCCACGATGTGTGTTGGGCCACATGAGGGCTCTGGGCNACCTTCTCACAGCAGGGCCAGTAGTGGCTCTCGTGGGCATAACCTTGGGGCTTTTGCAGGCTTAATTGGGAAAAAAGTGGGCAGGCTTGTGGCAAGCAGGGCTGGTTGAGGAGCTGTGTGTACATAATTTGCTGCTCTATTTATTTTAATAAGAGCCCAAATTTATGTGGTATTTTGTATTTGGAAGCTTCAGATGTGGGCGAGGTGTTCTCCCCATTTTGCAGGGAAAGAAATCAATAGAGAATGGATATGGAATTGTGAGGGCAGCTGAATTCTGCCTGCCAATTGCACCTGGTTTATCAGCAGCAAGGATTTCCCATGGACCTGTTATGTCCTTGGTAAAGGAGGGATNTAAATTAGCATGCTGTGTAGCCCTTGTGGCTGCTTGGGGAGCCAAGAGCAGAATACATCGCATGGGTGCCAGGGAACCTTTAGCTGAGTCCTACACATGAGACTGAGCAAAGGTACTGAGAAACGCAATTATTAGTGAGGGAAATAGTGGTCTCAGAAGGCCCACGAAGACAAAACATCTTGAACATTGAGCTTTGAAGGATGTAACTAATTTGGACGGGGGAAGGGGCATTCTCTAAGGACTGTATGTCTGGAGTCAAGAGCTAGCAAGGAACATCTCTGACTGCCAAGAGGCTGTGGGNTGCATTGAGCTGATGTTAAGACGTGCTGCAGGCACCCTGTCACGACAGGACTTGCTCTCTTAGAAAGTGTTTGTGTTCAGTAGACTGGGACAATGTGGCAGTGAGGGTCATAAAGGGAGGGAGACCACAGAGGCAGGGGTGGGCTGGGATCTTAAGAGCTTTCATTGTCTTCTGCTGTGTTCTTGATTTTGTTCCTGTCGACAAGGAATTGCCCTGTAGGGTTCCAGGAAGACAGAAGGGAGAGTTGGGACTGGTGCCACTCTCTCAACGCCCCCCCTTCTGTTGGGAGTTTAGGACTTTCAATTTATTAGCCGATAAGAAAAATGAAAACTTCAAAATTGGAGGCCAAGTTGGGAGTAAGCAAGTAAGCCCCAGAGGCATGTTTAGGTACGAGTAGGGGATCTCAGCTGGCCCTAAGCGTGACCGCTTTTAAAGTTGCGAGTTGTGAACTTTTAGGTGTGATAAGCTCCACATAGGAAAGAAAGACAGAGAGCCGAGGATGGCCCCTTGGTTTATATTTGTAAGCGTTTGGTTAGAGCACCGTATTTTTCAGGGGGAGAAAACAGGCTTGGACTNTAGCTGAAGTTAACTGAGGGAGCATTGCTGGTNGTGTAGGACCACTGGCCACTGTGTGTTCCCTCGACAGCAGTGCTAGCCCAGGTAGCTGCTGCTCTTTGGCCGGGATTCCAAGTGACTAATACTGGATGGGAAGGAGCTGGTTTTGCATTTCTCTGTCTGCCTCACAGAAGCCCCTCTCTCCTCCCATGGCCTTACTGATCCAGGAGGCTCTGCAGAAGGATTCTGCCTGCACAGTCATTGTGTCACCAGAGCCTGGCTTGATTCAGTACATTTCCCTGGGGCAGGTGACCAAGGAAGATGGCTGGCTTGGGCATGTGAGCTCTATGATACAGTTCTGCTCTTGGAGTTTTCCTGTGCTGCAAATAGTTTGTTTCTCTTTCATATCTTCCCACTTTCTTAACGTGAAACAAAAGTTTTGGACGTTTTGGTATACACTTATTCCCTGTTCCAAATACGGAGAATGGACAGAATTCTCTATGTAGTAAGAATACAGCAGTGGGTGAGAATGCCCTTGGTTCTATCCTTTCTGCACTGAGATTCTAGGTGAGGAGAAAGCTGACTAGATCACAAGTAAATATGACTAAGGGCTAGTGTCTGCATGGAGAAAGATAAAGCCAGCCAGGGGAGTAGGGAGCACCTTTGGGGAGGAAGTGTTCTGAAGAACTTTTCCTATAGTAGCAGTTATCAGAGGCCTGAAACAATGGAGCTGGTCCACGTGGATACTGGGGGACTAGCAGTCCATGCNAGGAAAGGTTGCAAAGTTGGAGACACCTGGGTGTCAGCAGTAGCTGCAAGGCCAGAGGCCAGACTCAGCCTCCTCAAACTCTGTAGAGCCGTGAGTAGAGAGAGCAGTGTGTCTGGTCTACAATGTCAAAGCATCATAGGCTGTCATCCTCAGACTGTGCTGTAGCAGACCATGTGTAGGCAGAGGCCAGGAGAGCAGGATCCTGATTAACAATAGTGGGGGATTATTGGCAGTGGTCAAGTTCTATTTATGTTTTGAAGAGGGAAGCAGGCAGGATGTGCTGAGGAGTCGAACTTTGGGTTTGAGAGAGAACATTCAAGGATGTGTGTAAGGGTTTGGGATGAAGTGGAAAGGTCTATATAAGGAGCGATGGGGAGGGGGTTCCAGGGGAAGTGAGGGTGAGTGGAAGGACAGAACCTAAAGAATAAAGGTTGTGCAGAGTACAGTGGCAGGGAGTGAGGATGGGGATGGAGAGTGGTGGGAGTGGTGGCCATGTGAGTTGGGAGGGGGAGTGGGGCGGGGCAGGAGGCGAGGATGGGGATTGGTAGAAGGACAGAGGGCAAGGATGGAGGGTCCTTGTTGAGGTAGAGAGTGAGGATAGGAAGTGAGAATAGTGTGGGTTGCAGGANGAAGGGTGAGGGTGGAGGGGACAGGGCAGGAAATGAGGCTGAGGCTGCGGAAGGGTCGGAGGTGAGGACTGGGGGTGCTGGCAGGGCAGAGAGTGGGGAGTTTGTTTTAGGATGTACGAGACATCCAATCGAAATGTCCACTGCAAAGGTGGGTTGTGGGTCTGGAATCCAGAGGAAAGATTTAGACTAGAGAAGGACTTTGGGGGCATCAGTAGCATTTAAGGTCATGGAGCCAGATTAGTTCACTCTGAAGAGCCTGGGTACAGAGGCGGTGAAGACAGAGTTTTGAGAATGTCAGTATTTATAGATCGGGAAGAGTAGCTGGCAAACTTCCTAAAGTGCCAGACAGTAAATACTTAAGGCTTTGCAGGCCGTATTGTGTTCCCTGCAACTGTTTAACTTGACTCTCGTAGCACAAAAACAGCCGCGGACAGCTATAAATGAGTAAGCTAGGCTGTGTCACGGCAGAANTCCACTGCAAATCCATCTGACCCGTAGGCCAGAATTCTCTGACCTTGGGTGTAAGACACTGAGGATTATCCTGGAAGCAGGAAGAAGAGGAAGTAGCAGTGAGAAAGAGGGGGAAAAAGAGAGGACACTGCTTTAGGAACTCAAGGTAGAGGCTCTTTCTAAGAAAGGAGAGCCGCTCAGGGTCAGACATTGTTGNTGCATGAGCAGGGCTGAGAGCTAAGTAGCAGCTCAGTGGAGACTGATGAGCGTACCGGATGAGGGTACTTTGGGTGGAGTGGGTTCAAGGAAAATAAACAACTCTATGGTAGAGTGTTGCCCTCAAGAGGTGCCAAGAGATGAAATGGTAACCGCAGGACTGTGTGGAGGTCAAAGCCAGCATGTCTGCTTCCGAAATGGGAAGCCTAACAGGCCCTGTATAAGCAAGTGAAAATGATGTAGGGGCCTGAGGCCACATCTTACAGTGGAGTAGGGTTGGAGAGGGCAGGCCTCTTCTTACACTGAGTGGAAGGTAGGAGAAGCTGTCTGGTGGGTGTGGTCAGTGAGTGTGTGGGTGGGGACTCTTTCGGTTGCTTTATTTTCTCAGATCTGCAGAAAGTAGGATGGAGACTCTTGCAGGAAGAGGTGAAGGCCTTGGAGACAGAGGCTCCCAACACAGTGGGAGAGGGCTGACCAAGGCGGAAGGCTTGTCCATCTCCACTCCAGATCTTATTCCAGGAGTATCTTTCTTAGGTAAAGCTCAGAATAACACAGCTCAGACCCCAGTTTAAACCTCAGTAACTCCACACACCTGATTCCATATGGCTTTTCCCAAATCCAGTTAAAAATTTCCTTTAGGTTTATTTAATTTTTATATGTATGACTGTTTGGCCTGCATGCGTGTATGGGAACTATGTGCATACAGTGCCCTGGGAAGTCAGACAAGGAAGAGTGTTAAACTTCTGAGCCATCTCTCTAGCTACCAAACCCAATTTTATCAGCTTTCAAGTGCTAGGTTTGGGTCTGAGAGTTTTGTTGTAGGGATTGGCTGGAGTGTCAGATGTGAAGTACTTGGCCTTCCGTACCCAGAGTCTATGGCAAGCTACTAAAGGGTAATAGGTAGCTCTAAGGATGGGGCAGGATAGTGGACTGGGGTCATGGATTCCACATATTTCTGCTGTGCAGAGCCTTGAGTGGTGAGTGAAGAAGGCTGAAGTGCCTNTTTTTCCAATTCAAAGCTCAGACACGTCCTCCCAACTATTGCTGGTCCGTTGTGTGTTTTGGAAGAAGGGTACAATAGGGGACCAGAGTGGCACTGCCAAATAATGTTGCACCTTTAAGACGAGAACCTGCAAGCCCTTCAAGCTGTGAGGACCACAATGCTGAGAGAAAGTAAAGGGGACCAAATTCCCTGCAATGCTTAGGGCAGCAGGAACCTAGATCTCTCATAGCAATCAAAGGATTTCNGGGAAAAGCCTGCCCATCTCCCCCAACTTAAGCTGCATAAAGCAAATGATTGGCTGTGAGATGCACAGTGATCTGTGGAGCTTGCGTCAGGATGCTCTACATCACTGTGGACCTCTTCTGCAGCACACATTGATGAGCATGTGTGGGACTTCAGAGTGGTGACACACCCTTAACCCTGGCTTGTGTTTAGTGGTCAGTGCCTGGCTGTGTGTGGCTCTACCAGAGGTGTTACCTTTGGGTCTCTTCTCCTTTGAGATGCTTCTGCCCTTTGGATTGAGGAAATGATGGGGTATTCCCTCTAGCCTCTGATGGGAAGAAATGATGGACAGTGGCCGGATGGGGATGCACTCACTATCAAGTTGTCACGAAGCTTCTTGATGGGTGCTGCTTCCATCTCTGTGTAAAGAGAATACACGATTTCTCACTCTACCTCCTTCNGGAAAGGATCAATGTACCTGTGAGATGTGCTCCTTGCAAGAGCTGTNTTTTCAAAGTAGCTTGCATTTCTGGACCTCACAGAACTGCTCCATAGGATTTGAGCTAACTGATATTTTCCCACGGAAGCTGTCAAAACTTCAGGATGCTCGTCATCACAGGAGGGGGTCGCCAAGGCTGTTCAAAATTCTTCCCATGTTTGGAGAAGACGCTGCTGCGTAATGGTTGTGGGGAGATGCATAGTGGTTTGAGGGTGAGTCAGGAGATGTGGAAATCTTACAGAGTGCCATTGAAGCATCCAAAATACAGGGTTGTTCTTCTGCATGGAAAGCCAGACAAAGCATAGTTGAGAGGAACCCCTGAAAGTACCTAAGGAAAATGTGATCAGCTCAGGGCCACAGTGGGGTAGCTCAGGCGTGGGGGATGGCTCTGATGTGGGTTGAATCACATTGTCAAGTCACTCTATTGGCAGCCATTCCTCTGTGGAGTGAGGATGGGGGACAGGCTTCTTCACAGGCNGTACTGTGTGGTGGAGAGGGAGGGTAATTCAAGTCATGTACTATTATCNGTAATAACTCTAATAATAACAACGATGAAGATGCTAATTAAGATGGAAATAGGATGAAACATTGCAAGCTATAAAATCATTGAAGGTTAAGAAAGACATTACTTGGTGTCTCAGAGCCCTGGCAGGG
>LZPO01087187.1:16743-32533 GCA_001675575.1 Neotoma lepida | reverse complement strand
AAAAGCATCCAGCATGGAACTTCCTGATGCTCAAACTGAGCAGATGCCACCAGAGGGCCCAAGGTGCTCAATGTCCCCACACAGGCATTAAGTGCCATCCTAATGAGGAGGGCAGAAACAATGACCTGGAAGGGTCATTGGGGGGTCAAGGCTGGAGATGGTGACCAGTGGATGTTTAAGTACAGAGGAAGAATTGAGCGGGGCAGTATTAGTGTTTTTAGGGTGTAAGAGCTAGGCAAGGAGCATGGGTCCACACTTGATCCAAGGCCCCTCAGCAAGCTAGAGTGTGGGGGATAGCCAAGGCCTCCTGGCTGGCAGCCTATGAAGGTCGATGGTGTCTTGCAGAACAGTCCCTATTTATATTTTTGTAGTCTAAAAGTGTCTGAACGAGCCCCAAGACCTCTAGCTCATTACCACATCTTCAATGACTACAGGCAGCAGAACTCTTTTTTTGGCCTCTAAGGCTGTGACTAAGGTGACATATGCACCCCACTTCTCTGTCACCCCCCTGCTTGCACTCACCCCACCTTGTATCTCACAGATCTGTCCTAGTGTCCTCTATAGCCAAGACAACACTGTTGCACTCCCCATGAATACCCTTCCTTAACTCTCTACATGTTTCTATGACCATCAAGGCTTGCTACACACTACACACTGAATATTCCGTGTAGCCTTTCTGACAGTCATCCTCACTCATCTGTCCCTGCTCAAATCAGATGCTGTAGTCAGCTATGAACTCTTAACTGTTCTTAGAACTTACTAATATGATTAGAAAGGTTTCCTTCCAATATGTCCCCGGCATCGTTCCTGCTGCTCTGGATAAGCAAGGAACAATTCAGAGACTTTTTGGTCTCCTTGAACTTCTTACATTTTGGTAGGGGAAAAAATCCAGACTATAAATAATAAAAATAACACATAAGCAAATTGAAGAAATACCTTAGATGATAATTGCCACACCAAAGGAGAAAAGACATCTGGAGAATGGTTTTGGGAATGCGGAGCTAAATAGGNCATTTGAAATAGTTGTGATGAGTAATTTTCATTGCCAGATTGATACTATCTACAGTCACCTGGGAAGTGAGTCTCAATGAAAGTTTGTGTGTATTTGGTTGGCCTGTAGGCATGTCTGTGGGAGATTATCTTTGTTATATTAATTGAGGGTGAAGACCCTTCCTGTGTGGGTGGTACCTTTCTCTGGGAAGGGGATTCTAAACTGTATCAAACAAGGGCTGGAGAGATGGTCCNGTGGTAAAGCATACTGGCTGCTCTTCNAGAGGACCCCNGTTCAATTCCCAGTACCCACATGGTGGCTCACAACTGTCTGTTAACTCCAGTTCTAGGTGGAGCTGAGATGCCCTCTTCTGGTCTCTGTGGACGCCAAGTTCTCACANCATGTATGGACATACATGTGGGCNAAATGTNCATATANATAAAATAANAGTAATTAAAAAATAAGAAAGAAAACAAGAGCCCCAGCAAGTGTTCATCGATTTCTCTTTGCTTTTGACTGAGGATATAGTGTAACGTCTCCCAAGCTCTTGTTGCTATGACTTCCCACCAGGAAACTCTGGGCTGAATTAAACCTACGTGTAAGTAGCTTTGGTAAAAGAATTTTATCACAGAGCAGGAGAAGGTTGTCTCTTAGTTGGCACTCTGAAGAAGATGACATGCCTGAAAGGCTTTGAGGTGGAAGTGTTCCTGAAACAGGAAAGAGTCAGCATCGATGGGTAGTGATGGCCGTAAGAGGCAAGAGTGAAGTAAAGGGAGGGCAATCAGAATTGCTGAGGCCATTTCCACAAGAAGCTTGTGTGGGATTTGGGGCAGAAGAGTGCTGTGGAAAGCTTTGCTCTTTAAGAAGAATTTCTCTNTTGCTATGTTGAGGTGGCGTAGGGTAGAGGCAGGAGGCCAGTCAAGGCAGGAACCTGAGGGTAGAGGTGGAAAGCGGTTCTGGCTTCTGTACACAGTGATTATGACTGACCTGGGGGGAAAGAAAGGAATTGAGAAGGAGTGCTATGGTTGGGGAATGGACCCAGGGAAGGATGGACTTACCAACCCAGAGGAGGGAAGAAGTCTCTGGGACACCTGGCTGANGGAGAGTCTGGGCTGGAAACTGCGGGGAGCCGCTTTGCCCNGTGGTTCAGCTTCTCTGCCTTCTTTGGACTTGGGAATTACCGCAGAGGGATACATTGTATTTCGACTGCTAAATTGGTTACAAAGCCTCTCTGCTAGGGAACCTGTCAACTAATTTCATCACGATTGTTTAGATCTGCTTTCAGGGTTTAGCGGTTTCCCCTGCTGGAGCTTTTGCCTTTTTTAACACCATCCAGGGCGTCAGCGACAGCTCACTAGTAAAGTAGAGCTGCTGTGTTGAAGATATGATTGCAGGTGGGTTAATCTCATGAGTTACAGCAACACTTGATATGGGCATGGCACATTTTGAGGGCAAAGCCTTTTTTCTAATCTTTTCTCTCACAGTCATTATCACACCTAATGAACATGATTAATTGGTGTTAATTCGTATGCCAACAGAGTGTGAGCACTGTTAAAAGCTGAATCCTCCTTTTAGGTTCTGGGAAGACCAGAGTCAGAGTGAGGGAGGTTCTGTCTGGCTTTTCAAAGGATGCTGGACTTCAGAGGTCTTTGGTTGGAGTGCCACTTTGTTGGGAGAGATTTAGCCAAAAGCACACTTAGGTTGAAGTAAGAGCAACTTAGTTAAAATATTCCTGTTGGGATTTTCCAGTGAGTGACTTGGTTAACAATCTTTGGTGTCCCCTTCCTTTGGTGGCACCAAAGGAAGAGGCCCTTCAGTCCATGGGAGTTCAAAGAACACCTCTTACTGTGCAGGGGAACCCACAGTGCCTAACACCCCATTTCTGCCTTAGGAATGGCAAAAATAAGGTGTCCAAACAGTGACATGTAGAGTTGGGGCTAGTCACCCAGCAGGACCTGCAAGAACTTTCCAGTGGAGAGTGTAGTTTGGCTGCATAGCAGAGGATAGACCGGGAAAGCTGGCTGTTTTGGGGAATTGGAGCAGAGCCAGGGAAGGTGAGGTCTTCCAGGTAGGCCCAGGCCTCAGTGAGCTTGCAGGAGAGTTTCATCAATAAACCCTGGACCAGTTTTTCAAGCTGTTAAGCAAACTGAGATAAACCAAGATGGAGTCCTTGGGTGTCATGCAAGAGAAACTGGGGTGATAGGCTTCTAAGGTCACAGAGGGGTAGAAATTGGTATGTGTCCCAGAGGGAAAAGCTGTGAGTTGAGAAAACACAGGTTAGATACTGCATAATCTGCTTTGCCCGACCTCAGAATGGGGGCAATGGTTTCGTGTTGAGGGTTCCGGACAATCATGAAAGCTTGGCTCAGGCTCTCACTACTTTGACTGCTGATTGCTCACGTTTATCAGCACTCAAGGGTGTGTGGGTTTGAACAGTGTACTCTAACACCCGTTTGTCAAAGACATGGCCTCTAGCCTATGGTATTGGCTATCTAAGAGATGGGGCCTAGTGAAAAGTGAGGTCACTGAGGTGCNCACTTGGAGGAGATGTTGGTATGTCAGCTCTTGCTGCATAGCTATGGTGAGGTGGGCAGATTCCTTCACTGTTTGTTTCTTCTACAGTGTGTTGCCAAAAGCATAAAGCAACAGATCAGCTGACCATGAGCCAGTGTCACCAACATAGCCTCAAAGCCTAGATCCTCCTGCCTCAGTCTCTTCAGTGTTGTTTATCTTGTGTATTTTAGGATAGTGGCAAACACAGAGGGTGAATTTCTTGCTGGTTAATGGAATTTATATAATAAGAAACAACCGAAGCTGAAAACAGCTAGCAGGAGTGATGGTCTTTTAGAGGTCGCATTTCCTAACTTCTGATTAAATTGATGTTGATAAAGCNCTTTGGGGACTCATTGTTGACTGACCTTGTCTGCTGGAGTCCCCTGCACCTGTAGCTTTTGGTGGCAGCAAAGCCTGGACAGATACTCTGGGNGTAGGTTTTCCCTGTTGCTAAGCCTCTTGGGCTGCCTCATAAGATAGCCAGAGACTGTAGCCAGCATCTCCAAAGGCTGCCTCATAAGATAGCCAGAAACTATAGCCTCATAAGATAGCCAGAGACTATAGCCAGCATCTCCAAGGAGGGAACATTTTGTCCCACTGCCATGCTGNAGTTCCATGTACCTAGACAGACAGCCCTTTAAGGACCTTTGAGCCATTCTGAGGTCTGTTATTTCCCCAGAGCTAAGGTGAACACAGATGTTGTCTGTGAAGTATGGGGTCCCTGGTGTTGATTTAGAAACATCTACCCAGCAACAGAGGAAGGTCATAGCAACAGCTTTTAGTGACTCATTTGCATCCTGGATAATGCTTTAAAATAGCTTTATTTCAGAGAGTCATTAAATCCTGATAACTGGGCATTTTTGTAGACAGAAAAATAAATAAGGAGTGACATTAACATTATCTTTCCTGCACACATGTGCTCGTGTATCCAAAGAAGGCTGATTTGGGGCATGGATCGCCAGTCAGGTGACAAGAGGTTTCTCAGATGGGCCACAGGCCACCCATTTCTAAAAGCCACAGCTGCCTGCTTTGTTCCTCTGAAGGGTTATGAATCTAAGTCTGTTTGTCACCTTGCATAGAAAAAAAATTTTTTTTTTAACCTCGTGGGGCATCAGAGACTGAGGATCATTGGTACTGACAAGCCTTGCTTATTTAAAATCCTGGAGGCCAGGATCTCTGCTGTGATGATCCACACAGGGTTGGTAGGCTGGCCTCTGCTGATTGCTCTGGTGGTCTGCCCTGCATTAAGGGCTGTGTGGAGTAGCAAGCCTCCTGTCGATCCTAAAACAGCCACCTACAACTAAAACCAAGTGAAGGTCTCTCCTCCTTCCCACCTTTCTTCAACCAGAAGTAGGAAGCCTGAGTTGGCTGCTCTCTTCCAACTCAAATCCAGTTCTCTGACACTTGACTTATATGTAAAGCACCCTGAATCTCACAGACACTGCGTAGCACCTGTGGGGCGTGGAGGGAAGGACGCTTGAGGGACGCTGCCTTGCCCCTGCTATTTCTGACCCATTGTGCTGTCATCTTCTCTCCCCCAACCAGCTCTCATACAGTTGGCCAAGGCAAAGGGGGAGGTTGCCTGCCTTCCCAGGGGTGAAGATTAGGAAGCTCAAAAGAGGAAGCTACTATGTTATTTACTTTTCTTCTCCAGGGTGGGAGCCCTGGGGACTGGGAGGCGAGGGGTGGAGGTGGGGGAGCACTGTTGCCTAGTAACAGCNGAATCCCGCTGTGGTGCGACTTGGTTCTGAAGGAAGGATGCTCCCACTGGCACCTGGAGGGTTTCTGCCCCAGCTGGTAAGCTTTGGTGGTGCTCTGTGGGGTTCTTTATTTCAGATTCCTCCCAGTGGGATATTTTTCCAGCATGGCGGAGAGGCTTCCTCACTGAGTATGTGTGCATACACACGCACTGTGCGACCATGCAGAGACAGGCTCNTGACAGGAGTCAGAGGCACAAGAGCAGTTTTCCCATCCATGTGATTTTGGAGGTCTCAGAAGGTACTCCCCACTTTTACGTAGAAGCGTCTCCCCAGTGGCCAGTTGCTTGTAGCAACCAGAACTCCTGAATTTGCCAAACTTGTCTTCAACATCAAATAGTCTGTTCTGCTTTTGAAAGCATGTCACATAATTCTCCAACGGAACGTCACAATTTTGAGATGAATTTCTTTAGCATTTAGCTTTGATTTGAGCTACAAAACCAATAAACTTGGGAAGGGCAACTCAGGAGTCCTTGTCATCATTTTAGACTCATCAGGATGTAGTTTATCAAGTCCACTCCTGAGAACACAAGAACATCCATTTTGTGGAGGGGGAGAGTGCACGAGAGGACAGAGCCTGGGACAAACAGTGCAGACTTGAACTGCAGACAAGAAACGCCGAATGGAAAACCGTTGGTGCCGCGTCAGCCTAATCACTCTGGTGGTCTCGGTTTGGCTCCTTGGTCCTGGTCATCTCCATGAATGAATTCATCCGAGATGAAGAACACAGTTGTTACAGCATAGCATGAGGTCATTTCCAGGTGGGGGGTGATGCCCAAAGGAGCTGTTGCAGAAGAAAACAGTTTAACNGAGTAAGAGTGGCCAGAGCCAGAGACCATTGTGTGTGTACGGATGCATATGCATTTGTATATGTGGGCACGCATGCGTGTGTTTGGATATACATGTGTACGTGTGTGTGTATATGTGTGTGCGTGTGTGTGTGTGTGTGTGTGTGTGTGTGTAAAACCCTATAGGACAGGTCAGAATCAGGTGTCTTCCTCAATCATATTCCGCTTTGTTTTTTGAGACAGCAATTTCACCTGAACTTCAAGTTTACTGTTTCTGCTGCAATGTTTGACCAGCAGACTCTAGGAACCTTCAGTCTCTGCCAACTCCTCCCCGCCAACTGCTATTGCTGATGCATGCTGCCATGCCCCCTGTTTTATGTGGGGATTGAGGATTTGAACTCATGTCCTTATGCTTGGGAGACAAACACTTTACTGAATTTAAGCGTTTCCCCAGCCTGTGGGTATGCCTTTTTTTTTAAAAGGTACTTTTACTTTAGATTCTTTTCAAAAGTCATATTTATTATTACTGGGTACATGTGTATATAATGTGTGCGGGCGGGAACTTGTGGGGGTGCCAGAAGACAACTTTATGGAGTGACTTCTTCCTANCTTTATGTGGGTTCTGAGGATTGAACCCCCGTCCTCAGGCTTGCATCTTCATGGTCCAGCAACCAGTACCTTTATTGACTGAGCCATCTCTTTGTTTCATTTTTCTTTTTTTCTTCTTAGTACCCCTGGTGTCTACATGTTTGAAGAAAAAAAATGCAGAGACGTTCTTTGGCTCTAGAAATCCTTTCTCAGTCTGGGTGAACAAATGGTCTATAGGAAAAGAATTTCACGGAGACCTTCTGAAGCACATGAAATATCAAATGAGATAAATAAGTAATATCCAGAGGGAAACCACCTTNCTAGAATTAACCAGACTTCTTGATTTTTATATTGTGTGTGGAGAGGAGTGGGAGAAAGGCCATGTCCCTTCCAGGCTCTTTGAGTCAGCCGTGAATTTGATTGACAAGGACAGATCAAGAAGGAGAAAGCCATGCCAATCAAATGCATGTAAGCAGGCATCTCACAAAGCAGGANATGCGATTGAAGTTGGTAGAAACCTCTAGAGCTACAAAAAGGGCTTCAGAGGGCATCAGTCACATGAATTATAGGAGCACAAGAGGAAGAAACAAACACAGGGATGATCGTCTGGTTTCTCAGGTAATAAGATTATCTAGAGCAACCTCCTTCCTAATCCAGACAACTTACTAATATAGATTTACTTTAGACATGCACATGTGCTTTATACAAGACCAGCTTTTTCAGAGCTTCTCTACTGTCTGATATTTTCCAGGGAGAGCAGCTCAAAATACACCAAAGAAGTGTATTTGAGGGTATAGAATATTTGATCTCCCACAGTCATTTTAGAGTGGTGTACCCACAGCCACAAATGGAGGAACTGTGGAATCTTCCTTTACATGGTGTGAACATGTGTTGCTGTGATTGGTTTAATAAAGAAGCTGACTGGCCAATAGCTGAACAGGATAAGGTTAGGTGGGAGAACCAAACTGAGGATGCTGGGAGGAAGAAGGGTGGAGTTGGAGGAGTCTCGCAAGCAGACACAGAGAAGCAAAATTGGCATGCCGTACTGAGAAAAGATACCAAGCGACATGGGAAAGCATAGATAAGAAATACGGATTAATTTAAATATAAGAGTTAGCTAGTAACAAGCCTGAGCTATTGGCCNANCATTTATAATTAATATTAAGCCTCTGTATGGTTACTTAGGAGCAGTTTGCAGGACTGAAACTTCCACCTACAAGGAACTGTGGAGATCCTCAAGGATGCTGACAGAAAGATCAGGGAATTAACGCCAGAAGAAAGAGCTGATGGGCTGCTGTGGGGGAAGAGCAGGTGNTCAGGGCCTTCCATGCTTGTCAGGCATGTGAGCAGTTCACCTGGTGCTTATGTGCCAGTCTTCCAACAGCAAACAAGACTGGCAGTCCCAGTTGGCTTTTGGCAATCTCCTACATACCAGGTATTGTAAGCATCATAGAGGAATTTCATACTTCCAATTGACTCAAATTTTCTCATTGTTGGCAATGTGTCTATTATTGTCCTGGGCATGAAGGTCAGGAAAGTAAAATTATTTGCCTTAGAAGGGCTTTGGGATTATCTTGTTTTATACATTTCTTATCTTAAAGAGCAAAATTGAGATAGTAACTAAGGAGTTTAGTCAAATTCAGAAGCAGTAAGTGGCAAGTGAAGTTTTAGGTCCAGATCTATTCGACTGCAAATCCCAGTATTATGTTCCTTTCTCACAGGTGAACTAGAACAAACAGAACGCCCTCTCAATCCCCTTAGATCGAGGAAGAACGGACCTGGGTCAGTCATAAAGAGCATGTTGGGGAGCTTTTGGATGCTCTATCACCACAGTGCACAGTGCACGTTGTTGTAGCCACTGAATTGCTCATAGAGTTTCCTAAGAACAGCTATTCAATGGGAGGCTGGAGGCTGGGATGACTCGCCTTGGAATCTTGTCCCCAGTGCTTGCTGCTCCACTGTAGATGGGGAAGACAGAAGTTAGTGAAGGGAAACAATGCCAAATAGAGGAGACCATAAAAGAAAATTCTTAAGACATAGCATATTTAAAATACTAAACATACATAATAATGAAAGTATATTAAAAGCTGCAAGAGAGAAAAAAAACGAAAGTTACATATAAAGGAAAACCCATCAGAATAACAGCTGGTTTCCCAATGGAAACTTTGGAAGCCAGGAGAGCCTGGAGCGATGCATTCCAAGTCCTAAAAGACATGACAGCCAACACAGAATAGCATACCAAGCAGGGATAGCTGCCATAATTGAAAGATAAAGAAAAAATTTCTACACCATAAACAGCCTAAAAAAATTGTATACAATAATCTAAGCCTAAAAAGCAAATACAAGGAGTGTTACTGAAGAGAGGGATGAACAAAGCAGAGAGCCTGTGGAAAGAAGAAGCCATAGTNATGAAATTACAAAATGCTACTAAGAATATAAACAACAACACAAAAAAATCAATAACACAATGACCACCATTAACACACATTTCAATAATAACTTTAGTTATCAATGGCCTCAATTCTCCAAAACACTCAGGCTGACTGAATACATCAAGAAACAAAATCTGCCAGGCGGTGGTGGTGCACGCCTTTAATCCCAGCACTTGGGAGGCAGAGGCAGGCGGATCTCTGTGAGTTCGAGGCCAGCCTGNTAGCAGTGGAGCCCCCATGGTGCTGGACTGGGCCCTCTGGATACTCGAGACAGTGATTTAGATTGAACTGCTTAGGGGGCCCCCAGGCAATGTGATTTGGATCCATCCCTAGTTCACGAGATTTTTTTTTGAAGGCCAGTGCCTATGGCAGGACACTGGGTGCAGCTTGGTGCAGGGAGGAGGGTCTTGGACCTGCCTCAACTGAATGTACCAGGCTATGGGGACTTTCCATGGGAGACCTTGCTTTGGAGGAGGTTCTGTGGTTGGTATGTAAAATAAACAGAAAATCTTTTAAAAAAAAAAAGAAACAAAATCCATCTATCTGTTGTCTACAAGAAGCATATCTTGGTTTTAAAGACAGGCACTATCTTAGACTAAAAGAATGGACAAAAGTACCCCAAACAAATGGGACCAGGAAACAGGGAGGCATTGCTACCCTAATATCTGACAAAATAGAATTCAAACTAAAACTAACCAGAAGAGATAAAGAGGGATATTTAATTTTAATTAAGGGAACAGTTATCCAAGAAGATAATACTATCTTAAACATATATGTGCCGAACTCTAGGAAGCTCAATTACATAAAAAGTCTACTACTGGAATTGAAGACACATATTAACATCAACTCTCTAATAGTAGGTGATTTCCATACCCCGCTTTCTTCAATAGACAGGTGATCTGGACAAAAATTAAACAAAGAAACATCAAGATTAATTGACATTGTACATCAAATGGACTTAGAAGATATTTACAGAATATTTCACACAAATACCAAAATATACTACATTCTAGCCTGGATCAGATGATGGACGCATTTCCAAAATGGACCATATCATGGGACCCACAACAAATCTTTACAAATTTAAAAAGATTTCAGTCACTCCTTGTGTCCTATCTGACAATAATACAATAAAGCTTAAAGCTGACAGGAAAAACATCTCTAGTAAATATACAAACTCATGGAGATGAAACAACTCATTAGGAAATCATGAATGGGTCAAAGGAGAAATCAAGAAAAGAATAAATATCCTGGACCTAAATGAAAATAAGAACACAAAACAAAACAAAAAACCAAACCTCTGGAATACATTGAAAGTAGTCAAATGAGGGAAACTTATAGCTCTAAGTGCATACACTGAAAAAAATCAAAAAGAGAACAACTAAATGGCTTAATAATGAAACTCAAATTTTCTAAAAACAAGAACCAAATCTAAACCTTGATGATGGCAAGAAATAATAAAAATCAGAGCAGAAATCAGCAAAGTAGAAACAAAGAACACACACACACACACACACACACACACACACACACACACACACGCACACACACGCACCCCAGTGACCCTAGGTACTGATAAACAAGAATGACAGACCCTTGGCTCAACTAACAAAAAGAGAGAGAGAGAGAACAGAGTAAGAAGTGAACAGGGGAACATTACAACAGACACCAAAGAAATTCAGAATATTATAAGAGAATGTTTTTAAAGCCTGTATTCCATTACGCTGAACAACCTACAAGAAATGGATGAATGTCTAGATTCGGCCAAACCACCAGGAAGAGATCAACAACCTAAACAGAGTCAAAATGAATGAGGAGATTGAAACAGTAATAAAAATCTAAAAGAAGTCCAGAGTAAGATGGATTCACAGCAGAATTCTATCAGACATTCAAAGAAGATCTACAGCTAGTCCTTCAACTATTCTAAAAAATAGAAATAGAAGGCACACTCCCAAACTCCTTCTATTAAGCCAATGTCACTCTAACATCCAAATCAGGTAAAGAAATAACAATAAAAGAAAACTGCAGATCAGTATCTCTAACGGATACAAACTTAAAACCCTGAATAAAATACTTGCAAACAGAATATAAATATACATCAACAAGATTATCTGCCACGACCAAGTTGGCTTTATTCCTGAAATTCAGGCATGGTTCAACATACATGGGGGAATAAATGTAAAATATCACATAAATGGACTTAGAGTCAGATCATATGATCATCTCAATAGATGCAGAAAAAGCTTTAGACAAGTAATATGGCTTTATGACAATAGTCCCAGAGACTGGAGGGCTAGAGGAAGCATACCCCAACACCAAAAAGACATGAGTTATATATAGCAGTTATGTTATAAGAAACTTACAGCCAACATCATCCTAAATAGAGAAAAGCTTGATGTAATCTCACTAAAACAAGGAACAAAACAGGGGCGCCCACTATTCCCATTCCTTGTCAATATTGTACTCAAAGAACTAGCCAGAGCAATAAGGCAAGAGAATGAAATTAGAGGGCTACGGAGAAAGAAGAAGCCAAACTATCCCTATTTACAGATGATATAATATTATAGATTAGAGATCCCAAAAATTCCACTAGAGAACTTCTAGCAATGATAAACAAAGTCAGCAATGTAGCAGCATACAGAGTCAAATTGCACAAATCAATGCCTATTCTATACACCACCAACAGACATAGGCAGTCATGGATACACTCTCATTCACAATAGACTCAAGAAAATATGAGTAAACCTAAGCAGAGACGTGAAGGACCAGACAATGAAAACTCTGAAGGAAGAGATGGAGAAAGACACTAGAAAATGGAAACATATCCCATCTTTATGGATTGATAGAATTAATATTATGAAAATAGCCATTTTACCAAAACTATAGATTCAATGCAATCCTAATCAAAATCCCCTTCTTATTCTTCAAAGAAATAGAAAACACCACTCTAAAACTCATATGGAACCACGAAAGACTCCTGAGAGCCAAACAATCCTGAGCAAATGAACAGTGCTGGAGGGAGTACCATTCCAGATCTTCATATATATATTACAGAGCCATTGTAATAGAGACAACATGGTACTGGCACAAAACCAGATACGTAGACCAATGAAACAAAATTAAAGACTCAAACAAGAGTAAATGTAACTCTAGCCATTTTATAAAGATGCCAAACATATATTGAAGAAAAGAAGGCATCTTCAACAAATGATGCTTAGAGAATTGGATGAATGTCTACATGCAGAAGAATGAATTAGACCTGTATCTATCACCTTACACAAAAGCTAACTCCCAGTGGATCAAAGACTTAAATGTGAAACTTGAAGCACTGAACTACTAGAAGAAAACCTAGGCAGTACCGTACACGATAGAGGCATAGAAAAAGTCTTCCTGAATATTACTCTATTTGTTCAAGAATCAAGGTCAACAATTAACAAGTGGGACTTCAGAAAACTGAAAAGCTTCTGCATAGCCAAAGAAACAATCAACTAGTTCAAGATGAAGCTCATAGAATTGGTGATAGTCTTTGCCAGCTATATATATGCATAGGGTTAATAACCTAGCTATATAAAAAACTCAAAACACAAAGAGCCAAAAATATAATCATCAAGCAACAAAAGGAAAAATGGGCCCTGGACCTCAAGAAAGAGTTGTCAAATGAAGAAAAAAAATGGCTAAGAAATATATCAAAAATGTTCTTTGTCCCTAGCAATTAGGGAAATGCAGATCAAAACCATTTTGAGATTTCATCTTACCCTAGTCAGAATGGCAAAGATCAATATAACAACCAACATAAATGCTGGGAGGAGTGAGGGAAGAGGGAGCCCTCATTCACTGTTGGTGGGATTGCAAACTGGTTCAGCTACTACGGAGATCAGTGTGGAGAATTCTCAAAAAGCTAAAAGTGAATCTAACATATGACCCAGCTATACCACTCCTTAGCATGTGTCCAAAGACTCAACATCCTACTCCACAGACACTTGATCAGCCATGCTCATTGCTGCTCTATTCACAAAAGCTTGGAAATGGAAACAACCTAGGTGTCCTTCAGTGGAAGAATGAATAAAGAAAATGTGGTCCATATATTTAATGGAATACTATTCAGGTGTAAAGAAAAATGAAGTCATGAACTTTTCAGGTAAATGGATGGAACTAGAAAAGATCAGAGTGCTATAGCCCAGACCCACTAATGTTGCATATTCTTTCTCAGAGGCTCCTAGCTCCGAATCTTTAGATATGACTATACATCCTTCAGTAACTACAGAAACCAGGAAAGAAAAAGGGACCATTTCTGGCCTAGGGGAGTAATAGAGAGGGGATAGCAGCATACAAATGATCTGGTTGTAAGATGGGGAAATGGAGGATCTTTGATGGGGGAGATATATACAAAGGAAGGGTAAAATAATAGTAGGGTGTCTGAAAAAAGTCATAAAGAACCATACTATTCATTATTTATCTAAAAATTAAATAATACACACATTTGTGTGTGTAAGTATACATATATAGTTTAAATGAACTTCTATCATCTGGCCTAACCATGCTTCTCCCTAGGGCCAAAAACCTCCTAACAAAATCTCCAATCTCCAAACACAAATATCCTTCTTACGAGTTGTTGTTCAGGGCTGCCCAAGAGCCTCCCCGAGCATACAGCCTAGTGTTATAGTCCTTGGTTTCTCCCCAGAGGTGGAAGTTAAGTCCCTATAGCTGAAGACACTGTGCATGTCAGACACGGGGTCCAAAGTCCCCTGAGCAGGAGCTGACCTGAATGCCTCTTCCTGAGGACTAGCTTTGACATTACCAGAAGGCACCATGCAACTTTCCAAAGGAGGGAAGCAACTAACTGTCTTATACCTATGAACCACAATGATGCCCAGCATGGCAGTAGTGGCAAACATATCTTGGTGGTAACCAACAGTTATCTAATTGAACTTATGAGGGAAACCACATCTGGTGTTGGAAGAACCACTCAGTGAAAAGTCATGGGTCTTGAAGAAGAACCAATAGCCATCACTTTACTAAACCATCATAATCCCTTACTACAATCTAAACATTTGTCCTTATATTTATAAATCAATTTAGTTGTCAGCCTTCATCAAGGAAACTTGCCTTTGCAACAGACAGAGACCATTACAGAAAACCACAACCAATCAAAACGCAGAGTTGTGGAGCCCAGTCCCAGTGGACACATCTACAAAACACTCTTGTACCTAAGACTCAGAGATCACTGGAGAAGAGGGGGCAGGAAGATTATAAGAGCCAGAAGATCAGGGAGTTTGCTGTGAGACCGTGTCTCCTGGTAATGTCAGATGCTACACCAATCAAGTCTCACCTACATGACTGCATAACATGAGCTGAACCGGGACAATAACAAGAGACATGTGAAAGAGAACGGGGTGAGGCCTCAACCTTATACAAAGTGCTACAGGCAAGAAAAGAAGGCTGAACGTGGGAGAAACAGTCCTCACCAGAGGGATGAGCATACCAACCTAATACCGAAAGGTCAGCCCTGTAAGCATACACTTTAACAAAGGATGAGCAAGTAACAGTAGACAGACTGAGCAGGTTATATTTAGGAATATATATACACATATACATATATGAATGTACCAAAAATTAATTTAAAAAGGCAATGAATTTGTAAGAGAACACCTGTATACCCTAGTCCTCTTGATTCTGTTATCTTGAACATCAGAGATTTCTACATGAAAACCTTGGTGTTATTATTTTCCATATAAATGTACTTGCAAATCAAAGCAGGTCATTTGTTCAGTCTTTATTAAACAAATAGATTACTATCATATTAATGTGTTTGTGCTAAACATTGTTTTAATCTCTGTTCTAGTCTGTATCTGAAAATAATATTCCCTGCCCTATCAGGGTTTAGGGTTAGCCAGGTAGAAACAGGCAACATGGAGAAATAATAGGCAAATCCTGTAGCATGTCACAGGCTGGTAGGTGCAGAGGGAAGATAAAACCCCAGATGAGGGATTGGGAATGCTGGGGAAGGGGTTACAGCGAGTGCATCAGGATCCTGCATAAGGTGGCATTTCAACTAGATTCAAAGGCAGTGACTGAGAGAACTGTGTTGATGCTTCAAGGAAGAGCCTTTCAGGAAGAGGAAAGGGCAAGTGCAAAGGTCCTGTGGCAGAGTACCTGGCAAGTTTGAGATGGAAAAGGCCAGGATGGCTAGAAGGGAAGATACAGGGTAGACCACAAGGCAGAGAAGATGGAGGAAGTAGGTCATGTGGTGCTCCGTAGCTTGTGTATTGACTCTGGCTTTTACTAAGAGAGAAATGAGGAACATGGGCTCCTACACATTTATGTTTGTCAGGCTCACCTTCATTCAAGACTGAGCTGAAGAAGAAGAAAGAGTACTTGGGGATCCCAAAGTGTCACCATGATTGTGCCAGGAGAGGCAACAGTGCCTTCTGATGGTGGTGGCTGCAGAGGTGCAAAAACAAGAAGGTGATTTGAAGTTATGCTAGAAAAGAGGAGTTAGGATCAGACTGTTGGGCCACATGTTCTGGTCCAGCAGTTGCAAACTGTAGTGGCACACACTGAGGGTACTCTCGGGTTTTATCGTGTCTACATGTAGACTAGGACAAAATGTCATGCTATTTTCCCATCTGTGTACTATTTGAATGTCTACCTCTATCATCTATCTTATCCATCTATCTATCT
>LZPO01087187.1:0-13634 GCA_001675575.1 Neotoma lepida | reverse complement strand
TGTAGGGGCGGGGAGGACAGGGTTTCTCTGTGAAACCCTGGCTGTCCTAGAACTCACTTTGTAAACTGGGCTGGCCTTGAGCTCACAGAGCTCCTCCAGCCTCCGCCTCCTGAGTGCCATCACCTATGGCTTCATAGCACTTCTTGCTCCAGCAATGGGACAGACTGATTTCCTGAGCTCAGGACAACAGAACCCTGATTTCTGTCATTTGCAGGTAGACCCACCGTATCCATCAATTGAGAAAGGAACCAAGAAAGCTATTTAATCAATAAATTAAATTCCAAGCACTGTGCAAATACTGGTTACATGCCTTCTATATTTTAATTATACAAGGCACATGTTAAAAAGATGGATAAGGTGCAGACAGAAATATTCCTGTTTCTTTGGACTTTGATGATTGACTTACTGCCAGGTAAAAATAATGTGGTGATTATTTACCTAGGTAGGTCTTCCAATGCAAGTGTAAGTGTGACTGTGTAATCTTGACACAAATACTACTTTAGAGGGTTGTAATAACTTGCTTTGGTTTTGGAATTAACAATTTTTACAAGATCTGCCTTAAGTGGTATCTTATAAAGTTTATTATTTTAATTATTTGAGAAGGGGGTTTTATGTACTTGTANGTCAATAACTGCCTTACAGATTATACTTAAATCTACCTTTTCAGTTCAAATCTTTTTCTAAGCTGTTTATTCTGGAGTATATAGTTCCCTATCCTAGGTATTGATAGTGGGGCATTGCATGGGGACTCTACTCTCCCAACAGTCATAAGTCAAAGCCATCCTGTATGTTTCCTTGGAAGTGTCAACTTCCCATTCTTCTGTGGTGTCAAAGTCACCACCAGTAGAGACAAGCAATAGACTGTGGGCCTTGACTCTTCCTCTTTCTGTAGTGACTTCCCTCAGAGCATACCCAGAAGATGAAATTCTATTTTGTACTGAGTTCCTTGGTACCTCCACTTCCTGCAAATTCTTGTACAGTTCTAAAACATACTACCATAATCTTTTACATGGTTTTGTGATGCATTCCTGGCCAAGTTTCTCCTTAACAGTTGCTTTCTTAGTCCTTCTTTGATGAATTTGAATGGATTGCTCATATCCAGTGTGGTAATACATGCATAGAGTGTGCACCAATCAAGTCTAAACACCCTTCAACTTTCTCCAACCCCCACAACCATCCCAATCTCCAGTAACCATTATTTTACTTTCAATTAGACTTTTCAGCTTTCACATATGAGAGATACAGATAGATAGGTAGATAGATAGATAGATAGACAGACAGACAGACAGATAGATAGATAGGTAGACAGATAGATAGATGATAGATAGGTAGATAGACAGATAGATAGATAGGTAGACAGATAGATGATAGATAGGTAGATAGATAGATAGATAGATAGATAGATAGATAGATAGATAGATAGACAGATAGATAGATAGAGCACGTGGAACTCATTCCTCTGTGTCTGGCTTATTTTACTTCACATGGTAGCTTCCAGTTCTACCCCTTTTCCTTCAGATGACAAGATTTCATTATTTTTATGGCTGAATAGTCCTCCGTGTGGGTATATACCACATTTTCTTCATATATTCACCCACTGGCTGACATTCAAGCTCAGCTATTGTGAACAGTGCCACCATAAACACTGGCATGCTGGTGTTGTTGGCATGCTGTTTTTATTTGCTTTGGCTATGTCCCCAGAAGTGCCACTTCCTGTCTGGATTCTACATTTTCTACACTGTAGTGTGTGACAAAAGTCTGATCCCTTCTTCCACCTCCATGCATGTCCTAGATAGAGAGCCATCTTGTCCTTGGCGGAACATCCACATTTTCTTGTAGAGCTCACCCAGCACTGCTTGGCCCCTTTGCTTTCTATATCAGACTTCAGCCCTGTTCTTCAGCAAACCAGGTGATCTCTGGCTTACTATTCGTTGACCTCACCATCTGCTTCTGATGCCCAGGCCCCCTTTGCCCAGTCTGTTCTTTCAGCCTAGGAGGTTTTCTTTGTCAGATTCATTCAACACTTGTGCCAGAACCTGTAACATGTGCCAGTCCTAGACTAAACACCAGCGAGAAAAAATGGACATGTCCTTCCCATCACAGTGGTTGGAACTAGTCAAGGGGAAGCATTAACCACAATTGTATAAAGGCGGATAATAATTCAGGGAAAGAATAGAGCAAGAGAGTGTCAGAGTGACCCAGTTTACAAAGGCAAGAGTGGTTGAGGAGGGCTTGCGTCCTTGAGAAAGTATCATTGAACCTGAGACTACTCTGTTTGAGGGATCTTTTCCACACAGCTGTCTCTAGGAGTCTGCTCTTTGGGTTCTTGACTAGACCGCATGGCTTTTTTAGGGCTTTACTTAGCACCAGGTACTTCTCTTACTGGAGTATTTGTCTTGTTATATTGCAACTATCCTTAATCTCTCATCTTCGGAAGACTGGCTGGAAGCTCATCTTGTAAGTGCACAAGTAGTTGAATGTAAGTATCTGTTGACAATGTTGAGTGAAGTGAGACTATCTTCCTAACGAAGGGAGAAACAATGTAGCATGTGATCTGTGCTCTCTGCCAAAATTCTCAGCAAACTGAAAAGGTTTGCAAGCCATTGTCCTAAAGAACAGCGAGGCAACCCTAGAGCTCCAGTGTGGTCCTCCCAGTCTCTAGATCTCCAGTGGTCCTGGAAGCAAGTTGTAAGACTTGTCAACCCTGGGCAGTGTAACAGTAGCACAATGGCAGAGGGCTTGTGTGGCCTTTGAGAACCTAAAATCATACTGGATATTGTCAAAAAGTAAAAATCTGTCTGTTCTAATTGATACATTAATTGCACAAAGAAATTCTTGGGGCATAATATGGCAATGCCCCACTAACTGTCTCAGACCCGACCTCTGTCTGCCTAGTGGAGTCCTTTTCTATGTCAGTCAGTCTACATAAACAGTTGGTTATTTCTACATAAATAGTTGTGGTTTGTTTGTTTGTTTGGTTGGTTTTTCCTTTTTTACTTTTAGGGGCAAGTCTCATTTATCCCAAGCTAGCTCTGAACTCCCGAGAATAACTTTGAACTTTGAATTCTTTGTCTCTACCTCCTGAGTGCTGGGGCTGAAGGTGTTTGCTACCTTCCAGTTTTGTGTGCTGCTGAGGATCAAACCTCTGGCTGTGTGCGTACTAGGCAAGCAATGGAAGAAACGGAGGCATAGCCCTGGCTCACTCTTCGTCATTGTTTTCTTATTGTTTTACTCTTGGCCGCTAGGAGTTGCTAAGGCTTTTGCACGTTCTAGAGCAGATGTTCTACCACGTGAGCTACACACTCAGCCCATCTGCACTTTAAAGGGGTTTGAGTTACAGAATTGGAAAGTGGATCTGCAAGGTGTCGCAGAAACAGACACCGTTTTTGATCCTTCCTCCTGCTTTACTTACCTTCCTCCTGCTTTACTTACCTCTGATTTGTACTTACCCTCTCATTTGGCTCATGCTTATAAAGCGCTTTTCTAGACGTTTGATTATACACACTCAGGGTAATTTACATTCCTTGCCCATTCAGTTACAATGGGTACATCCCTCTTTGCTCACATAGCTTCCGCTTCATTTTATGTGACTCGTGTGGACTGACAGCAGAAACTGAAATCCTTAAGGTGTGAACGCTTGCCTGTGTGCTTGCATGCTGCTTGACCTGACTAGTGCCACTGGCAGACACGTTGAGGGACTGAGGATTTGGGTTTCTGTGCATGTACTGTTCACAGGGAGAGGAGGGAGGCATTGGAGGAATGGAGGGAGTTGCTAGGTCTTTTTTCCTCCTGTGGATTTGTGTCATCCCACTAAGCCCTGTCACTCTGATGACAGAAGCATCCTGCTACATGTGAGGGCTTCATGGGCCAGCCCCCTGTCAGCTTCTACAATAAGAGTGGCCTTGAAGGCAGGCATGTGATTTCATGAATATTTTGCATAAATCTAATTTGCCTGGGAAAAACAATCCTCTTTGAAGTTGTTGAGGCCAGGATTGGCAAAGCAGCCACGGCCTAGCTGGGGAGGAATCGACATTTCCATAGATTCTTCCTCCAGGACTGTTACAAAGGCTTCCCGGGGACATTTGGTGTCTTCCAAGTTGAGTTAGGTGGAAGAAAGGAGCATATTGATGAGATGACCTCATAGCCTCACAACACATTGTAAGCATGAATGTCCCGTGGGCCCCCTTCACTTCCCAGGACAAGGAGTGGCTGAGACCTGTGTATGGTGGATGTGGGTAGATTTCCCATGTCTAATCATATTAACAAAGAAACCAAGGGAAGGAAGAGGAAGATAGTAGAGAAGGGCAGTGAGCAGGAAACCCCAACAGAAGGAGTGTTAGTGTCTAATGACAAAGGTAAGTCTTCACCGCTGACCTGGACAGTGAGGGCTGTGGGACAGAAACCCTCCTCCTTGTATTGCCTGTGTTGCTGGCCTCCTGGCGAGCCTCAACTTCCAGCCTCATTTCTCCACAGCAAAACTCTGAATCTGAGATCCACAGAAGGGAGGCCATGATTTTGGTCAAAGGCATCTCTGTCACATGTTCTCTTTCACTAATGTCTTCAAAGACTTGCTTACTTAATCTGTCTGTCTCAAGAGGCAGAAGGGAGAGGAGATACTGCCTTTGGTCTGGGGCCCAAGGCAGCACCCACTTACTGAGCTACTGCTCAGTAGATAGCCAAGGGAACCTGGGGATATCTCACCCACTAGGAAGCCCAAGATAAAATCAAGTGTTCTCAAATACAAAGAATCAGCTTTGCAGGAAGTGAAAGTGAACACCCCACTGTTTATTCCCTGTGCTATTTGTGATTGATCGACTTCCTGAACACCCAGGCACATTCTTGACTTACCTAGAGTTGACTTGCAAGGTTAAAAAAAACAAACCCCTGAAATATAATTTGAAAGATGCAGTGAAATGCATGGGTCTGAAGTCCAGTGAGCTCTGCTGTGTTTTCACTGGGTAATACCACTAGGCTGAAAGTGCATGCTCTCTGCACCACCTCCAGAATGCTTGCCTGTCCTCCCTTCTTCCCTTCACGCCTCTCCCCAACTTTCACATCTTGACCTTCATCAATGGACCACATACTATGCATTCTTTTATGGCTGGCTTTTCTTCCTTTAAATATATTTTTAGACTGCCCCTTGTCTTGGTGGCTTATTTTTTATTTTTATGCTTTTTGATTGTCCTTTTGTGTGAGTGTGTTATAACATCTCTGTCCATTTCCCTATTTATGTGCATGTGGAATATTCCTAGATTTTTATGTATATTACTATATATATTATTATGAGGGTTTTTTGGGGGAGAATATGCTCTTATATCACTTAGGTAAATATGCAGGTGTGAAATAACTGAGTCAAAGGGATTTGCACATTGAATACCAACAAATATCACTACTTTTCCAAAGTGGATGCTCTATTCTCCCTCGCTCCCACAATGCACTGGAGCTGAGGAACCTCTGCTTCCCCCTAACCCTTGGTATCGCCAGCCTTTTGAACTGAAGCCCTTCTAGTGGTGAGTAGTAGAATCTCATGTGGTTCCTTATACAAAATGAGACACCAAGTCCTAGGGAAGTGGCTTTTAGTTCCACCCCAGGCTGCATGTTATTGTTGTGTAGTCATAACGCCATCTTGCTCAGTGTGTCTGTGCCAGGCCATGGCCTGTGTACTCATCTGGTTCCCTCAGCCCTTTCCTGCTGGAAACTATTAACTAACACAACATGAGGATTTCCCCCAACTTCTGTCTGCATTTAAGTACATCTTACATTTGCTCTGTCTTGAGAGCAGAGCCTGGCTGTTGAGGGAGTGTGGGAAGTCCTGTGTCCAGTCCTCCAACTTGTCTTCACTTCCCGGTTTTAGCCTGAGATGATCGTGAAACTCTCGGGGCTCCTCAGGACCTGTGCTGGCAATCACTCAGCATCCCTTCCTGACCTAGCTTGTCTACATCCAGAACATTAGCCCTCCAGTCTGTTTCCATTGCAGACACATTTTGGTGCTTTATTAGTTTGAATGTAAAGTGCCCTTTCAAGATTTAGGCCTCAATGCATGCCTGTCCTTGAGAAGGCCATCTTTGTTCATTTCCTGGTGACCAGGAAAAATGTCTTCCCATAGGCTAACATAGACAGTGTCTGTCTGAGGTAGTCAGGGTTGGCACTTCCCTGTTCTGTGCTTCATCTTCCCAGTGCATCCCTCTGCTGGGATGGCGGTGGCAGTTATGTTTGCTGGCTTACAGTGTCCAGCAGCTTCGTGTTCAGTTTCCTGTCATAGCCGCTTTCTTTACAGGAACTTAAGTTTCCACATGTTAGCGTGTCCTTCTGTTGTGGCCTGCTAGAGCCTTCGTTCATACCTTCACTCTCACTCAGAGGCCTCCTCTCTGCCCATTGTCTTTGCTTAGTCCTTCCCAACTTGCATTGGACCCTGAGTCCCACTTCTGCCATGAAACTTTTTCTACCTTGAATTACACACGCTATTTCCACATTCCTTCACCATTTGAGCCTTTCCTGAAGCCCACCACGAAGGAGCACACCATTCCATTAGAGAGTTAAATAAAAACGAAGAGGTTAGTAACATGATTTGGGCTCCATGTATATCTCTTCTCCCGGACTTATCTAGCCTGCGCAGAAAATGATTTACCAGGACACGTATGCATGCATACAGGTCTTGTGGAGGATACTAGCTAGGTAAATACCATTTACAAAGTTATGGCAAACAGTATGCCATTCTTGAATACTATGGGCATGGCACTGCTTGTGTGTGTGGTGGGCAGGCCTGCAAGGAAAGTCATGCTGTCATTGAACTTATCACTAGCCACTTCTGTTGGGGAAATTGTACCAGTAGACCTGAGAACTGGTTCTGACTTCTCCAAGGGTTGTGCACTGGATGGAGGTCACTGCCTCCCTCCAACTTGTAGATACTTTTGAGAAGGGCAGGTTTTATCTCTGTGAAAGTTAAGTTGAGCCCTCTGCTTGGAATAATGTGAGCATAGCAATAGAGCCTGAGGGGTTTTGTGTCATCTGGCACCAAGGCTAAAGCATCCAGCAGAGAAGCCCATACCATCTCTGATGAGCTCCAGTGGGTGCCATTAGGGTTCCGGGCATCTTGGCTCCGCTGGGTAAAACATAGCTTGTCAGAAAAATATTGCAGGCTGTAATGGCTTCTGGTCTGGGCAAACCATTTACAAAGAGCCTAAGTTAAGTGGGCAGGTAGCCAAGTTTTGAAGGCTAGTGTCGTTTTGAAGTGTACACAAACAGCGGGGGATGGCAGAAAACCGTGAATGCCAATGTGTTTCAAGGAGCTGTGGGNGTTCCAGGCAGTGTGGGTGCATGGGACCACTTATAAACATCATTGCCCAAGTGTCCTGCCTGCCCTTGGATTGTGTTCTTTCATGGAACTGACTTTATAGATTTGTAGAGTGTGTGTGTTTGTGTGTGTGTGTGTGTGTGTGTGTGTGTGTGTGTATGCACATTAAAAAAAATAAGCCCCTTTGAAAAGAAATTAGCCTTTTAAAATTAATCTTTTATGACTAACAGATCTTAAAAGAAATTAGTCCCTGAAAAGTAGTTACTTGCTAATAGCCTTTCAGAGTTCCCCACACTGTCCTCTTAGTTCTTTCTCTTGTCCACATGACTGCCGTGGGTATCGGGCAGAGACTTCTCTCTGCCTCTTTGATCTCTTTTAAGTTCCAGAAGCATTCTGACTGCTTGGGCAATACAGCAGCCTGGCAGCCCTAAAGGAGTGCTGAGATCCCTCCTCCCTGACTACCAGCTCCACCTGCAGGCTTAAGGCGCAGTCTCTGGATGGTGTATCCTCTCCAGGAAGAAGCATCCTTGCTGGGTGAAACATCCAGATGCCTGGACCAACTCCGCCGAAGGGCATGGCTTGCAGAATCCCGGTCTTCCTAGCTCACCTGGTTGAGGCCTCATTTAGCATCCTCTTGGCCATCTTGAGTTCCTGCTGTGGTACCCGACTTGCTGTCCTTGTGGATGCCCTTATGTTACTCAGGCTGATTTATGTCTCTAATATTTGCATAGCCATTTTCATAAGCTCATAAGGAAGGGACTTGGTCTCTGGTTTATGCTGTTCTGGCTTCACTCACTGTAGGAACTTAAAAAACTAGACGCATAGAGTTGGTGCTGGGTCCATCCATGTCTGCATTTTGGAGTATGTTACTGCAAGTAATTCTGAGTGATCGTTCACAATCATTGGTCTGTAGACTACTGAGGTTTCCCAGCATCCTTTAGCACATCTCTGAGGTCACAATTACTTTCATTATAATATTAAGATGTGTGTTCCTTAGATTGAAGAAACAAACAACCAAACAAAGGATGGGTAAAATTGTTGGTGTCAGACCCAATCAAGTCAACATATTAAAATGTATTGGTTTGAAATCAAAAGCTAGCCTCCTCCAGAAAGGTACCTGGCAGTGTCACTTTGGAATGGCTTGGCTGATGGAGAAATCACTGTTTTGAATGACAGTCCTTGACATTTTTAATATTCTGAGTGTTAGAATCAGATGCATACCTTAAACACTTTTGTCTCATATCAACATACAACATTTTTTTAAAAAAGAGAAAGTTATTTGTGCATTTATGTTGTGAATGGAAATAGAATTTTTTTCATGGACCACTTATTTTTACTTGAAGAAAATGAGTGACAGGCAAACTATTGCTATTCTGACTTAAATATTTATGGGAAATTTAGAAAAGTTGAATGAAAATGAGCCTTTCATTTAAAAGGGGGGGGCACAAATGACTATATTTTTATTTTTTCCAGTGATAAAATTCCAACATTTAAGCAAAAATTATAACTTTGGATAATTTGTATCCATCACAATATGTTTAACAACTTCCTAAACCTTAAAGGCATTTCTGATGAGAAGGTTAATGCTATTGGTTTTTCTTTAATATTACAGAATAAAATGTGTCAGCATTTAGAAGATTTGTATAACTCAGTGATGTAGTTTTAAATGACTAAAGGATGATATCACAAAACTGTGGACAGGTGAAGAGATGCACCAGGGGCCTACAAACACTAACCTGTATTCGTGCACACGCAGTTGACTGGTGTGGCTACAGACAGAGAATTGTAGCTAACCTTGAGGATGCTATCCCTTGGTGTTGGAAAGATTTCTCGGTGGTTAAAAGTATATGCTGCTCTTGCCGAAGACTAAATTCAGTCCCTAGCACCCGTATTCGGTGGCACGTAACTGCCTATAACTCCAGCTCCAGGGGATCTGGTGTATGTGGGCACCTGCATGACACATGACATATACTCTCTCTCTCTTTTTCTCTCTGTCTGTCTGTCTGTCTCTCTCTCTCTGTCTCATACGCACACACATAAACAAAAATAAATATAAATCTTTTGTAAAAAGAGAAGCTAAGCCTGTCAAACTTTTGTTTAGTAGCAAGGAAAAGTGCCAGATAATGCTGTTGAATTTTTCACTTTGCAAACCATTTTTCTCAGTGGAGCTGGGTTTTCTTTATTTATTTCAACTCAAATAGCATATCACAACAGATTGATGGAAGACATAGTTACGAAAACACAACCATTGTTTACTAAGCCACTCACAGAAGAGATAGGGAAAAATATGAAACACATCATTATTCTCATAATTTTCTGAAGAAGACCGTGTAAAATAAGCCTTTTGTTTTAAAATAAAATTTCATTTAGAGGAAAATTGCAAATACAGTAGAGTTTCTATGTACTCCGTACATAGTGTCTGTACATAGCACTCCGTACTTAGGGGACCATAGTGTCCCCTAATGTTAGCTTCGTATGTCATTGAACTTTCCAAAGTGACTCCACCTTGCCCGAGTCTTCACCTAGGGGTTCCCCAGCCCCAGTGAAGCACATTCTGCAGAGCAGAACACTCTCGTACAATCCCACCTGCAGCCTTGGGAGCCTCATTGTTTTAGGACAAAACAAACTGTTTTAATCAACTGACCTGAAACACATGAAACTTTTGACCCTGCCTGCCCCTGGCATGATGTAATTGTGGTTTTGGCTTTATAAAACCCTCCCCTGCCTCTTTCCCTAGTCAAGAGTTCTTTCGGGCATGATCCTGCTCTTGACCACCAGCAAATAAAGGGCTCTTAATCTGACCTTCATTGAGTGACCTTCTCCCCAGTCTCGAGTGGGAACAACAATCATGGTACAATTTTCAAAAGCACGAAATTAGCTTAAATTACAACCATCGAGAGAACTGAGGATATTTACCCATATTTCACATTGTACCTAAAATGTGCTTCATTTTGTATAACTGCGTGTGTTGTTAGCATGTAGGGGTTTGTTATTTTCAATAATGGCTATTTAAATTTTTTTGTTTTAACTTAAGATAGTAAATACCAGTAGATGTGGCACACGTGAGCAGAAGTTCATTTGACATCTCAACAATTTTAAGTGTGTGAAGGAGGCCCCAAGTAAATGAAGTTTGAGAACTACTGACCTAGAATGTTCTCTCAGAGGACAGCATTAGTTTTGGTGAACTGGGAAGCTGTAAGACAGCTGGGAGGTGGAGGTTTACATGATGACTCTGGAGAGTTTATCTCCTCTTCCTCAGTCAGTGAGATCTATAAATATTCATGAGCATGCAAGACTAAATTCAGTGACATTGGAGACAGCATTGGATTAAGCCAGTTAGCTTAGTCAGCCCACTGATGTTTACTGTGCGTCAGCTATGTACCTGGTGGCAGCTGAGGCTCCAGACTATGGCTTCCACAACATCTCTGGGTTTCTTCACTTAAAGCCCATAGGTTCTTTGGATGAGAAGTTAAAGGAGCACACAAGCAAAAATGATATCACTATATGTACTGGAAAGTGCTCCGAGGCAGAGTAAGTAGGTTAGAGAGCCAGGTGGGCAACAGAGAGATGGGCAGTGCCTATATGAGACTCAGATATGGAGCATTGCAGATACCGACTTGGCATTTGGGAGGTGGTCATGGCTGGGCTAGTGCAAATGGGGAAGAGGAACATGAGGAAGCATGTCAGGGAAGATAAACTTGGAGAACTGGGCAGGGTAATCCAGGATAGGGCTTCTGAGCCAGAGGGGTTGTGGGTTGTATTTCTCATCGCCTGAGAAATCTTGCCAGGATCACAGCTGAAGCCTGACAGGATCTCATTGACAGCTGAGATCATCCTGAGGAGATGACGTGGCAAGGTGGAGGGGGCGGGGCTAGGCTGCAGCTCCTAGTCTCCTGGAGAAGTGATGGCAGCGTGCGAGCCTGGCCTTCTGCTAAAGCTAGGGAGACATAGTCAAGATCTATATTAGAAGGAAATCATTTTTCCTTGCTAATACATTAGTGGTGGGTGAGAAGAAAAGAGAACGGTGTGCCACAGGGAATGTCAGCAATTAAAAGGAATTCAAAGGAGTCTTGAGCAAGCTGGTAAATGGGTAGATCCTGCATTGAGCATGAAAGCTACAGGGTAACGAACTTGTAGATAGGCTGGGTGGTCCGGTCTGGTGCCAAGTCAGGTTTGAGCCATGTTCGATGTCCAGGAATGTGAACCACTCCTTAATTGATCAGATGTTGTTCAAGACCTACCCTGTGCGAGACACTGAGCTGGATGCTAAAGGAGACTCTCACAAGTGTGACTCACACAAGACAAAGCTGTATTTATCTCTTTCCTATCGTAGTACAGTAGGAGCATAGAAGATACAGTGAGTAATTCCTTCTGGGTACTGTAGGAGCATAGAAGATACAGGGAGTAATTCCTTTTGGGTGAGTTATCTTCTTTTTTCACCCTTGGAGGGGTATGTTGAGGATGACCAACGTCCAGGAAAATACCCGATCATCAATGAATGTGTGTGGTTTTCAAGGGCCAAGACAGCATGATTCAGCAACAATTTTCTAAGATCTGGGAGCCCGAGGGATGTGAACACTGCCTTTTCATCTCTTTCTCTTGGGAGGCTAATAGCATTTTATCTTACTCCTCCTTCTTGTGTCTGTGGGAGAGAGGTGGGTGGAGAAGTGTCATCACTTATAAATATATTACAAGTAAATAATGAAAGTACTCAGAGAGGCAGAGGGATGAGTGTTCCTTGTGCAGTGCTGGCCCATGTCTGTATGCTTCTTGGTTTACAGATGATGAGCGTAGGGCTGGGAGTATTGCTCATTGGTGGAGCTCTTGTCTAGCATAATTGGGGTTCTGAGTCACCTCTCTATTACTGAAAAACAAAGATGATGGAAGCAGGGTAACTACTCGTTGAGAGTGGTCCAGCGCCACTGCAGATTGGGGAAGATGTTGCCAGGCTGCGCTTTTTTCTCTCACATCGTCTTTTAGCTCCTCCCTCTATCTAGATTTGTGGGCTGGGATCCCTCTAGGCAGCTGTGCAGGCTGACCTTGTCATGTGCGATGCCAACGTGGGGTGGGACTGTCAGCCTGATGGCAGCTTGTCCTCCCAGCGTGACTTGCCATCTGTCAAGAACAGAGCTCGGCGACCTGCAGAAGACCTCTGAGGTCTTCTTGGCACTGGAGTCTGGAGGTGTTTCTGAGGCAGGTTCTTTGGGAGCAGCAAGAGTGATGTAGGTGTTGACTCCATGTTTATGGGATCAGGCAAAGAGGTTTTCAAGTGGAGCACAGAAGAGATGAGAATTATATAGCTGTAGCCATTGGCAGTGACAAAGACAACTACATTTTATTTAGTCTTTACTGAGTACTGAGGACAACTTTGTATTCTCACAACAATGTTTCCACCTGGTTTTCATGGACAATTTTATAGGCAAGTTGATTGAGGTTTAGGGATTATATGACGTCTTTAGAGCTATGTAACCAGCACAGGTCAAAGTCAATATTCACGCCTATTTGTGTGTGCCCAAAGACCTCTCACGCTGGCTTGCACATTTTATTTCAAAGAAGATTCAAACAACACAAAGGAATCATTTTTGTTTGTAGTGGTGTCAGCAAGGCACAATGAACATTTTCTGGTCAGATTTAGGACATCTGATATGTGACATCGTACTCAGGTATAGATTGTGTCCAGAGTGGGAAATATGATGTGACCTGCCCTGTCTTAGTTAGGGTGACTATTGCTGTGATGAAACACCATGACCAAAAGTAACTTGGGGAGGAAAGGGTTTATTTGGCTTATACTTCCACATTGTAGTTCATCATAGAAGGCAGTCGGGGCAGGGACTCAAGCAGGGCTGGAACCTGGAGGCAGGAGCTGATGCAGAGGCCATGGAGGGATGCTGCTTACCAGCTTGCTCTCCATGGTTTACTCAGCCTGCTTTCTTAGGGAACCCAGGACCACCAGCCCAGGGATGGCATCACCCACAATGGACTGCCCCCATCATTAATTAAGAAAATGACCTACACCTGGATCTTATGGAAACACCTTCTCAATTGAGGTTCCCTCCTTTCAGATGACTCTAGTTTGTGTCAAGTTGACATAAAACTAGCCAGGTCACCCCTTCCCCAACCTGCTCTTTTCCTGATTGGTGACTGTCAACTCCAAACACTTGGCCACACATAGTTCTGCACCATGGAGCTACACTCAGCCTCAGGATTGTGTTCTTGTGATCCAGGGCAGCTTTGGGGCAGAATCATTTACTTCCAGGAGTTCCCTATGTTATTTGAAACCTATCTTCCTTGTTATTGTAGTCATAAAGATTTCATTTTCCTCTGTTAGGGCAGCACCATT
>LZPO01087186.1:482499-494068 GCA_001675575.1 Neotoma lepida | reverse complement strand
GAAAGAGTCAATTTTCTTTAAGGATGTGGCCCCTGTTAAGCTGATCATACTTCAGTGAAGGCTGCACATCCGAGTATATGAGCAACACAAACTGTACTTGATATTTTGTTGTTGTTTTTGTTTGTTTTGTTTTGTTTTGTTTTGTTTTTTAAAAGGACACAAAGTTGAGTTGGTTGGGCTGAAGGATGGGTCTGGAAGGAGTTGGGAGAAGGGTAAATATTATCAAATACATTGTACAAATGTCTCAAAAAGCTAATAAAAATTTGGAAATAAAAAGATCAATAATTTAGGTTCAAAAATGATGTCATAGCCATACAGAGTTCATCGTAGCCCTTCTGTTTTGGAAATGATTCTAGATTGCTAACGAGTTCTGTATGTAGACAGGACTTTTTCTTAATATCCAGAGGGATGTGGGAACACTCTGTGAAGTGATATCTTCTATAGGGTTGCCTCCTAATGAGGAAAGAATCTAAATCTTCTAAAAGCAGACAATCCACATCAGAGTATGGTGATACTATGACCAAAAAAAACAAAACATTCTCAAGATAAGAGCCATAATGACATCTTGAGTCACTAGAGACAGAAGCATCCTGAAGAGTTCTAAATTCATTAGAGATGAAATAGCCTTATGCAATGAAGAATCTCAGGCGCGGTTGGCCACTGAGATCTCCCATGTTGCTTGGGAAAGCTTCAAGATGTTTAAGAATAAAAGTAGCCTGAATTANTGTGGTGGCAATAAAATAAGCAAAAGCTTAGGGTTTTATTATACCTTTGATATATCGGCTTTTCCTCCTTCAAAGCATGAGTCATACTTAAAAGTTAATTCATTCAGTAGCTTTGAATCCTAAATAAATCTTCCAATAAAATGAGAGTGTGGGGAATATTGAGATCATTTACAAAGACTCTGTGACCTGAAATAACTCACATTAGTGAGAAAACTGAGAAAGAATTAGTTTGAAAGCACTGCATGATTTAACCTCTTATACAGGAGTAGAACGAGAGAATTCCAGGTGTCTGCAGCCATGGAACGAAAAGCTGAAACTGTGAAATCAATACTCTTAGAATATTTTCAGTCTCCCACTGAGATATGACACGCCACTGATCCATCCAATTCCAAGGAACACAATTCGGCTTAATAGCAGGTAAGTCTTTCTAACACAACAGAAGACANGACAGAGATATTATCCATGCCATATAGAAAGTATGACAGCTGGTCAAATGGACTCCCAGAGTAATAAACCTTTACATGCGACACAATCTTTGAAAACTAGGAGCTAACCACTGAATCTGTCACACACATGTCCAGGAAGTNTTCCCTCGAGCTGGTGTGAATTACTGTCACCACCAATTAGGGCAGCAGTTCTCACCCCATGTGTTGTGACCCCTTTGGGGTTCACATATGATTTGTAACAATAGCAAAATTACAGCTATGAAGTAGGAATGAAGTATTTTTATGGTTGGGGGGGTCACCGCAACATGAGGAACTATATTAAAGGGTCACAGCTTTAGGAATGTTGAGAACTACTTAGGGTGGTCTGTGCTGCTTTTCTGGCTTAGAAAACGTGTTCTCCATTCAGTTCTAAAAGAATATGAATAATTGACTATTGAAGGTATAAAGGCAGTACAAAGATAAATGATGTTTTATATTTGAAAAACAATTAGAATTCAAAGAAGCAGTCCCAGGGCAAGGGTAGAAGAAGAAATCAGTTTTAGGAGGAAACTTTTTACTTGCTACAAGTTGGTAGCCAAGCATCCTAATAGTACCTATGTAACCCAATGAACTCCATCCCTCNGTGGTAGGTGGGAGACGAGGACCCATCCTCTGCAGAAAAAGAAAAACACCTATTTTTTTCAATTCTAAGAAAGCTTTATTTGGAGAGATGATGGATTGGGAATGTCATCACCAGTGAAATCTCAAATTCATTAGCAACTGCAGCACAAATGCACAACACACAGACATGACCTGAAGACTCAGACAGCAGTGGACTTGATAGCTTATCCAATCAGCNGACCTTCTTTAAACTTTATGAAATCCAGAGCTGGAGAAACGTCTCAGGAGTAAAGCATGTATGCTGCTCTTCAGAGGATTGCAGTTCAATTCTTAGAACCCGCATTTGATGCCTCTGGCCTCGGCATTCACATGCACATACTCACACACAAATATGCGCATGCCTGTGATTAAAAAAAAAATAAAAAACATCTTCAGAAGAAGCATAAACTTTATGAGATCTACTGCTGGCAAAGTACTTGTGAAGGAGTCTACCAAGCTACCACAACACCGGCACAGGTTCAAACCAGACAAAATCCCAGCACTGAGAAGGGGAAGTGGATAGAAAGTCCTACCCCTAACCGAAGCTATTTACAATTCATAGTTTCTGGGAAAGAGACTATCATCATTTTTCNCCAATGAAATGACTCCAGGTATATCAACCACACTCCAGGGCAGGCTCCATGGCCAGGAGCTGCCCAACACAAAATGGACTCCAGGTATTTTGTATGTTTTGTTGTTGTTGTTGTTTTATTTGGGTTTGGTTTGGTATTTTTTTTTTAATCTTATTGGGTTTATTTGTTTTATTATGATTTTTTTTTCGTTTCTTTGAAAGAGGAGAGACAATGAGAGGGGTCATGAAGTTGGGTAGGTAAAGAGGTGGAGAGGATCTGGGAAGTGTTGGGACAGAGGAAAGAATATGATCAAAATGGATGAAATTTTTTTNAAATTAAAAATGGAAAAATTTCCAAAGAGTACAAATATAAATGCTAAAACATGTCTAGCAAAGGGCTATCAATTATCAATTGAGAACTCAAGATAACTTACTGCCTTCACTATTTAATTTTATCTTCACTTTTTTCTTTTCATATTTTTGTATTTTCTGAGATTTCAAAATGAAATATGGTATTCAATCACTAAAAATAAACTTATGACTTGCTTACTGTTTTGTTAATTGTTAATAGTATAGAACTTTAGAGNTCACGGTTATCAGAGTCAGAAAGGACAAGTTAATAATCTTGGTGCCATATCCATTAAAAACCAACAAGCACATCTCAGGGTTGAGAAATTCCCAGGACCCCCAAAACACAGGAAACAAAACTAAAATAAGCAAATAGGATCATATCAACTCAACAGCTTCTCTATCGGAAAAGCAGCAATCAACAGAATGAAGAGAAAACATGTGGATGAAGAATATTTACAAACCATACACTTACAATGAAACTACAATCATGAGAGCAACCTGCATGAGAAAGNGTCAAAATTCTAAAGACAGTTCTCAAAGGAAGACAACACACAGATTCATGAAAAAAGTTTATTGCTAATCATTGCAGAAATATAAACTAAAACAACAATGAAGCATTACTCCATATCTTAGGATGTGATCATTTTAAACAACACAAAAGAGGCCCTTCCTCATTGCTAGTGAGAAAGCTGGCTGCATAACCAATATAGAAGTCATTGGGTGGAAGTTCTTCAAAANACTCAAAGTAGAACAAGGATGCAGTGGCTCCACTACTCAGGATGCCTCCAGAGAAAATCAGCATGGAAAAGTCCTGTCTGTACTTCCCTGTTCACTTTTGTGTTATTTTCAATAGCCAAAATATTGACTCCATCTATGTTTCTACATATAGATGAATGAATAAAGAAGATGTGACATAGATAGATGATAGATAGATTAGGTAGATAGATAGCCCATATTTATGGAGATTATACTATTATAGTATTTACATGTTATTGAAAGAATATCCTTCCTTCAAAAAGAAAGAAATTCTGACATTTGCAACATAGATGAATCAGAAGGAGTATGCTAGGCATGCTGCAGAAAGCCTTAGGTCACACAATCAGGTAAAGGCACAAGTAATTTTCAAGAAATTTCAAGACCAATGAAAACTTATGGACCTTCATATCAAAATAATACTACCCATATGAACAAAGAATAGACAGAAATAGAAGTTAATTTCCAGTCAGCATACTCTTGAAAACTAATGTCACCTAAAAATGACTTGGGTAGTAGCTCAGACTTGGAAACAGTAAGTTGGGACACAGTGCCAGCAAGCCACTTCAATATGAAAACCAAGTCCTTTCAGGGGAATGAGAAACAGACTAGTGTGAATGCNGAACACAAGTGGGGGCTGGCACACTCACAATTTTCTCAGCGGTCACGTAAGCCTGTCTCTTTGGCCATTTTTTTTTCTCTCTCATATATTATATCCCAACAGCACTTTCCCCACCTCCCCTCTCCACCACCCCCTCCCAGCTTCGCCTCAGACAAGAGCAGGCCTCCCAGGGACATCCACCAAACCGGCATAACAACATAACAAGCTACAATAAGACCAGGCACATACCATCACATCAAGACTGGATGAGGCAACCCAGTAAGAGGAGGGTCACACAAGTAGGCAAGAGTCAGAGGCAGCCCCCAATCCAACTGATAGGAATCCCTCAAGAACACCAAGCTCAGTCATAGCATATATGCAGTGGACCTAGTTAGACCCCTACAGGCTCCCTGATTTCTGAGAGCCCCCATGAATTCGAGTCACTTGATCCTGTGGGTCGTGTTCTTGTGGTGTCCCTGACCCCCCCCTTGCTCCTACGAACATTCCTCCCTCCTCTCCACAGGACTCCCTGAGTTCTGCCTAATGTTTGACTGTGGAACTCTGCATGTGCTCCCATCATTTGCTGAATGAAGTCTCCCTGGTCTCTTTGGCAAGGATTCTGCTAAACTCTGGTCCCAGAACACTCNGCAGGCAGAACAAACTGTAGGTTTGTGGCTGGGTTNATGTCNCAATCCCTCCACTTGAGGCCTTGCCTGGTTACAGAAGATGGCAAGTCAGACTCCATGTCCCCCCCATTACTAGGAGTCTTTGCTAGGGTTATTCTCTGTAGATTCCATGGCATTTCCATTGCATTGTCCCCCACAATTCCAGTCCTCTCTCCCAGTATTTTCTCCCTACCACCACCACCCAATTCCTCCTGTTCCCAACTGTACCCACCCCCAGTTCACTGGATAAATCTATTCGATTTCTCCTTCCCAGGGAGATCCTTGCTATGCCCCTCAAGCTCTTTGACCATTCTTGACTAGATGAAATGGAGAGACATGTGATGAAGCTGAGTTCAAGTTCTACCGTGATGATTATAAAACATGGGACGCTCAAACACAGGCAAAAGTCAGTGAGACGTGAAGACNTGTGCTTTGCCCAGGGAGTAGCTCCTTCTAACCTCCACAGAACATCCCTGGTTACTTTCTTCCTGAAGTCTTGGTTTCAGCTTCCCGTTATCCATCACTAAGTGTTCCTTCTAATTGGAGGACACTGAAATTTCTCCATATTATTTGAAACAGAACATATTAGAGATCTATAGCTTCAAGATAATCTCTTTTATGTGAAAGAATGATTCTTAAATGCCTGGCTTGAAACTAAACCATAGTAAAATCCAGTACCTGCAATGACTTGATTTCTTGTTAGAGGCTGCTGGCTGACTTCCACAGCCGTAAGCTAGCTNGTCTCAGTTTGGTGGTGTAGCATGTAGTAGACATTGTGTTACTTGATTTTCAGATAAACTGGCACCCATNAGCAATGACATTTGACTAAAGCAGGTGTTTTTCCAAAGAACGTGTAATGCAAGCACTCTCTGTCTGAGAATCTCTCTGGTAAAACAAGGTCCAAACACGGAGTTCATAAATAGGTCAACACNCCATAAGTTTAGTTGCCAGCAGGTAATTGAATGTAGTATTAAGACTGGGGTATAACTCCATGGAGCATATGTGAGGCCTTGTGTTTGACCCTTAGAACTTAAAAAAAAAGAAAAATGATGGAAGAATGATCCTAGTGAGACCAGTACTTGGGCAGTGAAAGAATTTGAATAAATTAAAACCACCCAGGAAAAGTTAAGATTCAACTTAGTCAATCAATGTAACAGGAACAAAAGGGAAAGGCAGAGTGAGATGAAATAAGACTATGATTAGAAAGATGTGTTGTTCATACAGCCAAAGACAGAGTGACGCAAAGGAAAGACAAACAGGAGGTCATTTGGTAAAGGGGACAATGGCTAGCAATGCAGGATAACTATGGTTCAGTTGAGTAGGCCCTGCCAGAATTTCATGGGAACATACCTACATTTTCCTCCTCCCTGAGTTCATAAAANTCTAAGGACAGTCTGCCTTGTAGATATTTGATCCTGGAATTACAGGGGACAGGAACTGCATTTTCATCTCTGAGAACCCAGCACACAGCAGAGTACCCAGAGCAAGGAAAACCAATGATGCTTGCTAAAAATACTNTGAATGAATATATTTTCTGTGCCTTTGAGTTGGTATTCTTCTTCTTCTATCCCTATTATTCTTAGGTTTGGCTTTTTCATGGTGTCCCAGATTTCCTGGACATTTTCTGTTATGACTTTTTTGGCTTTGGTATTTTCTTTGACTGATGAATCTATTTCCTCCAAGGTGCTGATCTGGGCCCTCTGGANGCTTGAGACAGTTGTTTGGCTTGAAGTGTTTGAGGGCCCCCAGGCAGTGGGATCAGGATCCGCCCCTGGTACAGGGGCTGACCTTTTGGAACCCAGCGCCTGTGGTGGTACACCTGGCGCAGTCTCGGCACAGGGAGAAGGGTCTTGTCTTGCCTTGGCTGAGAGTGCCAGGCTCCGAAGACTCTCCATGGGAGACCTTGTCTTGGAGGAGGTGGGAATGGGTGGGGGGGTTGAGGTGAGGAGCTGGCAGGGAGGGAGGAGGGAGGAGAAGGGGATCTGAGGTTGGTATGTAAAAGGAGTAGAAAATATTTTTAATAAAAAAAGGGAAAAAATACATTGAATGAAATAGTGAAATAGAGCGTTCTTTGGAGTACAGAAGTAGTATTTAAATCTCATCTGTGGGCTGGTGATGTAGCTTAGTCAGTAGAATGCTTGCCTACCCTGCACAAAGCTCTGGGTCTAATCCTCACTATTCCATAAGACCAGATGTGATGTTACCGTCAACTACAAGTTGAAGATCAGAACGGGCTGTATGAGACTGTATCCCAAGTACATAAATAAATAAATATAAATAAATGNCATTCTAATCTAGATAGCTGAAAGAAAAATTATTTTTTCTATCACACATTAGAAGTGTTTCTAGAAACACAGATAGACTGCTTGCATAGAACATTTTTTCAGAATAAAAATAATTGCCTCATTCTTCTGAATGACTTTCAAACATTGAAATGACCCTGAAATCAGGAAAAGAAAAAGCAAATCCAGCAAAAAAAAAGAGTATGTCTTTTCCTTCACCAAGTCCCTCTGTTCTAGGAAAGTAACTCGTGTTGCTCCTANATGGTAACTGTTCTCTTGGGACTTGTCAATCTTTAACTAGAGCCAGGATCAACCATAATGAACTTACAAAGAATCAGAATCCTTTTGCTTTTACACTAAAAATACCTGCACTGTTTTATTGGACATGAAGAACTATGTGTTTTAAAAAACTGTCCAAGTAGGATGTCATCAGATCAGTCAGAACTACTTACTTAAAAATACAAATTTTGTCTTTGCAAATTCAAAATCCAGGACTAAAACCAATAGAAAATCAGAAATCAGAGTAAATCTAATTGTCCTAACATCTAACAAGAGCTAAATCACAACTCTGGTTTCTCACTGTGGCATGGCAACCCTAAAACATTATAGATTATATCAGATTATATGTTCTTCACAATTGCAAACAACAATATTAAGGCTTCAGGAGTTGGAAGTTCAATGTTAATCCTTTACTCAAGGAAAATAATAAAAAATAAGTGTTAGAAAACTGCTGTGTGTGGTNAAGCCATTCTCCATTATGAAGAAATTCAAAACTGCCACTGTATTGTGACTTTGGAAAAACTGAGATTTACCTTCTCTTGTTAATAAAATACTAATCAATCAGAAAGTCCTTGAGTGCTAAAGTTCACTGTTCTGGGATTCTATCAAGAGTTATTTTCTTCTCAATATTTTAATCATATATATGTATATGAAATTCATTTTATTTCAGAACTTTATAGACAGTATGGTATAATGAAGAAACATTGCTTTTTAGAATAAGCTAGATCTTGATATAAATACCAACNCTACTTTCCTTGGCCTCAGGTCACTCAATTATAAAGCAAGAGAAAGAAATTTGTCTCATGGAGTTAATATGAGCAAAGGATCATACAAAATACCTGAATAGAGCCAGACTATGGGATGCACTCATTAATCCCAATACTCGGGAGGCAGAGGCAAGTGAAACTCTGAGTTTGAGACCAGCCTGGTCTACAGAGTGAGTTTCTAGGACAGCCAGGGCAAACAGAGAAACCCTGTCTCAGAAAGAAAAAAAAATTGCCTGAAATAGAGTAAAAAATTTACTTATTCTTCCTTCTAATGGTGTTTAAATGCATGAATAATTAGTAAAGGTAGGGAATATACAAAAGATGGATGGAACAATAACAACTATGCATTATAAAAAGGGAAAAAACTCAAATTCTGGGTTCTGCATGCCCCTTGGGAGTCACACCATGCATGGGCTCTGTAGGTGCTACTACTGTGGGACGTTGCTTGCTTTAGGTCCTTTGTCCTATGACATTTAGAAAATGGGTTTGCAATTTGATTAACCTGATTTTTAAATAAGATTGTCTATGTGCCGTTTCTTGTTATGCTGTCCCTGCCGAGTAAGAGAAGTCTGGTAGAGATAAGTACACGTGGACTCCCTTATGAAAGTGGCTTTTGTTCACAGCCCCTTGCACTGGACTCCAGGACTCTGTGTTTTTACATATGTGAGCCTTAAATAAACTCTGCTTTGCAAATATTTTCAATTTGGAAAGCATTCAAGGTTGAAATATCTTTTTCATTTTTTATTCATTATTATATGCATCTCTCCATTTAGCTGTCATGTGCCTTTAAGATTTACACTCCAATTTCCCCATGAAATTGGGAAATGCAGTGTTTGAATATGCAGATATGGTAAGAGCATTTACTGGTCACATTATCTTGACCAGAAAATTGAAAAAAAGAAGGAAAGGGAAAAAAAAAAAAAGAAATGTTCTCATATTCTTGCCCAGAGGAGCACTAATGGGTTATGAACCCTTTCAGAGTTATAGAGCAGAGAGAAAAATGGTTGCCTTGGTAACAAGACAGGCCAGTCAGTTGCGCACACTCTCCCAAGAGCTTCTAATTTATTCAGCAAATGGAGGCTAGAACAGGTGGCTAACCTAGATGACGCCAAAAACCTTTAGCTCTGTAATGCTGGCATCCTGCACATTCACTTGAATACAAACTATCGTTCCTTTCCTTTATACTGGAAGAATTAACATGTCAGTGTGGCTCTGCATATCTTAGCACACAGGAAAACTGTCAGCGTTTGTCATTTTCTAACCACAAAATATAGTGTCTGCGATGTCACAAAATGACGATAGCACAACTTCGTGTCACCAGTTACTTTGAAAGTGAAAATCATTGCAAGCCCNGTTATAAAAATGCAGCACTGGTCTTCCAGTAAATCAGATATCATTGTGAATTTTAAAAAAAGAGAGAGTTTATTGCTGGGTTTCATAATGCTTGCTTTAAATGACAAGCAACCTCAGAAATTCCAATTCCATAAAGCCATCTGCAAGCACATGAGTGAAATCAATTTTGGGTTGTCACAAGAAATAGAAGAAATCACGTCAAGCCACTTAAAGCCAAAGTTATTTATTATAGAATTAAATAAGGTCATTAATTGTCATATAGAGGATGTGTCTGAAAAGCTAGCAGTACCTTTTGAAAATACAGTACAAATACTCTCATGGATGCCTTTCAGGTTTCTTTTCTAGCCTCATGCCTAAACTCCCACTAGTATATCTGGAGCTCCAGACAGCAGGATCCCGGTACATCTCGTTCCTCACATTTCTGCCCTTACTGCTGCCTCTGTCATAAGACGAGCTTCCAGCACTGCATTCCATGCTCGGTGCACAGTCACTCTCAAGCCTGCATGTAAACATTTCTCTCTTCCCAGATCCTTTCTTCCTTGACCCATTAAGAACAGTTACTTAGATGATAACTCCCCGAGTGCCCCTCTACAAATGACTCCATTACTGGTTTCCATATTGACATTTTCTTCAGATTGAGGCTCTCNGGTCTCTCAGATCTTAGATGTAGGGACTGAATTATGTTCACTTCTCATGCCNAAAGCCTTTCCAGGCACATAGTATGAAATCATAATTNTCTGATGAAAGAATGAATGAATGAGTTAACNGATGAGTGTCTAGAGGAGTGAATGAAATGGACTGACTGANCAAAATTCTGNACATTTCTAGTATATAATGAAGAGTTTTCTTAAATTAAAATCTTACTATTTTAAACAAAGTTTGATGATCATTTGGAGTCTCTTACAAATCCAGTCTTAAGTGGAGCTTATCTTTGTCACTTGGTTTTGATCTGTCTTCAGGCTGCTGACCCAGCACTTTCCCACACTCCAAGNATCCCCACTAAACATCAGAAGCTGCAAAGAACAGAACTTGAAAATTACTGGGCTTGACANAGAGCATCATCAGCTTCACTTGACTACTCCAAGCCACATAGAATTANGTAAACAAGTGTTTGTTGGGAACAATATTTTAAAATAAGAGAGGGTGTTAGGGGACTGTGATCTTGGCTTTTGTCTGTTGATCTCTTCTTGACATCNTGTAGTTGNTTCCAGAGGTGACCTTGTGGAGTGTGGATGTTTCCTTGACAACCACGATAACCACCTGCAGCATGTAGGGAAAATANTTCTCTGCTTGGTTTTTACTCCACTGCCACTGTTGATTCAAANACAGAACCTCTCCTTTCTAAACAGCAATCGACTCCTCAGTGGCATTGCATGTTATGCTGAAAAACAAGAGATAATGGTAATTATGAGGCAATTCTCCCTCCTTATATGGGATATAACTTCTGTATTGGTGCATGTTTTACTCTAATTACCTCACGTATATGCCCATGTGCACACACACACACACACACACACACACATACACACACACAACCCACGCAGAGTCACTCACCCACCACCCCTTTTATCTTCTGTCATGAGTATCTGTGCTTATCAAAGTTCTGCTTCTGGCGTGGTCCCTGTTGTACTTATCTCTTATTTACAGTAACAGTTTCTTTATTCATCTTAGCTCCTAACATTAGCCAAATTACAAATTGAAATTAATNCAATATCATGGTCACAAAGCTTGGTTGGAGCAACTCAAACTAAGAAGTTCAGGCAGCCCAGTGTTACTGCAAGATGANATGGAAACTGTGATAGACCTTGAAATCAATGTTGGTTACAATCCATTTTCGTTTCATTCATTTTTACTCCCAGTCTTTCAAACAGTACACTAACACTTCATTTGCTGTGCTCTTTTCCTCCCAAGAGNAGTTTAANACTTTGTTCTTGCTATTGANAACACTTTTTTGTGGAAATTTTGTATAATTCAATGACAATGTTCATCTCACAAAAGAGCTGGGAACCCTGGTACTTCTGACATATAGCCATATTCATGAGATTATTTTGTCTGAGTTTTATGTTCATAGAAATCATTGAAGTTATGTAGGGCTTTGTCAGGAAAAAAATTCACCCAGAGAGATGCTTCCAGATGT
>LZPO01087186.1:452379-468603 GCA_001675575.1 Neotoma lepida | reverse complement strand
CTCAAAACAAGAGAATGGTTAAGTATATCCTTGCTTCTAAAATCCAAGCTATTTCCTTATAAATACATTCTAGTCTCATGAAACTTACTTTGTTTCTATTTTGAGTTACCGTATCTTCAACACAGTATAATCCTGAATTTTCACTGGTGTNTATTCAAATCACTGAAAANTTTTTTCTCAATTGCTTTTCCTGTTGTTAAGATAAAGTACACAGACAAAAGCAACTTAAGACAGGGTTTATTTTGGNTCACAGTTCAAGTGCACAGTTCACAGAAANCACACAACAGAAGGAACTTAAGGCAGGAGATCGCATTACATTNACAGTCAGGCAACAAGAAGCAAGAAATATTAGTGCTCTCATTTTTTTTTTATAGCGTCCAAGATCCAATCTAGAGAATGGTGCCACCCACAGTGGGCAGGTCTTTCAACTTCTTGCCACTTTGCTTAAACTAATCTAAATAATCCCCTTTTCCCCAGGTGATTATAGATATTGAGATAGTGACAATTAGAACTAAAATTATCAGCTGTAAAGTATGGGTATGCTTGAGATTATTTGTAATTGTGAATTTAAATATATTATGAACATTAATCTATCAGTTCCAGCTAAAAAAAAATAACTACTTTTAAAGATAAATTATTGAGCTCTTTTTAAACTTTGATCCACTTTCATCATTCTCATTTGAAAATTGGTTGATGTACACAGGTATAAGAAAGGTTGAATTACCNCCCTTGTGTGATGCTTTTTTTATGATGTGGGCTTGACATATTTAAATAAGACTGCTATCAATTCTTCATTTTTAATTTATTAGTTTCTTTTTCACAAGGTGTCTAGTTGTATCCAGTTACCTAGGTTGAGTCAAAAAAGTGATTATGTCTAAAATAACCTCAATGCATGAATAATTGAGTTAATGGAGTCCAAGGTAGTTCTTTATCTCAGCAGACAGTGAAAATCTGTAAGACATCATGCACGNAGTATTCAGTGAATGAGCAATTTGGGATTCTTCTCCCATCAAGCAGAGGCTCTGGATCATGAGGCCTACACCACAGGCGTGCATGGACCCTCCGTAGAAACTCATCAATATTTTCAAAACACATCACATTCCTCTTGTACTCATTTGAGGTACATTAGCAAGCTTATTAGGCTCTCTGTTCTGAATTATGTCCTTGTCTTAATCTTTGACCTACTAATATTTCAAATTACATTAAGGGAGCAATTAGATCCTCTCTTCTTCAGGACTTTATGCTGATCAGGCATTTGGCTCTCTCTTGGAAGCTTATTAAGACTCATCCCCCCCTTGCTTGGCATAGTAAGGCTTTTGCTTAAAATCAGTGAATGTAACTGTATGAAGCTAACCGACTTCAGTGAAAAGATGACAAAATAGCGGTGGAGAAAGAAGTGGGGGCAAAAAGTATGAACTCTGAAAATTTCAATGTTTTTGCATTATTCATTTTAAACCTAATAAATTAGNATTTTTTTCATTTTTTGTGTTTGAGAAACTTAAGTCTACGTATTTATTTAATGCTAACATTTTCCAGGAAATTCATTTCCTACTGTCACTCACAGATTTTTCCTGACGTTTAGAGCACTGGAGATATAACCAAGATTTATCTATGTGAATATATTGGGGTACATATTTGAGTGTAAAATATTCTGTGCACAGTGACTCATATATATACACACTCATATAGCTATACATGCGGGTATCTTCTTGTATATGTGTGGAATTAGTCATGGATACACAGACTTCAAGATTAGNTTTAAAATTCTTCAAGTTGTTCCTTAGTCATGTACTACTATCCCTAGATCAAAGTCCCCTTCTGTATCTTGGTATTTAGTCCTATATAGCAAACACTAAATTATCTTCCAACCAAAATACAGTTACTAAAAATAAGAATGATAGATTTTCACTTACTAAATATATGAGTTTTGTCAATGATTCTACTAAACTCTCCCAAAGCATCAAACAAGAGATAAATTGTCAAATATATTCCCCATTTAGAAACAAGAATAACCCATTAATTACTTGACAAACTGTAGCCCACCACAGTCCGATCATAGCATTGGGAACCCCATCATGGTGGAAGAGGAAATTACCAGTGTGATAAAGTTGCCAATAAAGCATACAGTGGATGCAGTCAGCCTAGAAGTTCTGCAAGGGAGCTCAGCCAAGGTCCATAGACATTGGGATATGGTTTGGTCTGGGGTGATAATAAACATATCTGGAAGCTGTTGCTCTGTTGATATGAATGCTGCAACCAGATCTTGGAGCCTCATGGTGCTAGAAATTACCTCTTACTTATTACATGGCAGGAATGTGAGAATCATGGAGGAATAGGAAAGACAATGTGTGCCTCTTTGATTAGGGGCCTTAGCTATCAGTATCCCCATACGGTACCACTACTGACAGAAGATAGTCATGATTAACACCTGGTTCAGACTTGCAAAATAGAAAATCAAAAGGAAATGGCATGTTGTTGGCTTCAGCTTGTGGCAGAGAGAATGAGAGAGATAAAAGGGGGAGAGGGAGAGGGAAAGGGAAGGAAGAAGGGATTTGAGTTTGATACCCTTCAAGCTGGACCCAAGCAAGGGACATATTAATTTTCCATTTTGATTTGAGTTCTACCCTGCTCTGGGAATTTTAATAGCTGGGATAAGATTGTTCTCTGGAGTTTTATTTGAGCTCTTTATTATCTAAGTATAACTGAACAAAACCCTGAATCAAACCTAAGAATTCACCCAAGTGCAGGGAAAGGCTGATCCAACTGGAGTCCAGGCGTTTTCAACGTTAGTGGTAGAAAAAAGTGAAGTTCATTTTCCCTTAGTGCATTACCACCGATCAATAAATTGGTTATAATAGCAAGTCATCCAGTTTGAAACTCAACAGTTCTACCTGCAAGGCTGGTTGTCAGACAAGCCACAGGGGAGGAGGCAGCATCACTGGCTCAGCATGATGGCTATATTACAGTCGGCTGGGTGCGTTTTGTTTGCATCCTGCTCCATAGAAGAAGAGGGAATCAAATCAAGACTATTCCAGACCAGTTGAATGTGCTCAATCTGAGAGGCACATTCTGCATAGAAACCAGGATAGCTTCACAAAGGCTAAGAGGCGGGGCTTCTGTAGCAGACATACCAGGAGCACTGCAAGAAGCCAGACCTTGCCCTTTGGCAGTATGAAGAGCTGAGTCTGTGGGCCAGACACTGCCTTATCCTGGCAGATGAGTCACCATCTAGTCTGTGACTAGTTCAAGTGACTCTAAGGGGCTAGAGAAGATGATCAGAGAGATGAGCCTGCCATGTTGAGACTGGACCAGTATTTCCCAAACTTATAGGCCCTGGAACCTAATCACACTAATAATTATAGAAGACATCAAAGAACCATTTTATGACTTATATTTACCACATAAATTGAAATTAGAAAATATTCAAGATAATTTTAGAATCTTTGAAAAACAACANCAATGGTATCATTATTTATTAACATAAAAATAGCTTACTGGTGGTGTTCTGTTCAGGAAGTTGTCTCCTGTGCCAATGCACTCAAAGCTACTCCCCACTTTCTCTTTTATCAGATTCATTGTACCTGGTTTCATGTTGAGGTCTTTGNTCCACTNGTACTTGAGTTTTGTGCAGGGTGATAGATATGGGTCTATTTGTGTTCTTCTACATACNGACATCCAATTGGACCAGCACCATTTGTTGAAGATGCTTTCTTTTTTCCATTGTATATTTCTGGCTTCTTTATCAAAAACCAGGTATCCATATTTGTGTGGATTTACTTCTGGGTCTTTGATTCAATTCTGTTGATCAATCTGTCTGTTTCTATGCTAATACCAAGCTATTTTTACTACTATGGCTCTCTAGTACAGCTTGAAATCAGGGATGGTGATACCTCCAGAAGTTCTGTTATTGTATAGGATTTTTTAGCTATCTTGGGGTTTTTTGTTTTTCTATAAGAAGTTGAATATTATTATTTCAAGGTCTGTAAAGAATTTTATTTGAATTTTGATGGGGATAGCATTGAATCTGTAGATTGTTTTTGGTAGGATGACCATTTTTACTATGTCAATCCTACCTATCCATGAGCATGGGANATCTTCCTATCTTTTGATATCTTTTTCAATTTCCTTCTTCAAAGACTTTAAGTTNTTATTATANAGGTCTTTCAATTGCTTGGTTANAACAGAACACCAATAGCACAGGCACTAAGATCAACAATTAATAAATGAGACCTCATGAAACTGAAAAGCTCTGTAAGACAAAGGACACCATCAATAGGACAAAATGGCAGTCCACAGAATGGGAAAATATTTTTACCAACTACACATCTAACAGAGGGCAAATATTCAAAGTATACAAATAACTCAAGAAACTAGACACCAACAAACTAAATAATCCAATTTGAAAATGGGGTACAGATCTAAACAAAGAATTCTCAACAAAAGACACCAAACTTCTTTAACCAAACACTTAAAGAAATGTCCAACATCCTCAACCATCAGAGAAATGAAAATCAAAACAACTCCGAGATTCNATCTTACATCTGTCAGAATGGCTAAGATTAAAAACACAAGCAGTTCATGTTGGAGAGGATGTGNAGCAAGGGGAACACTCTTCCTTTTCTAGTGGGAATGCAAACTTTTCCAGCCTCTTTGGAAGTCAATGTGGTGGTTTCTCAGAAAACTGGAAATTGATATACACCAAGACCCAGGTATACCACTCCTAGGCATATACCCAAAGGATGCTACATCGTATCACAAGGACACGTNCTCANCTATGTTTGTAGTAGCTTTACTCATAATAACCAGAAACAAGAAACAACCTAGATGTCCTTCAACAGAAGAATGGATAAAGAAAATGTGATACATTTACACAATGGAGTATTATTTGGCTGTTAAAAAACAATGACATCATGAAATTTGCAGTCAAACAGATGGAATTTGAAAAATAATATTCTGAGTTAGGTAACTCAGACATAGAAAGATAAATATGGTATGTATTCACTTATAAGTAGATATTAATGTAAAATAAAAGATAATCATGCTACAGTCCACAGACCCATAGAGGCTAAGTAACAAGAAAGGATGAAGAGGGGACTCAAAGATTTCCCTGGGAAGGGGTAGTAGAATAGATTTCGCTGGTGGACTGGGGGCAAATGGGGTTGGGAACAGGGGGGATCAAAGAAGGAGGGAAGGAGTAAATACTGGTAGAAAAGACTNGAATTGGGGACATTTCCAGGGGCAATGTAGAAACCTAGTGCAGTGGAAACTACATAGCATCTAGGAGAGTAACCCTCACAAAGATTCCTAGTAATGAGGCACAGGGAGCCTGAACCAATCATCTTCTGTACCCAGGCAAGGCCTCACATGGAGGGATGATACACCAGCACAGTCACAAAACCTTCGATGTAGTTTGTCCTGCCTGCAGAGTATTCTGGGACCAGAGCTTAGCAGAACTGTCATCAAAGAGACCAGAGAAACTTCATCCAGCACTGGTGGGAGCAGATGCAGTGTCCCACAGCCAAACATTAGGCAGAGCTCCGGGAGTCCTGTAAAGGAGGGGAGGAAGGATCAGAAGANGCAGAGGGTACGGNGACACGACAAGAATATGGCCCACAGAATCAACTGACCCGGATTCATGGGAGTTCATAGAGATCAGTAGGGGTCTAACCTAGGTCCTCTGCATATATGTTATGGCTGAGTAGCTTGGTGTTCTTTTGGGACTCTGAACANTGGGACCGGGGGCTGTCTGACTCTTGTGCCTGCTTGTGAGACCCTTTTCTTCCTACTGAGTCTCCTCATCCAGCCTTGATATGACAGTATGTGCCTCCTCTTATTGTAGCCTATTATGCTATGTTTGGATGATGTCCCTGAGAGGTCTGCTCTTTTCTGAGGGGAGAAAGAGTGGAGGTAGGTCTAGGGGAGAGAGGAGGTAGGGAGATGGCCTGGAGGGAGGGAAGGGAGGAGGAACAGCAATCAGGATGTAGTATACAAGAGAATAATAAAACAAAACAGAATTTACTACAAAAATTATGTTTCAAAACAATACAATTTTTAGAAGTCCAGGTTTTCATTTTTTAAATCTCTTCTTTATCTAGAAGACAGTGTCATTCTTATTCATGATTATGCTTCCAATTTGATGTGACCCATGAGTTTGGTTAAGTACAAAAGGAACATTGAGTACAGATAAAGAAAATACAGCTTCACATAAATATGAAAACAGAAAAGTGCTTTCAGACAATTGACATTTCTTTGGCTGTGTAATAAAATTCAATGAGTGGTATTGTCTAAAGATTCTAAAAAAATCTCTCAAGCATTAATTATCTTATTATAAATTTTCAAAATTCACTCTTTTTTTAAAATTTCATTGAAATTCAAAAAAAAGAAAATTTAAAAAGTGATNGTACCCTCTTATTAGTAGGTTCTATTTTGTGAAGCTGACAGTCTCAGTAATAGTGATTATTTTTTCAATTGAAATCTATGATTTATAATTGGCTAAAAATTCTGTGGTTTTCTTTACAATGACAGACTAACATAATTAATTTTTGGAAAAAAATCTCTACCAAGTATATAAGCCTGAATACCATAGCTTGTCTTCCAGTCATTCCTTAAAAATTTGTTTATTTATTTATTTATTCTGTGTGTGTGTGTGTGTGTGTGTACATATACTCACACAGAAGTGCATGTACATGAGCATGCAAGTGCCTTCAGAGGCCAGATGCATCAGATCTCCCTGTAGCTATAGTTGGAGGTAGTGATTGTGAGCTGCCCAATATGGGTTCTGGGATCAAACTTGGAACCTCTGCTAGGATAATGAGCACTCTCAACCATAAGCCACCNCCTCCAGGCAGCACAGGGACAGGATATACCGTTGGAATCCAAGTATCCTGGCTCCAGATGAAACATTGAGTCTTCAACATTGTGTCCATGACCATTGGCTCATCTCATCTCAACAGAACTTTGTTAGAACTATACAGACAAAAATTTCCTTTACTGTATTTTCCTAATGCCTTGCCAAAATAAAAGACAAAGTATAGTAAAAATTAATACACTGATCTCATGCATAGGATGCGATGTCTAAACTGTTCCCTGTCCAAATGTATTTAAATAGCTAAGCCAGAAGTATACTTCACTGTATCAGAAACAAGCTCAGTATCCACAGGTTATGTGAACTTGCTAACTGAGCATAGTNCCACCAAAAGACNAGAATTGCACAAAAAAGCANANTGGGTTTCCTGAAGTNTGCATGAAGGGGACAACTTNATCTTATTAAAGANGTTCCTCTGTCCCTGGGTGTNATCATGTTTCCCAAACAGATCTGCANAACAGTTGTAAACTATAGGAATAAGCAGGTAGCTTTAGGCAGACATTAGAATAATGACATTACTCCCACCTCATTTTCTACAGAAGGTAATTTAGAAATAGAAAACATTAGGAAGCTATGAAAGATGGAAAGGATGTTGTTGGATTTTGGAACTGGGGAGGTAATAGCANAGAAAACTTAGTGAGCAAAATATCGTTGCACGTGCTGTGCTTTGCCAAAATGGTTCTCACAACCATCGGGGCTTCTAGTTAATTGAATATGAAGGTTGTAACATACACAAAGCTTCCATGGCAAAGAGGGAAAATGCTGAGGGTTGTGGCATACTGAGAGACAACTCAGTGTATAAATGCATCACTGCTTTTGCAGAGGACCAGAGTTCGATTCCCAGCATCCACGTNGTTGGCTCACAACAACCTGTAACTGCAGCTCAAAGAGAGCATGGCCTTTTCTGGACTTCTGAGTCTACTAAATTATAGTTTTNCTAACTTTTAAAATAATCNTNTGGTGAAAGATATTATGATAACAGCTCTTTATAAAAGTTTAGAAAACATTTTAAACAATAAATATGCATCTTTGTATGCTAATTCTTAAGGTTTAGATGATTTCACATGGCTCATTGTTGTATAAGTTTATATAAANATGNACTCATACAGAAAATGATATACAAATAGAGATTCGCATGGTATATACAAGTATGTGCACATGTGTAGGAATGAGACAAAAATCCAACTCATAATTTTATCTATTAGTCAATCACAAATGTATTTGTGTGTGCACACAAGTAAATTTTGTATAATTTGCATGTATACTACTAATAAAATTAGTTATATATATATATATGAAAGTGAATGTAGATGTAAATTGCACAAAACTTTTATATAAATAAAATTAAGAATATATATACAACAGTATCTGTTGTTTTTCACAGGGGATCCACAATCTCTCAAACAGCATTGGACCCAAACACAAGTCAGAGTCCAGGCGGCTTCTTTCTGAACCTGCCTCTTTGCCTAGGACACCATAACTACTCCATGTCACCCCCATAGCCTGATATGTGAGAACACTGAAGTGGNGTGTCTCCTACAGTGGCGCTTTTCTACCTTTGAAGTTCTGACATTTTGATTAAAAACTAAGAATTTCTTTCTTTTGAAAGCCTTTTCAAACACACACTCTTAGAAAACTTTATGCTTTTTTTTCTCCTCTCCATAAATGCAAGTTGGGTACATAAATACTTAGTTATCCAATTATCCAATAGCAGGTTATTCTGTGAGTGCATTGTCAAAGATGATACAGATATCCAAAGTGAATATTCGCTGCAATGAGTAGAAGATACATTAACACTGCCCACAGTCCTGGAAGACTGGGAAACAACAGGTTAACCCCTGCTATTCATATCTCATTTCAATTCACGTAATAAATAGATGAAGATGTTTATATTTCAGGCAAATANGGAATTTGAATAATAACTGATAGGTTTATCAATTAGCTTTTAATGCAATCTTCCTTCTGCTCAAACAATCCAGTTCTCAGGAATGTTAAAATAAATTTTCCTGACGCCCATGAACAGATAAAGGAAAGTTTTACTTCCTTTTAATACACATTTGGAAATAGTGCTTACTCAGCTACACTCTAGAACAAACCTGTCTATCAAATTAAAGGAAAAAGAAAAGATCACCCACTCAACAGCTAATTGCAGAATTAAGCTATTTTATACACTATAACAATAAATGTCTTCAGCTGCCACTCTTGCTTCTGTTTCATTGCACCTTCCTCAGAGCATAGAAAAAAAGAAAAGAAAGCTTCCATTTACAGTCTGCATGCTCTTGGAGTTTACCTTTTTTCCCTTCCATAGTCTGTAACTTTGAAAATAAATTTATACTCAGAAGACCAGCACCTTCTCAAGAGATAAGTTCTGAAGACGAGCTATAATAGCATTTGAACAAACAATTATAGCCCCCCCCCCCCCAGTATGAACAGCATTGCTTGTGACACAGTTTCTGGTACTTCTAGCCAGGAGCTTTTCTTTGAACCACATCCCTGCCTCAGACTGTCCGAGGAAGCCCAGGTAGAGACACATCAGAAATTACTGATGCAGTTAGAATTAGTTGACATTAATAAAAAGAGAACACGGACATCACAATCGCTCCATTTACTAACATGAAAGACAATCCAGAGAGAACACAATGATAGCTCTACTTTTCACCGCTAGCTACACAACTCATGTTAGTCATTCAAAACGTATGTGTCTAACTGACAGGAGGTGTCTCTCTGAACAAGAAGTCACTAACAAGCCAATAGAAGTTCAGCTCAGCTTGCCTTCTGTGTTACTGAGTGTAGTGCATTCATTTATAAATGCCAATTACAGTGCTCTCACTACTATTTAAATTTTGAAGTGGCTAGTATCACTTTAACAAGCTAAAAGATTTCTCTTAGCACTGTTGTTTTTATTTTGTTTTTATTCTGAATTGAATATTTCTTTTTTTTAACTTAAAAATAATTTTTAATACAATGTATTCTGATTGTGGTCCCTCCACAACTCCTTACAGATCATTCCACCTCCTCACCTACGCAAATCTGTATCCTTTCTTGTTTTCTCTCATAAGAATGAGATATTCAAATTAATATTCAAATTAATAAAATCAGAAATAAAAAGTGGTACATGACAACAGAAACTGAGGAATTCATACTTTAAAAACCTGTATTCCACTGGGCAGTGGTGGTGCACACCTTTAATCCCAGCACTCAGGAGGCAGAGGCAGGCCAATCTCTGTGAGTTCGAGGCCACTCTGATCGACAGAGTGAGTTCCAGAACAGGCTCCAAAGCTATACAGAAAAACTTTGTCTCGAGAAAAAGAAAAAAAAAGTGGGTAATTTTCTCAATAGATACCTGTTAGTTATTTGGCGGCAGAGGCNCAATGGTAGCAGCACTGTTTACAGTTTGAGAAAAGCCATGAGGTGGGACAGAACCCATTTTCAGAGTTTTATTAGGAAAGAGAGAGACAGGAAAGAATGTGACCAGGCGTGCAGAGAGAGGGGAGAAAGAAAGGAGAGAGAGGAAGAGGAGGGATTCCCCTGCACATGCGCTTATGGAGCCATGCCATGAATGCGCATGGATTGCATGATCATGCTGCGCGCAAANTACGTGATCACGCAGCACACAGATTACATAGAGCCCCTTGCTTGGTTACTGAAATGAGCATGTGCGGACATTTAGCTGGGGGAGTGGTCAGGAATTCCAACAATGCCTCTTACTAAAGTTAAATAAGATCAGATAAACAATTTAAATAGATCTATAATCCCTAGCACAGGGTCTACATNGTCTGCGTAAGGTCCTCTGCACATATGTTANGGCTTGGTGTTTTTGTGGTACTCCTAACAGTGCGAGCGGGTGTATCTCTGACTCATGTCTGCTCTTGAGATCCTTTTCCTCCTATTGGGTTGCCTTGTCTTGTCTAGCATCAATATGAAGGCTTTCTCTTTGTCTCATTATATGTTTCTTGATCATGTTTGATTGTTGTCTCTTGGAGCCTGTTCTTTTCTAAAGAGGAAACATAGGGGGTGTGAATCTTGGAAAGAGGGGAGGTGGGGAGGGNTACAATAATAGAAGAAAGGTAAACTGGGGTTGAGATGTATTCTATGAGAAAATAATCAATTTTCAATTAAAAAAAAAGAGTGGTTTGTATACCCACTGAGACTGTGTGTGTTAGAGAACACTATTTGTGTGTGTATATGTGTGTGTGTGTGTGTGTGTGTGTGTGTGTGTATGTGTGTGTGCAGTTATCAACTGGAGATAGCTTCTGGGTTAGGGGTGGAGGTTTGTGTCTACTACCCTTCTCAGCACATGGATCCCATCTGGTCCAGACCAGTGCAGGCCCTGTGCTTGTTACCATAGTCTGTGTGAGTTCATATAGTTATTGATCTTGCTATATTTAAAATGCCTTGTTTCCTTGCTGGGCTCCGTCCCCTCTGACACTTCCATTCTTTCTGCATCCTAGTCTGTATGATTCTCTGAACCCTGGAGGGAGGGAATTGATGGAGATATCCCATTTAGGACCAAGTGTTCTAAGATCTCTCACTCTCTGCACACTGGCCAGCTGTGAGTCTCTGTGTTTGTTCCCATCTGCCNTAGGAGGAAGCTTCTCAGATGATGACTGAGCAAGATACTCANTGATGTGTACAACAGAATGTCAATAGGAGTCATTTTATGACTATGTTCCTTTAGCGGAAANGTAGTATTTTTCTTTTCTTCTAGATCCCTGACCTATCTACTCACAGATTCTTGCCNCATGAGCAGTGTCCAGATGGGTTCCATATCATGGAGCAGGCCTTAAATCCAATCAGATATTNCTTGGTTGCACCCACAAGATTTGTGCCACTATTACACTAAGGCTTCTTTCAGGCAGGTCACCATCATAAATTGAAGGGGTCATGGCTGGGTTTATGTCTACCTTTCTCTTNNGGTAGCTGCTGAGTAACTTCCAATAACNTNAACACTAGTCANTAGAGGTGAAGGCTCTATGTAGGCCCTGCTTGACTTCTCCAAGTTCAATATATTTTGTGTTATTTTCAGCGATAAGGCTTCGCCATCAGTTTGTGGAGAGAAACCAATATCCTTGGCAATAGCCCAGGTGGTTTAGGGGTTTCCTTGGGCCCCTTTGGCCGACAACTCAATTAGATGCAACTCATCCACAGAGTAGGAAGCTTCAGTTGATGCTGAGAGATGTCCATTTGGGGCTCTGAACTCTGTTATTTGAAGATTCCATTCAGATCACCTTTAGATACATACATATTTTAGGAAACTTCACCCTCAAATGTCCCTTAGTTTTGGTTGTCTGTCTCGGTGTTCCTTCCCTCACCTCTCACTACCCTCTTTCCTTTCCCTCCATCTTTTGTTCCTCCCATTACAATCACCCCTCATCCATCAACAATTATCTGTTTTATTTCCCCTTCCTGTAATGATCCACCCCACTCCCGTCTTTTACTGTATATCTAACCTCTGTGGTTATACTGATTGAAGTTTGTTTCTCAAAGACTTAAAAGCTAATATCCGCATGTAAGAAAATACATATCATATTTATGTTTATGGGTCTGAGTTATTTCACACAGAATGATTTTTTTTCTAGCTCTATCTACTTACATGCAAATTTATTGATTGTGTTTTTCAACAGTTGAGTAAGTATTTTATTGTGTAAAAGCACCACATTGTCTTTATCTATTTACCCATTCACCGATAGCTAATTTATTCCCAAATTCCAGCTAGTACGAAGAAAGCCCCTATGAAAATAATTGAGCAAGTGTCTTTGTGGTAGGATGGAGCGTCCTTTGGGTATATGCCCAAGAGTGCAATAGCTGGATTTGGAGATAGATCTATTTCCAGCTTCCTGAGGAACTGTCACACAGATTTCCATAGTGGCTGTACAACTTTGCCCTCTGACCAGCAATGGATGAGTGTTCTCCTTATTCCACATCATCACTAGCATAAGCTGTCACTTGTTTTATTGACCTTAACCATTCTGACNGGTGTAAGATGGAGTTTCTAAATAGTTTTGATTTACATTTCCCTNATAATGCAAGATGTTGAACATTTCTTTAAGTATTTCTCCATTATTTGTGTTTCATCTTTTGAGAACTCTATTTAGGTCTCTACCCCGCTTTTTAACTTCCTCATTCNTCTTNTAGCTGTCCAGTTTTGTCAGTTATTTATATACNTTAGACATTAGCNCTCTAACANATCTGTAGTTGGTGAAAATCTTTTCCCATTCTGTAGCCTGCCACTTTGTCTGAATTTGGGTGTCCTTTGCCATACTGAAGCTTTTCAATTTATTGTGTTCCCATTTATTAATTGTTGATCTTAGTGCCTGTGCTAATGGTGTTCTGTTCAGAAAGTCTTTTCCTGTGCCAATGAGTTCAGGACTAGTCCCCGTTTTCTCTTTTATCAAATTCAGTGTATCTGGACTTGCATTGAGGTCCTTGATCCATTTGAAATTGAGGTTTATGCAGGCTGATAAGTATGGGTCTATTTATATTCTTCTACATACAGTCATTCAGTTTTACCAGCACCATTTATTGAAGATGATGTCCTTTTTCTAGTGTGTNTTTTTGGCTTCTTTATCAAAATTCAGGTGTCTTTATATTTGTGGATTTGTGTCTGTGTCTTCAGTTCAATTCCAAATTATACTATATATCTAAGATAAAAGTTATAAAAGCAACATAATGTTGGCATTTAAAAGTATCATACATTTTAATAAACAGAAAATTTAACCAATTAATATTTCCAAATTCCAAAATAACATATTTTTGCCATGGTTCAACCCTGACTAAATCTTCTAATTTTCTACTCTTGCACAAAGAGACAAAGTGTAGTGGTACTGAGGTCTCCTCCATCTCTCTCACTTATTATGTCTTTACTATAAAACACTTTCTTATAAAATCAAACTGCATTAAGATATAGATCTTCAGACAAGCCAATGCTTTCACTAATTATCAAACAAAACTTAACAAGACAATCAATATTAAAAAAATAATAATGGTCAAATAAGTAAAAGAATTTTGGTTAATGTCTGCATATCTGATATTCCTAATATTCCTAAATGATAATTAGGAATAAAATAGGGATATAGTCAAGACAGAATTGATATTTTTATTTAGGATTATAGTTTCAGAGAGTTCAGTCCATCACACTGGCCCCATGGACTTTGACNGAATATCATGGTAGTGGGAGCATATGGTGGAGGAGAGCTTTTCATTCTATAGTGGACAGGAAGCAGAAGGAAGTGAGGGGACTGAGGACATAGTATAGCTTTTAAAGGTATGCATTCAGTGATCTCTTCATTNCAGGTAGACCCCACAATTCTAAGTTTCCACGGCCTTCCAAAATAGTTACGTGAACTGAGAACNAAATGCCCAAAACATAACCCACATAACCCCAAAGAAGGGGAATGTTTCTTATTCAGACTATAACACATGGGTTTGTCCAGATGTATTTCATAAGGGCTTACTATGAATCTTACACATATTACTTGTCCATACTTGACCTTATTGGGCTCTGTCCATTACAACCATTCATGTACTTAAGGCAGTGTGGATCACAGCATCTTTAGATGNTGGCTGCTTTCATGATACTCACATTTTCCTGGATGGATAGGTAGCATCAAGATAATCATAATACTTTTAAATTTTTCTATAGTAGAAAGACTCTTTTCATATTTGTCAAGTAGATATGACACACCTAACTTTAAGGGGCATGTGAGTATAATCCTCCAAGTGGTCAAGAAGATAAAAAGAATGAGAAACATTGACAGTTCGTAGATATGTCTACCTTGATACCTAAACTAAGCTAGACTCCTATAAATGGTGCCTTGGAATATTCCACTCAATATAGTATTTTATGATATGCAGCTATATTGTTAAAATATTAAATGCTTCTTTATAATTCTCAAAGTCTAGGCACAAATTGGAAACTCAATATTATCAGAAATAATTAATTGCTGAACAAATAAGTAATACACATTTCATTGTCAACTGGCCATATAAGCACTACAGGGAGATGAGGTTCTCTCTGAGGAAGAATAGCAGGGCCAGTCTGAGGTCAAGTTGCACTAATATGGCTGGCCACATGCCTGGACTGAGCAAGTGGAGCATATGGAGGGAGCTGAGAGAGGTGACGTCTAGTCCAACTCAGAATAACTCCCCCACCGTCCTGTCATGACACCTCCACTTCCTGCACGGCTTGAGCCTCCCACCTCTAATCAGCCGATTTGAGCATCTTCCTCACATTTANAACTCCAAAGAAACTGCCTAGAAAATGACAGATCCAGTGATAACTGGATCACACTTTGGAATACTGATTAGGTTCCTTAAAAGAAACAAAGTGCAAGCTTTCTGTGTGACATGTGTGTCATATCTAGGTGCTTAGGAACTGTTTTTAAGGAAGTTGTCAAATGACTGAAGCAAATTGCAAGGTGAAAAGCCAGATAGTGAGCTACTGGAATCACATGCTGAGAAATACACAGGGAATGACCATCTCACTNTGCTTCCTATGTTTTAAGGGTCATCTATGCTCAAAAGCCTAGAATCACCTTCTTCCAGATTCTGTGGTCTTATAACTTCACTGGGGTGAAGCAACTGCTCTCTCACCTCAGCCACTAATCATCCATTAGTAACTCTTTCAGTGGGAGGAAATCCAGAGGAACCGGGGTTGGGACAATCAAGCCCAGTATCTGGTAGGGTTTTGAAATTAAAACCCGAGTCAGTTTCTGCTGAGGTGAACACTTATATTTCAACAAAAACAGGATATCTGAGCCCAATCTTTACAGCTATTTCCCTTTTCAGTAGTTCTGAGATGATACGNCATATTCTTTGTTTGGGGCGTGGCTTTAATCTTAGTAATTCTCAAGAAAGTATTAAAGAAAAATTGAAATGATGAGAAGAAGTATGTGTTTAAGGATAGCCTAGGCTGGGTGTCTAAGTAGTAAGGACCATACTTGACCCAAGATCTTCTTTCTGCTAAGCTCCTAATGAGAGCAAATGGTGGAAATGTCCATGTAAGAAGTGAAAAGTCATTTCCATAAATAATAAGTTACAGAAATGGAGACAGATGTGGGCACCGAGCAGATCTCCAGGAGCCCAATCGATGGGAGACAGGGGGCCCTCTATGAGCAAGGGACTAAGAGATCATAATGGGAGGGTGTGCAGAGATGGCCAACCAAACTAGTGGAGATGCATGAGCTATGGACCCATGACTGAGAAGCCGCATGGGCTCTCATCCAGAGACAGATGGAAGCAGATGCGAGAGTCATGGCTGGGCACCATGCAGAGCTCCAGGAGTTCAACTGATGGGAGAGAGGAGAGGTTCAATGAACAAGAGACATTGAGATCATGAAGCCAGCCAAACTGGTGGAAAT
>LZPO01087186.1:416699-433566 GCA_001675575.1 Neotoma lepida | reverse complement strand
ACACATTCTTTCAAAATCTTCTATTTTGTACTCTAAATATCTCATTTGTCCAAATCTCATTTTTATTTCCTAGCTTTAATATCAGTCATTATTAGNTATAGAATAAGAAGTTTGGTTATATATGTGACTTAACTACATTGAGCCAATATCCTCACATACAGATGAGAAGATACCATGCATCCAGTAAAATTTTCATTAGTGCCTATCTGTTCATATCAAACTCCAGAGCTTGTAGGGGCACACAATTTGAAAACTGACAAGAAAAGCATAAACCTTGGAAGGAAAATCTTTCAAGACAACAGGACACAAAACAAGGGTGGGAGAAGCCAGTGGCTGTAGTTCCCACATGGAGNGAGACCAGCCAATCTTCTCTACAAATGTAAAAACTGAAGCAGATCTAGAAAGATAAGGGAACCAAGTCTGGAGCTCCAGCATTCTAAAAAACACTGCAAACAGCAAGTACAATGTCCGTAGGGCTGTATGAAGCTTCCCGGGTTAGAGAANGGAAGAACAGTTGCTAGAGAAAGTTACTCAAATGACAGAAGGTGAAGTCTAAGAAATAGCCAGGACCAGTAGNTCCATGAGTTAGTTACCTACTATTGCATAACAATGGGCTCCAAAATTGAGTGGCTTTGAAACATTATGTTACAGTGGTGTAGTCACGAATCCTGGTGCAGATGGACTGGGTTACTTGGTTCAGAGGCTCTCCACCTGGTCTGTCTTTACTCATAATTTTTCACTCTCATCCTCTCCTTCATTCTACAATCAAGGTAAGATCAAAGCTGCCATCATCCAAAAGCACATTTTCAGAGAACTCACTTCTGGGCACTTTCACCTAGTGGTTGTTAAGATTCCAATTCTGTTTCTGAGTTCTTAGGGTGGAGGGCCAAGGGNTACCTTCAATTTCTTGTCTTCAACGTGGAAATTGGCTTCATTAGATCAAGCAAAGTATCTTCTGACAAAATGGAAGTGGTAGTCATTTATATCCTGGAAATGGAATACTGGCCCACCAGTTCTGTGTTATTTGAATTGGTAGAGCAAATAACAGCTCAAGANCTACAGCAAAAATAGATCATTGCACAGCAACTCAAGTAGAAGAGATGGGGGGCAATGTGGGCATTAGAGAAATCTAGGTGACAGCACAGGAGCTAGAGAAGGAATTGGCATTTTATCTTCTGGGTGATCAGCGGGGCCTTGGGAGGCTTTCATTGGTTGAGAAACAGTTACAACACCATCTGTGGTGCAAGAAGGGATGTTCAAAGCCACTGTGAAAGTAGATAAACACCAAGAACCTAGTTCACTTGTTCATCCATGTCAGGCACTTAGAAACTGTTTTTGCTAAAGAGCATCAGCTTTTNATTATAAGGTAACTGACTGGAAGCAGGCCAAGGCCTGACATGTCTGCTTCTATTTCTTTCTATCTCTGGCATTTGGGGTTAGCCTCTTACTTTTCTCTNTACATGTAGGCATTTTCACCATTCAAGGAATGTCTGTCTACACACTGGTGATGCTGCTGTCTTATCACTCTTTAAATCTAAAGGCACAAAGATAAGAATAACTGAGGTATCTTACTATCAGCTTTTACGGTGTTTTGTTTGTGATCTCCAAGAGGCACCTGGACGTTTCCAGTCATTATCCTAAATCTGCAGTCACCTGGAATCCCTGGAACAGCAGGGTTTGGCAGACACTGTTCCCCAGCAGGAATAATCATCTCATCAGACCAGGCTTGTCCCCTCCAGCAATAAGGACTTTCCAAANACTTTATATAATCAGAACTAAGACAGTGATCAACCAGACTGCAGTCTGACCAAGACTGCTGAATCCACATCCCTCTTGTCCAAGCTCCAGTCCTTCCTCTGTTTAGTATCTAGATGACAGATTTCACATCAGTGGGTCACTGTATCTGTATGTTCCAAAGTGGTCACATTAATTAAAACCTCCTTTCTCTGTTCTCTTGATGTTACTCATCTCTTTAGTTGGCAAATTGGGACAAGTAGCTGAGCCTAGTGAATTGAGATTGAGAGAGCTAGGCCTTTTTCTTATAACTTCAGTACCATTGATAGAGCTACAGAAACTGTGTTATGCTTTTTAATGATAGAACCTACAGAATTTGCTACTAAAGTTAGCTACTGGNGGCAAGGTATCAACAAAAAAACCTTACGTTTATAACACAGCCCCTAAGAAAGATGTTTTTTATGCTTCTAAAAGGAAGACATTCTGTTTCCTTGCCCTGTCTCTGTCTTCTGACATTCTGATACTACCCTGGTCTTCACAAGTAAATTCCTATATTGATGTCAGAAAAATTCAGAATTTCTACACTTTTCTCAAATTGTAATATGAAGTATCTGCACTAAATTGTGTGGGAAAAGTGCAAAATAAAAAATAATTGTCATAATTTATTACCAGATATGTAGCACTATCGTTTTAAATGTAAGCACAGGTCTTTCATCTTCACCACTTGATACAGTAGCTTCACCATTCTTGTTTTTGTACAAAAATGTGAAATTTTCAATTTTTGAAATTTAAAAATTGCTTGTTTAGAAGTAATTTCCATGAGGGATCTTTTTTATTTGCAAGTTATTTATAATTAAACATGCCAATAAAGAAAGAAGATAAATTGATTGGAAGACTATAAGAAGAATGACTGTGTATGCTTACATTTGAGCTTCCACTGACAAATCACAGTCTTCCCGAAGTCACAGCACGTGACCTCCCAGGGTGTGTTTGACTTACAAGTCCTATCTCGTATGAAACTAAGAGCCCAGCCCACCAGACAAANGGGACCAGGCAATGTGCGTATCAGTGACCACCGTGGTCCATTCAAAGGCATTCATCTTCAAAAGCTAAATTTATGTGCAGCCAAGAAACAGATGAACAAAACCTAGATAGGTCATGGTAGTGAACAATAGTCTTCCTTCTTGAGTTTTAATAATTAACCCAAATCCTTTCGTGACTACAGCAACTGATGCCATCTTTGCCCTGAGCAAAATAATGCAATTTCACTTTACAAGTGGCTTACCTTTCTTCAGTTCTCTTAGCTCCCCACCCACTCCCTGGACACAAAGTTCTTTTTGCATGAGTATTTTTTATTGGGACTAGGAGCTCAGATATTCAAAAACAACACACACACACACACACACACACACACACACACACACAAGCTTACCGTAGAGTCAGACTTTACCCACCATCCATTCTCAATGCTATCACCAGGCAGGTAACCCTGCAGGTAGTTAACACATAGCATCTCTACACCATAGGAATTACATATGCCTGTCCATGTCTTCACCAATTCCTGAATCTAGTCTATCCCAGTAACATGCAATCACATACACACCCCGAGAGAATAATGGATAGATAGATGGAAATGGCAGAGGGGATACAATAAGAACAGTCATCCCAGCTTTAGCCTTAAAGGGGCCTTGAATGAGGCACAAATAATTAAAAGCACACAAACTTTGGAACCACACACACACACACACACACACACACTCATTTAGTCTCAGAATGCTGCTATGGGCAAAGATTTTAAATATAGACAGAGCAAGTGAAATTCCTAAACTGACAGGAATATTCTGAATAACAGGGGCCTCCTGCCAGCGAGGCCACGTTCACAAGTTACTTCTTGAGATGCAGAACTATCATAAAGGGGCCAGTTCAAAGTCAGCAGGGTGCGTCAATGCCTGCCACACCAGTGCTCCTCCCATGACAAACACCCTTATTTGCAAACTGAATTTCTTCCAAGTAGGCTCNTACCTTTCTTACACATCAAACCCTTTCTCCCAGGAGTCATACTGCACTGAGTTCCTGGTCTACAATTCCAGCTTCTGTCCAAAGCCTCATGTGACTAAGGTGAGGCTCCCAGCAGTAGGATGCTTCTCAGCAACTGGTGACCACATGCCTAAAGGATAGATCAGGATAGCTGAACAATCAGTGTCTTCGTCTTTTTCCCACATGGTCAGCAGTCATGTCTCTCAGGACTATCACAGTCCACATCACATGCTGCATCCAGATTAGGCTACAGCCTAATTAGGATTAGCCCAAGGCTCAGCTGTGAATAAGGAAAAATGGATGTGCAGGTATAAAACATTGGCATCCTGGTGTGTTCACGTTGGTTAGGTTGAAGAAGAATAGCTGCTGATGCTATTTCTACCAGACTCAGAGGTTCCTGAGGACCACTGCTGACATGTGACCACTGCTGACATGTTGTGAGAACCTCCAGGGAAGAGCCCGCATGATTTGCTCTTCTTATTGGTTTCTGAGTAAGTTTGAGCTCCTCCTTAGCATCCAGAGAGGTGCTAACATTGACACTGTCTGGCTTGAGCCCAGCTTCCCACAGCATCAAGANATCTATGTCTGCTCTCATGGACACTGGACAGGACATATGGATGAGATCTTTGAAATCATGTTCTTCAGGCCAGATTTTTCTACATCCTTTCTTGGATCTAAGCACTAGGTCTACCATGTTCAACATGCCCTATGTTTTCCTGCCCATTGGGGGTACAAGGATTACTATCATACTAATATTTCAAAATAGAAAGAAGTGGGGGNGGTTGAATGTGCTCATTATAAAGAAATGATAAATGATTGAGGTGATGAATCTGTGAAATACTCTAGCTCATTGCTACAAAATAGACAGAAGTAACTCAACATCTCATTGTATCATATATATATATATTTGATTATAAGTCAAGTACTAAAATAGTAAAATAAGTAAGGAAGTAAGTAGATCTAACTTTTTTTAAAATCGGGGAGATGGGGCTGGATACATGGTTCAGCAGGTAAGAGCACTTTCTTGCAGAGGTCTGAAGTTCAGTTCTCAGCATTCATGTCATACAGCTCACAACTGGAACTCTGTAGTTCTAGGTGATCCGATACCATCTTCTCACCTCTGTGGGCACTCACATGCATGCATGCATGAATGGACACACAGAGACACACACATACACCTTAATAAACATCAAATAAATGGTTTTAAAAATCAGAGATAAGAGAGCGGAAGAAGTATGGGTAATCAGAAGGTATTAGAAACATGTATGAAATTGTCAGAGAAAAGAACTAATAAAAATTAGGGAAAAGTGTGGTTAGGATGTATTGTATGAGAGAATAAAAACAACAATTTATTTNTAAAAGATCAGTCTCTGTGTTGACTTTCCAGCTGCCTGTCAGCATGGTTAGTTTAATTCCCGAGCTGATCAGATCAAGCTGCAGTTCTTGTTCCTCTTCACGCTGTCCCAAGCTCCTCGCTCACCCAACCTTGCTGTTTATCTTTCATTTACTTCCTGGTCCTTTCAGCTTGACTTCCAACCCTCTCTCCCAGCTCAGCCTTCTGGGTTGCTGACCTTCTGTTCTGGTTTGTCTTTAGTCTTTCCTCCTAATCATTCCATTTTCATAATCATCTTCACTCTCAGGTCCTCCATTGCCAAACGTGCTGTCCCTGGTCAGATTTCTGCTTCAAGAACCTGTTCATCTTCCACATGGTCCCCCAAAGCCTCTTAGCATCCAGCCACTTTTCATTCCATTGTCACATTTTTTTGTGCTTTCTAAGTCTCTATGTAAATTGAAGGCTCATCCAAGGCAGCTTTTAAACCAAGTCTTACTACTCTGTACAAGTTTTGACCAAGGAAAAAATAGTCAAGCTGCCTATTCACTGGATAAGTAAGGAAANTCTTTCCTGAATTTGTGCAATATAGAATAAGTAAGTATGCTGCCATCAGTCACTTTACCTATAAGGGATTTAAAAAAATTGGTGACATAATTTTAATCTTTGCATGTTTTCTCCAAAAAGAATGCAAATATAATAAGTACAATGATGTATGCAATAGAGAGCTTGTTAAATTACTTTTTTGTAACTAAGGAAACTCTTCAAGAAGTTCATTTTTTTATTTGCTATAGGAGAATAAACCACCCAAATCCCCTCTCTCTAAATCCACGTATTTAGTTTATCCACTTTTCATTTGTATAACAATCCAAAGGCAGATGAGAGTATGCTTGTTCTATGNCAGTTCTCAAGTCACTTCAGAAAGCCATCATACATCGTACTTCTTTGTGTGTTGTTGGAAGGCCATTCTAGAGGCTGGAAAGAGACAAAGACATCCAGTGAAAGCTGCCATTCCTCAAGGGGAAAGCTTTACCCATCGAACAGCCATTACAGGCTGAAGATACATTACNGCAGGCTGCAATTACCCCATGAATCCCAGTTTGACTGATGTATCACCTCTCGGGGGTGTGTGGATCACATTTCTCTTCCAGGGATCTAAACCCTCACTCTGACTATTAAGGTTGCTGCGGGTAATCTCAGACCACCAAAGTTCCTCTCCTTTTCTGAGTAAATAAAATTACCTTTAAAAGCAGGCAGTTTGAAACTCACAAAAACAACAACCTACAGGGATCCCAGCAAATCAATCACAAAAAAAAAAACACTAATTATGACCATACAGTGAAGACNGATTACACTTACACACAGGATATTCAAATTATCCTTTCTGTGTGACACTGAAACACATGTGGAAAGAATATGCCTGTAGCTTTTCAAACTTTAAGATTTATGAACCAATAATGTCATGTCTTTATGCAGCAAATATTAGTTACTATATTTGTCTCCTGAAATTAATGTTCCCAAAGCCTTAATGTCTTTTACAATTGAGGGGATGAATTTGTGCTCCCAGATTTTCTCTCTTTACCTTTGGTCTTCATCTGCTTCAAAAAGATGACCAAACCAANTGTTCTCATTAAGAGAGGAGGGAGGGGAAACTGTGATTGGTATGTAAAATAAATTTTAAAAAATTTAATAATAAAAAATTTAAACACACACGCACACACACACAGTTACCCTGATGTGATAAGGCGGGGGGGGGCACTGTTACTCACACTAAACTAAAAGCAACTTGAGGACAGGGATTTTGCCCTACAAAATCCAGGTCTGTGTTCCATAGAATCAGTATAGTTCTCTGAAATTCACAGGACCCATGACCAGCCTTAGAGTGGATAAATGCTCTCTTATGCACACACATGAGAATTTTTAAAATATATGTAGATGGTGTTAGAATAAGTTAAAGTCTTTGACAAGAGAGAAATATGAAAAATAAAGAGATCGAAAACAAAATAAAACACAGGAAACCTGTATAACTTATGATGTGTACGCAACCACATTGTATCCATAGGCTTGGACATTATATGAGCATGTATATCAAGCACAGTCTTTGATATCTTTCTATGACTATAAATCTCCACTAAATAACAAGCATAATATCAGATAATAACTTCCTTCTTCAGTGCTCTTCTGGGGTTGGAAAAATGCCTCAGTAGNAAAATATGCTTGCTGCACAATATACCACCTGAGTTTGGTTCCTGTCATTCATATCAGGTGGCTTACAACTACCTGTAACTCTAGCTCTAGGGGATTTGACACTTTCTTTTAGCCTATAAGACAGGCACTCAGGTAGTGTACAGCCATACAGACATGTACACATACACATAGTTAAAAATAGATCTTTAATTTTTTTCTTTTGTCTATTTCATCTCCTGTACCAAAGGTAAAGCCATTTTTATTGAAATGGATAACCAAATAGCTCTCAAAATTAGATTACTATATGTTATCACCTTTTCAAAGGTGATCCCGTTGATAGGCACACAGGCAGATGGTCTCCCACAGCCTCACTTTTTGCCGATGGATCATTCAGACACTTACATGTTCTCCTAGCACCATGGAACCAAGAGCACATATGCTAATAAAGTCAGTGTTTTTCTAGTTCATGGGCACTGACTGAGGTCTGGTCACCAGCTTCTTTGATCCTATCCCTCCACAGTCTTGATAACCNGCTTCCCTGGGAAGCCATTTTAACACTTCTGTCTAGGTAAGACTCTCTAACCATGCTATGGAGCATGTCAAGATTTATCTGCTACCNGAAAAAGACAACCTCTGTACTCCCTGGTCTGTAATCCTAACCCCAGGAAAACTGCAATCCTTTGTATTCCATTCCACACTCCTGTAGGCTTGACGACATGTTAGCAACTTGTGTCCCTGCTCAAACAAATTTCTCTTTCTCTCGTCTTCTCTTTTCATTTCTCTCCTCCCCTTCTACTCCTTCTTACCCCCTTCCTCTTTCTCTCCCTTCCCCTTCTTCCCCTCTCTCCCTCACTCTCTCTGAGACAGGGTCTTATGAATCCTAGTCTAACCTCAAATTCACTATTTCCAAGGACGACCTTGAACCCACCATCTTCCTGTCTACAGTCTTGAATACTGGGATTATAGATTTACACACATTTATGTGATATGGAGTATTGAACCCAGGGCTTTGTGCATGCTAAGTAAAATGATATCAACTGAGCCACATTCCCAGCCTTTCTCCCTTCACTTTCTGGCCATCTCTTATATACCTATGAGTCTCAGCATAGTTTTCATTTCTGTCTTCATGCTTTTCTATATCCTATCACACACCTAAGAATTTGTACTCAACAATAGATGAGAAACGTATTTTCTTATATCGTAAAGCTTACCATTTTCATTTCCATGCTGGGACAGAGCCATCTCAACCTCAATCACCATTACATAACAGTGCCTAGCTTCAGATTTGCAGAATCAGTGGCTGTTGGTGCAAAGATATATTGGTGTGTAAAGAAATGAATGAACAGTTGTCTTAAAAATCTGTGTGAAAATGACATGGCTGTTTGGGAAAAAAACTAAAAGACTGGGCATGTAAGGACCGTTCTATGGCAGCAATANATCAGATTACTAAATTCTGCTCAACTTAATTTGATACAGGACAAAATCATCATAAAAATTTGTTTGCAACTACAATTATCTAGCTATGCTTTAGAGAAGAAAGTTTAAGGCATCCATTTTTGCATTCATTTGGTTGTGACAAACATGGGACTAGTCCCTCACAGAAGCAAAAACTCGTTGTTTTCTCCCTTAAAGAGCTTCTGGTATTGGCTGAGAGGTACTATATAATGAAACATTTTAATGTGGGAAAAAATCTACAGCAAATAGTAGATTTAGTTGCAGTATTTTCATACCTGTCTGACTTGACCCTGTGTCTGTTTGTCTTTTAAAAACCATTTTTATAACCACCCTTAAAAATGGGGGCTGAACTTAATACATGGGGAGGTGCTTAGTCTTACTGCAACTTGATATGCCATGATTAACTGGTACTCATAGGAGACCTGCCCTTTGCTGGATGGAGACAGAAAAGGAGGGAATTCGGGGACAGGAGGGGGAGGAACTGGGAGTTGAAGATTGGGGGAGGAGTTGTAGCCTGGATGTAAAATAAATAGATGGATAAAAGGGGGGGGGCTGAAGAGATGGCTTGACGGTCAAGAGCACTGGATTCCAGATGACCTGGATTTGATTCCCATCTCCTATATAGAGGCACACAACTGTCTGTAATTCCAGTTCTAGGATATCAAATGCTATTTTCTGTCCCTTACAGGCACCGAGCCTGTCTCTTATACACATCTAGATGTGTATAAGAGACAGGAACAAGGCAGAGGGCAGAGCCTACCAGTGGGGCACCAAGTGCTGCATCCCACCACACCACTGGATGGTGGAGAACCACACTGCAGGCAGCCTGTCTCTTATACACATCTAGATGTGTATAAGAGACAGCATGTGAACTCATAAAATGGACTGAACAAGGCAGAGGGCAGAGCCTACCAGTGGGGCACCAAGTGCTGCATCCCACCACACCACTGGATGGTGGAGAACCACACTGCAGGCAGCATGGACACGAGGAAGCCTAAGAATCAGCCTTGCNATTTGGGGAGCACAGAGGGATGGTGCTCTCCAGTGGTCAGGACAAAGTCTGAAAGTCGCTAGATAGCTTAGAGAAATGGCCTTGCCATACTAACCACTAAAGAAAGAATGCAGATCAGTCTGACTGTACAAAGGCATCTATCTCATGAAGGAAAGCAGGCACTCTCAAAGGTGCGGTAGGGAGTTATGTAGCAGTGTGGCTGCAGCAGAAATGGGAAGAACTGGAAAAGGAGTTTCATCTAAGTCCCTTCATCTCATCCCAATGTGTGATTAGATGAGAATGATAATAGCTGCTGAATCCGGTTTGTTCCACTTACTGTAGTCATCTACAGCTCCATCCATCTTCCTGAATATGCCATGATTTCTTTCTTCTTTACGAATGAACAAAATTCCATTGTGGANTTAGATTTAAATTTGTGACTGTGTGTATTTGCATGGGTGTGCATTTGCTGGACATTGAAATAACAAAGGAACTCTGAGGAGGAGAAATAAGGAGGGGTAGTGGAATAAAAGAAGCTAATGGAATANATTTAACATGAAAGCAGAGAGTAAAAGTGAGACAGAGGAAAATGGCCAACAGAGGTGGAGAGAGGGGGTGAGAGAAGGCACAGGCAGAGGGGGATGAATAAAGATGAAGTCTGACATATATGTGTGAAAATACTGCAATGGAATCTACTGCTTTGCATTCTAACTTAAAATTTTTACTTCAAAGTAACACAAAAAAAAGCTGATGGAAGATTGAAAGACTACATTTCATCGTCCCATTTTCTACCATGAAATAGCTCTTTGTATTGAAGAAAAGGAGAAACCAGAATTCTACAGGTTTCTACAGAATTCCACCTCAGTTCAGTCTTCGTTTCTCTCCTCCTTCCACCCCTCACTCCATCCTTTTAGATTGAATTTCTCATTTCCCCGATGTGATCCTGTAGTACACAATGCAAACAATGCAAGCTCAGCTTGGCCCAGTAAAGTGCTAGGAAATATGTAAAGACCCATTTTGTAGGAACAGAACTGCATCGAGAATGTGATGTATGGATACATTAGAGGGATAATAGACAACAGATGATAATCTTGATCATGAAAATAGATAGATAGATGATACATANAGAGATAGTTGATAGATAGATGACAAAGAGATAGACAGATATATAGAGAAAGAAAGAAAAAATAAAGATTATAGATAGATATAGATAGATGATAGATACATATAGATAGATGATAAATAATAGATACTTAGATAAGAAATATAGATAGATTGATAGAGATAGGCAGATAAATAGATAATTGACAGATGATAGGTAGATATATAGACAGTTGATAGACAGATGATAGATAGATAGATAGATAATATGTAGATACATAGATGATAGATAAATATAGATTGATAGTTAGATATAGGTAGACAGATAAATAGATGATGGATATATAGATGATATATAGATAGACAGATGACAGACCATAGCCAGATTAGGCAAGTGGTAGATGACAGTGATGACTGATGCGGTAAATAGTTGAAATTTAGCTTATAGACAAACTTTAATAGATTTTACTAAAGTATATGATATATATATAATAAGAGTACAAAAATAATGAAATATACAACATTTAGTTTCTTTTCACAGAATACTCATCTTAATTCTGCTGAAATCTTGTGTTCTCAGGCACCTATGGCTGCATCAACAAAACTGATTTCACAAAATTTAGCTATATTTATAGCATTAGATTTTATTATTTTCTTTTGTTAATAATTCTTATTTATTCCTTGAGAATTATATACNCGTACATTATGTTATTTTAACAGATATGTCTTTATACTTGGTCTTTTTCCCTTGCAACTTTTAGTATTCTTTGTTCTGCATTTTTAATGTCATGATTGTTATGTGACATAGGGATTCCTTTTCTGGTAGTCTAGTGTTCTGTATGCTTCTTGTGCTTTAATAGCCTCTTTTGTAGGCTAGGGAAATTTTCTTCTACGATTTTGTTGAAATATTTTCTGTACCTTTGACCTGGATTTATTCTCCTTCCTCTATTCCTATTATTAATAGGTTTGATCTTTTTATAGTGTGCCAGATTTCCTGGATGTTTTGTGCCTAGTTGTTTTTTTGTTTGTTTGTTTGTTTTGTTTTGTTTTAGATTTAACATTTTCTTTGGCTGAGCTATCCATTTCTTCTATCTAATACCTTATATTTCTTCCATCTCTTGTATTCTATTGGTGAGGCTTGTCTCTAAGGTTTATGTTTGAGTTCCTAAATATTTCATTTTCAATTTTACTTCAGTTTGAGTTTTCTTTAGTGATTCCATTTCTACTTTCATATCTTGAGCTATTTTCTTCATTTCATTCCACTGTTTGTGTAGTCCTAGATTTCACTAATGTATTTATTCATATCCTCTTCAAGGTCTTTGAATCATACCCACAATAGCTATTTTGTAGTCTTTATCTTATGCTTCAGGTATATTGCATTCCTTAAGAGCTACTGTAGTTGGGTTGCTAGATTATGGTGGAGACATACTGTCCTGGCTGTTATTGTGTTTCTACACTGCTATCTAGGCATCTGGGGTTAGAATGGTTATAATTCTAGGTGTTGATATCGATATCTAGTCTTGCCTTCGTTGGGTGGGTGTTCCTTTCCTTGGATTCTGTTATCATCTCTAGATCTTAGGAGAGGGTGGTGGCTACGGGTTGCCTAGTAGGGAGGGCTTGAGTCCCTGCCAGCTGTGGTCACTGGAGGTCTAGGGTAGAACATGTTCTTAGGTACTGGGAGCTGACATNAAAGAATGGGATTTTTGCAGAATGGGGGGGTGGCTAAGGAGCAAAGATGGCTCTGCCAGGAGGATTTGTGGAGTCCCTGGGGAACGGAGGGAGAGAAGGAAGACAGGCCCATNTAGGCGGTCTACTGTGGGACTGGGGATGGGACTGAGGCTGAGACTGGGCGATCGGAAATGTAGAGTAGGGAGGAGAGTAAAGGTCACCTACCTGATTCTCAGTCTGCTTAGCCAGCTGGTTCCCAAGTGAAGAGTGCCTCCGGGTATTGGAGGCTGACATAAGGGGATGGGGTGAGGGAGGAAGGCTGGGTCCCTTGAGGATATGGAATCTCCAGGGAATTGGGTCAGAGAGGTTGAAGAGGCCCCAGCAGGTAGTTTGCTACAGGTCTGGGAATAGGCCTAGAGAATTAGAACTGAAGGACAGGAAAGAGTGAAGATCGCCTATCTAAGTCCCAGACCAGCGTGGCCAGTGAGTTCCCAGGTTGAAAGATCCTCTGGGTGTTGGTAGCTAAGACAAAGGGATGAGGTGAGAAGATCTGAAGAGTCACCTGAGGATGGGGGCAGAGAGGAAGGAGAGGTACCAACGGGTAACCTCAGTCTTATTATTTTCCAGTCTAGAAGCTGCTCATATCATTGGGTAATGAAAGTGGCTCTTGCATCAATAATGATTGATACTGTCTTTTTCACTAGGAACTAAAGTGAACAGATAAAGATGGCATGGCCACCTTGCTCTGCTCTGTGCTATTGTGTTCTCCTTTGCTTTCCTGAGTCTAGAAAGTCAGTTCAATAACAAACCAAACACCGTCTGCTCTCAAAATGTGAAAGGAAGCGTTTGACAGTATCTGCAGCCTGACTAATCNCAGCATGACCAACTCCAAGCTTTTGATACAGTGCTCCTGAATACAGAAATGGGAAGATATACATGGTAACAGACCATGATATATTTCCTCCAGATAGATGAAATCCTCAAGAGTGTGAGTTATAGTATGGGAAGTCAGAGATGAGTTTCAAATACACATTGGCCTTGTTTTTATTTCTAAAAACTTCTTAGACAATTTCATGTATGTGTATCGTATATTCTGATTACCCTCACTCCCACATTATCAACTCCCCCCACCTTCTGCCTAATAGTCTCTCTCCCCTGTTCATGTTTTTGTGGTTTGTTTTGTTTGTGAGCCACTAAGTTTAACTGGGGCAATCCATGTAACCATGGATATGGAATTACCCATAAGACACTGATGGGCTCCTCAGTGAGTACACAACTGAAGACAATGACTGCCCCTCNCCAGATATCCATCCCCAGGGAGAAATAGGACTTCAGGTTCACCTTCCTCATCAGTTGCTGACTGTTGACAGGCTTGTGCAGGCCCAGTCCTGGCAACCACAACTGCTGTGAGTTCCTGACTGTGATAGTCATGTCATGTCCAGCAGATAATGCTCTACAGCCTTTCTNTCTGTTTTCATCTCGTATGTTCTCTCTAACCCTCTCTGATGTTCACTGACGTTAACTAAGGTGAGTAACTCTTGTTGATATTAACTCATTAAAGGATGCTCAAAAATTTAGTGAGGGACTTGTAATAGTTTTCTTACATAAGTGGTAGCCCCATAGCCATATTAAGGACTCCTGATTAAGCTTTTCAAGTTTTTCTTGTCTGTTATTCCTAGGACCCAAGAGCCTTGGGAAACCCTCATGACAACTACCCCAGTCATTGCCCATGTGCACCCTGCTCAGGACTGAAGCATTCATTTCTCTAGCTAACTCAGGGAAGCTAATGGTCTCAGATGAGTCATCTGGATCATTCTCATCTGAACTGTTATCCAGCCCCAAATCATTCCCTCTCTGTAGTGGTGATCTAAAACAAATGGCTGGTCACTGCAGGTGTGCATGGACGAAGCCCTCTTGCCTCCATTTGCACAACTCTGCAGGGCTTCCTCGGCCCCAGCACTACTGGGAGGTCTGCTGAGGCTTTGGGCGAAGTAGCTCTGCCTTTCTACTTCTCCCTCTGTCCACTTCCGTTTCCTTAATTATCTCCATCAATTCAAGCACAAAAATTCTACCTCTGTTCCCTTAGTGTCCCAGTATGTAGTGTTGTGCATAGCAACACACGTATTTTAATACCATTCCGTCTCCTGAAAAATACTGAAATTTAAAACAAGAACGGAACACCAGCAAATAGAAGAGGTGAGCAGCTGCGATGATCTATTCCACAGGACTGCCTCAGCTATTAAACTGTAGTCTTTAAACGCAACTTTATATAAATAAGAATATATATTAGCTTCAGTACGAAATTATTTTATAATTTTNTATATAAAGAAATCTATGTGTTTTTAGTGTCTATGCTATTGAAATGAGTGTCCATGTATTCAGTTTCCAAGTTTTGTCTTACAAGAGATAAAAAATTCTAACTAACATGAATGGCAGACTGTACTGGGAGTATTTAGTCATTTGCATTACCAATGGAGTCTCTGGGAGTTTGGAGTGAATGGAAATTGGCTATACAAATGAGAAATAGCTCAGTTAACATTAATAATAATTAAAGAATGAAAGTGACCTTAATTTCTTAATGNGAAGGGCATATTTAATGNCACCATATTAGCTGACTCTTGCCTTATGNAATTATAGAGAAAGCTCTGGATACAGACAATACTTNGTGTGGCTGAACAATTCCCACCTTTGGGTGAACAGCACTTTATGTGGACAGTCTCTTCACTGAAATAGGANTTTAACTNNAAGACAGGGAAAGGCAAAGCTAGAAATCGCTCTCTTAAAATTCCACCAAATTAGCCACGCAGATTGCTCAATGACCTTGAGCCATAAACTAATTAATTCCGTTGTATTGACACAATTCCTAACATACAAAANAAAGGAGAGAACAAGTGACCTACAACCAAGTCATAGATCACTTAATTAATGCTAACCTCCACCAGAAGGGGTTCAAGGAAANGCANTTGAATTTTTGAAGAAATGAGAAATTATGTTCACATCAAGGCTAATTTTGAAATATTAGTATGCCAAAGTAAATGTAATATAGACTGAGTAATTTAAAGTAATATTTCTCACTACTTTTTCCATACTTGACATAATTTATAAAATAAGCTCTTTTAAATTGTTTCTGATAATTAAAACTTAGGGTTTTCCTGTACATCTGGAAAACTTAGTGATTTCAAATGCAGATATACCAAAGTGAAAATTTTCTAGAAAATTGATAACTTTAATGAAGATTTTTTTTTATGGCAGATGAATTAAAAAATACATATCAGTGTCCAATAATGCTTTTTGTTTTTATACCTTCTAAATACTTTTTGTACTTGGCTAAAATAAGAAATAGCTCCCAAATAAAGCCACACATGCTACAAATAAACAGGAATCCTGCATTTTACAAGAAGCCAATGTCATATGCAGTGACTCACCACATCCTNAACANGAATGACTCTCCATTTCCATTTCAAACACAAAATGGAGACAAGAATAAAATTACNTTTCTTCTTGCGGGTCAGCCTAGCCTAGAAGTTTGCCTACCAGGTCTGTCTGGGGTGTTGCTTAGATTNGAAGTTTTGCTCCACAATTAGAACCCTAAAATCAAGGAAACATGAGTATAAAATTGCAGGAAGCAAGGTTAGATGCTCTTTGTGGGTTCCTTTNTAGCATAGAAAGGTAGTCCTTTGTGCTTANCTTCTGTGTTTCCATATGACCACTTCCTTTCACTTTCATGTTACACTTGCAGGTCTAACCCTGAATAAACAGGAAAATATAAACCCTAAAGAAAGGTGTGCCTGACGGAATCTGCCAAGTCCAAAATGGAAAGGTTTCATTCTGAGCATCTCCAACTGGCCCTCCAGACTTAGTGGCCACTGTCTCACATTACAGGGTTCTCTTGCCATTTTTATACACTGGTTGCACTGAACAAAATATCCTTATCAACATCCTTCATCTCCTTTTTCCTGGATTTTCCAATTTGGGAGCACAGTATGTTATTAAATGCTACTGCTCTTCCTACTTCATCAAGACCCATCCAGAAGGAAATACTAAATAATTAGCCCTGACACACATATATTTTGAAGAGAGATGTAGTGTAAATCATTCCTTTAGGATTTGAGGATATTGACGAGAAAACAGACCCAAATTGGTTTTTTTAGCACTAGCTGAAGTCACTGACCTTAGCCTAAAATGACTGAAGTCTAAGAATTCTTTAGAGTGAGTTGTCAGTCAGCTACAATGACTCCCACAAANGGCCCTGAGGGAGAGGCGGTAGTGCTTCTCCTTAACTGCAAGCTGAGGGAACCATGTTTAGGGAGACACATGACAATTGAAACCTCAAAAGAATAGGTGGGTCTCCGGAGTGAAGCAGC
>LZPO01087186.1:374460-393628 GCA_001675575.1 Neotoma lepida | reverse complement strand
TATAGTTGTGCTCACATATTTGTGTGTGTGTTTGTGTATGTGCACACACATATATGTAATTTGTGTGACATGAGGAATTACTCATACATAATAGATACCTTTGCTGTAATGATGGACACCCTGTAATGAAGCACCCTCCCTCCAAAACTCCTTTACTTTACTTTGGTTATGAATCCTGACTGTTTGGCTTCATGGAACATTCTGCTGGTTCCCCAGCTACACAACTGTTAGGAAGTCTTCAAAGCATGGGTGTTCCCTGCCAGAACTAATCCATNTCATAACTTACTTCAACTGGTCCTCATGTCTAATTATTGAGAAAGATCGTAGTCGGGGACTGAAGCTTCCTTAGTTGCTTATATTTAGAAGGAGAAGAGAAAAAATTCATTCATTTCTCTTGGACTTAGCAGCCAAAGCAACTTTAACAGTCAAAGATATTAAAATAGTGGTTCCCAGTGCAGTGGATGTTTAGATGCAAGCTGAGAAATGGCTAAGGTATGTTGCAAACCTTCAGCCACAGCCCTGCTCTGTGCTGCCAAGAGCTCTTTTCTTACCTTGCTTGAACAGGTCTTTAACCCCCACTTCAATTCACATAATTATCTATGCATAGCACCAGCATTAAACAACAGCATTGAAGCCGTAATATCAACTAAGGGAAAATATGGGAATTAAGTTTTTATAAACAACTCCAACTAAGAAAACTGTAGGCATGTCAAGTGNAACGTCGAATGCTCAGTTGAATTTGAATTTCAAATGAGAAGTGGGGTTTTTCAGTATAAGTTTGCCCCAAATGTTTCATAAGATGTGCTCATATCGAAATAGTACTTGTTACTTGTCTAGGGTTCAGATTTAATTAGACATTATTATTTTTGCTTGCTAAATGCAGCAATCCTATCTGGATATCAACTATATCTGAATTTCTAAGTACGTGCAAAAATCTGATGGAGCTTATCATAAAATTAAAGTGACTGGACCCAACGTAGTAAAGGGCTGACCTAGCACATTTAAAGTTCTGGGTTCAATCTCCAACACTTTTTAAAAACAGTCTTANCCAGGATGATCACATCAATTGCTTATCCAATTGGATCAGCCTTGAAAACATACATACATGTAAGACTGTACAGATGGGGCAGGTTGTATGTATGTATTTAGAATATATATGCATCTACATATATATACATCTACATACATATTAATTGTGGGTAACAACAATTAATGGAAGATAGAGGCCATGTATTTGAAAGAGATCAGGAAGGGTGAATGGGAGGGTTTGCATGGGAGGGAAGGGTGAAATGATTCAACTATATTATAATCTCAAAAAAATAGAAATGTTTTTAAAGGGAAGAGAAGTGGAGGGGAGGGAGGGTGAAGAAAGGATTTATGAGGCAGGAGAGGTGAGAAGCAAAGAGAAGGCTAAGTGGGGTGTCACGTACCTTAATCCCAGCACTCAAAACAGGTACAAGAGGATCCTGAATTCAACTCACAGCCTGNACTACTTGTGGCATTTCAGGGCAGCCGAGGCTCTGTGGTGAGACACTCTGAAAATTCAAACGTGAAAATAAAGTAGAAGAGGGAGAAGAAGGAGAAGGAGGAGGAGCAAAAAGAAAAGAAAAAAAAATTAAGTCAAATTCCTCCAGTCTGATTTATATTCAAAGGCTGATATACACTCCCATGTAGTGATATATTGTGTTCCCCAAAATATTGTGTATCCTAATAAAACTTATCTGGGGTCAGAGAACAAAACAGCCACTAGATTAAACATAGAGGTTAGGCAGTGGTAGCACATGCCTTTAATCCTAGCATTCCTGAGGCAGAGATCCATCCAGATCTCTGAGTTCAAGGCCACACTGGAAACAGCCAGGCATGGTGGCACACACCTTTAATTCCAGCACCTGAGATCTCACATCTTTGCTTGAGAAAGACATACGCCTTTAATCCCAGAAAGTAGTGGCAGGAAACAGAAAGGTATATAAGGTGTGGGAACCAGAAGCTAGAGGCCTCTTAAGCTTTCAGGCTTTGAGCAGCAGTTGAGCTGAGATTCATTTGGGTGAAGACTCAGAAGCCTGCAGTCTGAGGAAACAAGATCAGCTGAGGAGTTGGCAAGGCGAGGTTGGCTGTGGCTTGTTCTGTCTCTCTGATTATTCAGAATTTACCTCAACAGCTGGCACTGAGTTTTTTTATTAATAAGACCATTGAAGATTCACGTTACACTCCCAGGCCATTGCAGCCAAGACAGAACCATTACCAGCTCGTGTTTTTGAACTCAGGACAACAAAGTGCATTAGCACAGTAGTCAGTCCTCCTNTCCCTCCAGGGTACAAATTCTTCATGTGTATCTCCTATGCTGTTTATAGCGAATCAGCACTTACCAAAATAAAGTTACATCCTGAAGTTGCGAGAAAATGAACAGGATAAAGTGAGTCAGATATCGGGCATAAAGTTAGCAACACTTAACCTGATCTATTTTGATATTCTTAGTTTTCCTTTTAGAGTCACAGCGTCGTTGAGGCGGAAGTACAGAGACGATTTGTACCCCAATGAAAGCACTCTGAGGACTTGAGAAGTGGTGAGTTGGTTGTCTACAATGAAGGATCCCTAATGCGTCCATCAAGAGCACCCAAAGTCCCCTGTGCACATTAAGGTTCACCTTTGGTGCTGCGCGTTTCAGGGATATGGACAAATTTACACTGACTCATATCCACTGCTCTGTGATGAAGCACAATAGTTTCGTTGACCTAAAAGTCCCCTCACACTGGCTGCTCACCTCTCCTTTCCTTAGCGTGTGGCAAGCAGACATCTTTCACTGTCTAGAGAATATCTGCCAGAATATCATATCTTGAAATCATACTGTAGGTGACCTTTGCAGTCTGGCTTCCTTCCCTTCATGATATGCACTGATGTTTCCCCCACATATTTTCAAAGCATGATGGTTCATTTCTTCTTAGCAATGAAGAACATTCAATGGTTTGAATCTTCCATTCATGTCTTAAGGACATAGGCATGCTTCCAGATTTAGGTAACTGTGAATCAAGATGCTATAGACATCCATGTGCAGATTTTTGTTTGGACATACATTTCCAGCTCCTCTGAATAAATACTGAACATTTCATATTTTTCAATCCCATTTAATGCAGAAATATGTTAAGTAATAAATAAAAAATTGAAGTAATGAGATGTGTACCAGCACTTGTATGACTAAGGCTCACTCGCCTTTCCCAGTCCCAGCCCTAGTTGTTCACTTCCTCTTCATTTTAAAGCTTGTCTTGCCCATTCCACTAATAATGATTCATTCTTCCTCAGCCCCNATGGTCTAGTCCCTGTGTAGGGCTATCTCTAAAAGTTGGGCTAAGAACCCCTGACATCCGCCAGAACCACTATCCACATGCATCTACTTAGTGTCCACTTCAGGGTGCATCTACAGACACATTAGTTCCATTGTAGCCATCATAGAATAGGACATTTTTTTAATGCATGGAAATCAAGTTTTTCATAATGGAAGTAATATTTTTAATTTATCTTTTCTGGTTTGATAATTGCAAATTTAGATTGAATGTCTTTTTTTTTCCTATGCCTTGCTAAAATGTTATATTCTCTTCTAAGTTTATAGCTGGGCCTTCATTGTTTTTCCATTATTCTTCCAACATAATGAAATACCTGCAAAAGTTCCTCTATGGATGTTTTCGATAGCATCACTTCCTCTTGATATTTTTTATCTTTTGGTCACAATCAAATTCATTTTGTCAGTAATTCTTGTTTACTCAGTTCCTTGAGTGCATGGTGGACCTGGTGGGCAATTGGTGGGCTGCGTGTACATTTTCTCAAGTACTCATTTTACACAGGCCGTGCTAGCCTTATCATTTTTTGTTCTCTGTTGGGCTCTTTATCTTTATTAGCCAATTTCCTCTTACAATTATCTAGTTTTGTGAAATGCCATATAGGTTTATTACTGAAAACAAGGAGGCCTCTCAATCGCATGCTGTGTGTGATCTGAATAAGCAACGCGCCAATCGTCAATAACCAACAGATGTTTCTAAAATTTGATGTGATTGGTTGCTGAGCATGATTCTTAAAGGCTATGTACAGGGTTCATTGTGGCCTAAAGAACAAGAGGGAGTTCAGTTCACACTCTCTGCTCTATGTAGACAGTTCACACATCATGACAACTGAAACTTGAGCTACATTCTGAGTGTTATTTGGCTAGATTGTGTTAGCTGAATTTCATACATATAAAATTATGCAAAGTAAGTTTCGCCTGCATTCTAATCTCTGTCTTAATACTTATTCCAGCATTAAAATAGAATTGGCTGAATATAAACTAAATTGTATCATTGAAGCGTTTCTCATGCAAATACATTGNACTCAAATTGTATGTTCCTGTTCTTCTTCCAGTATCTCCTCACAGCTTAATAAACTCATCCCATGTCAACAACATTCTGATGGTCTTGTCTAATTTCCCAGCGACNACGCTGACATCAACATGAAGATCAAACCCTAAAATATGTCACTGTGAATTTTTTAGTCTCTCCTGAAGTGAGGATTCTTATGTCTCCTGCTTCCCACCTGCTAAGCAGATGCACCCCTCCTTGAAGCAGGTGCACCTTCCCCTGCACCAAGACACTAAAGTACCATTGAGAACCCCGGGCTCCCGGTGATCTCCATTCCAGCAGAGCTGCTTTCNGAAGGCTAAATCCAAAGATTCATGAGTGCCAAGAAGCAGACAAGTGAATGGACAGTTGAATCCACTGGAAGAGTCCAAAGCTGTGGTTCACAGTGGTTATCTGACAACCCCAGAACTCCCATAAAGCAGCCTTGTACTCAGCACTGAATCTCATGCCTCCCTGACTAGCTAAAGTGGAAATTATTAGGGCTAGTGAGCTCTACATTTTTATCCACATTTTTAAACATTATTTGTGTGTGTGTATNNATGCATGTGTGTGTGTATGTGTGTATGTATGTGTTCAAACCTGTGAGTGTGTNTGTATACCATAGTGTAAATGTAGAGTCCAGAGGACAATCTCAGGTGTTCATCCTTCCCATCTAACTTGTCTGAGACAAGGTCTCCTGTCTGCCCCTGTGTATTCCAGGTTACCTAGTTCAAGANGTTCCAGGGACTCTGCTGTNTACAGNTCCCTNCTTGACATAGGAGGAGCTCTGGGAATTATAGACCATGATACCTCATCCAATTTTATGTGAGCTCTAGGGATCTAGACTTGGGTTCTCATATTCGTACAATAAGTGTACTCCAGCCCTTTAACCCCACTTTAACAGCAGCTACCTCTGAATTTGAGCCTGGCTTTGGACCCTGGGGCTCTCTTCTTCAACCTATACAATAAGGAATGTGATNTGAANNGTCTAAAAGGTTTCTTTTTGTGATTTGTAATTTAAAAATTACAGATTCCAAAGCCAAAAANAATGTCATTGTGATTATAACCTCTATATAAGACTCTATGGAANGAAGCAGCAGCCATGTGACTGGAAGGTTTCTATTCTCTTCAGGATTTCTAAATAATGAAATAGTCTACATTATAAATTTACTCATGTTCTCTTTTTGGTNGTGTCCATCTGCTAAATCTGTTGTTATTAAGATTTATTTGGGGGTAATGTGCATCAAACATTCGCAAAGCTTAAGGCTCACAGTCTCATTTCTTACAACCCTGTGTGGTGTCATCTTCCTTTGGCCGGCGCTGAGAAAGAATGACTAACTTGATTCAGAAAATAAAACTAGTGAGTACATTTGCTGCATATCCTCTGTAACCAACCTTGGTCACAGCTGTTGAAATTCTAGGAGAGGAGTGACTTTGGTTTTCTAGCTTCTGGTTGCTGGAAAATGTTTTGTTTTGTTTGGGTTTGTCTACTTTTTTCTGGAGGGAGCACTACTTTTTTACTACCATTCAACTTATCTTCACATATATCCTTGTTTTCATTTTTTATGTGTGTGGGTATTTTGCCTGTGTATATGTCTGGACACCACATGTATGCAATGTCTGTGATAGCCAGAAGAAGAGTGATAGATCCCTTGAAAGAGAGTTACAGACAGTTGTGAGCTACCATGTGGTTGCTGGGAATCAAACCCAGGTCCTCTGAATAGCAGTCAGTGATCTTAGCCACTGAGCCATCCCTCCAGCTCCTTACAAAGATCATTTATTTGCTTGAACTTTGAATGAAAAATGAAATGTGTAGACATCCTCAAAAGTGTGTTTTCTCTTAACTAATATAAGATAAATTAATTCAAAATAAAAATAACAAAAATTAGTCTTTCAAAACTTGACAAGGTAACACATTTAATGCCCCAGTAACAAATGTATCCCAGCAGGTAATAAATAAATTATATATAAGAAGAAAAAAATTAAAGACCAGGTGATGGCTCAGTCTGTAAAGTGTTTACTTAGCAAGAATGAAAACCTGAGTTTGACTCCCACTTTTAAAGGAAAGAGTCACTGTAGTAGCCCATTTGTAATCCCAGTTCTAGGGAGACAGGGAAAGGGGAGAAACTGAAGCTGCTGGCCAANAAGCTAAGCATATTTGGCTAGCTTCAAGGCAGAGAGACATTGTCTCAGAAAAATAAAAAGGTGGAGAGACACTTAAGTATAACACTGAAAGTTGTTCTAGAGAACACTTTCAACTAGTACAACTGTTCTAGTTGTACTAGAGTACACACTCACACTCACACACATACACACAGAGAGAAAGAGAGAGACAGAGACAGAGACAGAGACAGAGTCTTTTCTTTCATCTAACACAAACTCTTTTGTACTGCTGGGATCTGAAGTTTATTTAAACTCTGAAGGGTTACTGTACCGGAGAAAAAGCACACAGTCACTGCTAAAACTAGACCTACAAATCAAAAATTCTTATGGGTCAAGACACTGACTACTGCACTAAAATAAATGAAATTTAGATGTGATCGTGAAATGGAGCTTTCTAAAATGCACATATTTTTAAAGTAAACAGTGTTGATGATGTTACCAAACCTGATTTCAAGTTATACTGTGCAAGCATAGTAACAGACACAGCATGCTACTAGCACAAACCCAGATGTGTAGATCAATAGGACAGAGTAAGGGGACCAAAAATAAACTCACACAGCTCCAGCCACCTGACTTTTTGTAAAGGNACAAAAACATACTTCTGATAAAAGATATTTTCTTCACGGAATAGTACTGGAAAAACTGGATACCACATGAAGGACGAAGCTAAATTACAACCCCCACTCCATCTCATCAATTGGACTCCCAAACTAGTGGAAACTCATGAACTGTGAACCAATAGTTGTGGAGCCCCCATAGGACTAGACTCCCTCTGGACAGGTGAGACAGTTGTTTAGCTTGAATTGTTTGGGAGGCCCCAGGCCTGTCTCTTATACACATCTAGATGTGTATAAGAGACAGCCATAGGACTAGACTCCCTCTGGACAGGTGAGACAGTTGTTTAGCTTGAATTGTTTGGGAGGCCCCAGGCAGTGGAATCAGGATTGGTCCCTCGTGCATGAGTTGGCTTTTTGGAGCCCAGTGCCTATGGTGTGTCGGCTGTCTCTTATACACATCTAGATGTGTATAAGAGACAGGGCTGGGGAGCGTGAAGAGGGAGGAGAGGGGGATCTGTGGTTGGTATGTAAAATGAATAGAAAATTTCTTAATAATAAAAATTAAAAAATTACAACTCCCACTCTGTACAAAACAATTTTTAAAAAATCAATTCAAAATGAACCAAAAGCCTCAACATATGACCTGAAATTCTGAAACTGTTAAGGTAAAACATAGGAGAAAACAATTTGAAAATATATCCATAAGGAAGAACTTTCTGAAAAGGAAATAGCTAATAGCTCAGAAAATAATACCAAGAATTATCACATTGTATCACATGAAGTTAACTTTTTTCTGTACAGCAAAGGGAACAATTATGTGGGAAAAAAACAGTATAGAACGGGAAAAAAATCTTTTCTAACTCCATTTCATAGATTAATATCTAGACTATTTAAGGAACTCTGACTAAGTAATAAGTTAGACAGGCCAATTAATAAATGGCTAATGAAATGGACAGACAGTACAAAATGACAAAGTATAAATGACCACCAAACATGAAAAAAGGTGTAACATCTTTAGCCACTAGGGAAATAAAAATGGAAACTACACCGAGATTCCATCTTATCCCAGTCAGAGTGTTAGTCAAAAACAAGTACTTGGAAGGGAGCATGGAAAGTGGAATCCTAGCCACTGCTGGTGGAAATGTAAATTAGTCCACTCCCTGTAGAAATCTGTATGTAGAGCCTTAAAAACTGAAAATAAACCATCTGACCCAGCAGTACCACTGGGGGTACATATCCAAAGGACCCCAGAGCAACATACCACAGAGACATGCTCACACCAGTATTAACTATGGCAGTATTCATAAGAGCCATGTTACAGAAAAAATCCTATTGAACCAAATGAATGAAAAAATCCTAATGAACCTAATGAATCAACAGGTGGGTATGTCAACAGATGAGTAGATTTAAAAACTGTGGGGCATACACACAATGGATTTTTATTTCATCTGCAAATCTGTAAAGAAGAATGCAATTATATTATTTGTAAGAAAATAAATGTAACTAGAAATCATCATATTAAGTGAGTTAAGTCATAAACAAATATTACAATTTTTCTTTCATTTTTGAATCCTAGATTTTACATAAGCAAATAAAATAATTTAAGTATATATATGAAATAAAGTAGAAGCAAAACTGATGAAATGAGGAGACTAGTGGGAAGGAGTAGAAAGGGGAAGAAATGGTACGGAATATGGTCAAAATATACGATATGCTTTAAGAAATGTCTTTATAAAAGCCAAAAATATATACAATGCATGTATGCCAATAAAAATTTTTAACTCATGGGAATTAATCACCAGCAAACAGAAATATAGTGATTTTTTTATAATGAGAACTCTGCAATACTTTAAGAATTCAAATTTGGGGAATACTTCCTTGAGAACACAGAAACAGGGATCTGAGAGAGCCTGTCTCTTACAGCATCCGTCTTCAGAAAGGTATCAGAATCGGAGAATATGGAGGTTTGCTCTCCTTTTTCCATCCCTAACCTCCTTTGTTACCCTGATTTACTGCATTTGCCAAGCCCAGAGAGGCTGAAATTAATGTAAACAGGCAGCTATGGGCAGAGTTTGTTGTAAATATAGAAACTAATACCTTGGAGCAATATCTGAATTTCATTCGCTTGGCAGTGATGTAGAAGTCGGGACAGTGCTAACTTCTACTGGAAGGTCTGACTATAAATAAGATGTTCCCACCGAGAAAGTTAGACTGGATGCGGCCCTCTACTCTGTTCATCAGACCAGAGCTGACTGTCCCCAATCTTTAGATGAGAGACATTTAACAGACTAGTTAAAACCTGGAATGAAACTGCTCCATATCAGTGTGTGCTGAGATGTTGTATAAGTAGACATCTACTAGACGTCATTTAGTTGGCATTCGGAAGACCTCAGTACCGTAGGCCTATCTTCTGTCAGCCATCATTCTCCTTCATCTACTCACATGAAATAAGACCACTGCCCTGTTTCGTGCTACAGCATTTTTTTCTATGTCCCGTAGAAATATTTGTTTTATCCATTTTCCCTGGATTAAAAGCTGACACAGAAAACTGATGGGTCATGTCATTTTGAGGGACTTCTCTAATTGAAAGAAGTTATGATCCAAAATAGATAATTACTGTACAGCAATTCAATGGGGAGAAAACAATCTCCTTCAACCAAAATGTCAGTGAGCCATGTACTTTAAGAACTAGCAGACAGAGACCCACACACAACCATTAGGCGGAGCTCGGGGTCGATGACACCATGAGAACACCGCCCACAGAATCANCTAAGCAGGACTCTCGTAGGGCCTCACAGAGAGTGAAATGGNNACCACGGAGCCTGCATGGGTCTGTGTTAGGCTCTCTGCATACATGCTGTTGTTGCTTAGCTTGGGGTGTCTGTGGGACTCCTAACAGTGGGAAAGGGGGCAATCCCCAACTCTTTTGCTTGCCTGTTGAACCCTTTCCCTCCTATTGGGTTGCCTTGTCCAGCCTTGATGTGAGGATATGTGCCTTACCTTTTAGCATCTTGTCATGCCACGTTCGGTTGATATCATTAGGAGGCCTGATCTTTTCTGAAGGGAAACGGAGGAGCAGTGGAGAGGGGATGGATGGGAGGTTGTGGTCTGGATGTATTGTATGAGAGAAGAATACATTTTTTTTTAATAAAAAAAAGAATTAGTAGAGAGTGAGCAGTTTTGACAGAAGAAATAGCGGAGCTTAGTGGCAGAGTAAGTAGAGGAGTCAGAAGATAAAACAAGAGTATGCACCATCTAGCTCAGGAGGACAGTGCAGTGAACCAGAGGAAATAAGGAAGTTGATAGAGACAGAGAGCCCTTGCCTGCCCTTCCCCCGAGGGCTCTGCAGTACGTGACCTGCCGAGAGTACTGCACCCACAGCTGCCTCCCAGATCTCAGAATATCTTCTTGATTGAATATGAGACATATTTCAAACTACACAAATCAGAACGAAACTATACTCCACGAACATCTTCTACTATGGAATAGTCAGTGGAGTTGNCCTCACAGGGCTAAAGCTGTTTGTTTAATTATCGGCTGAGTTCTTGCAATAGAGCAGGAAATGCAGATCAGATGGGAAAGTCTGACGAGAGGTTCCTGGTCATGATGCTATCAAAACAAATCTAATGTCGTTGACTACCCACTTAGAAACCCCACCTCCTTTGTGTTGTTGCCTTGAGGACAGATATCAAACCTGAGGCCAGGTATTTAAGCAGGCAGCCCTCCACAGNTCNTCTTCACAGACCACTTCAAGCTCTTTTTCCACCACCCACAGCTTTTTCTCAAGATCTCAGTCAGTTCTGGTTCTACCTTAAATGTCTAGCTGTTCTCTTGAGGACTTTTCTGAACTGTGTATCATCTGCACAAGAAGCTGCTTTCCTCTTACAACAAAGGTTACCCTCATATGTCTGCTCAGAATTCACTTCTGTTGAGACTTCCGTAATCCTAAACAAGACAGTCACCCGCCACCTGCATTCAAGACATTGTTTCCCCATGATTCTTGACAGAATCCCATTAAAAACAGCACTTTCTGCTCATTTTTGTTTTCACAAATAAAAGCTCAATGATATTTGTAGAATAATAAATAAGGAATCAATTAAAGCAGACATCCATAAGGAGAAAGATATGTCTGAGGGATGGAGAGGGGTGTGAGATTGTTTGCAAACACATTGACACACTTATAAGCACACTGTTTCTCATCTAAAATCAAAGCAGTTCTGAGAAAAAACAGAAATGTGTTACAACTGTGTATGTTTTTGAGCCAACAGTGTTTTATAAAACTGTTAGTCTTTTAATTTTTTTTCTTTTAGCAAGCCCATGACACTCTGCATCTATTGCCAATCTAAGTACTTGACAAATTTTAACTTGCATCATCATCACAACTGTCCTCATGAGGAAGATACCATTATTATCAGCCCATTTTACAGATAGGTAANATAGGTAAGACCTCAGAAACAGCAAGTAAGAAGCTTACCTTAAAAGGCATGCACGTGATTTCTCTGCCTTGCATTAGCCAACAGACTGCTGACTAGACGGTTATGTTGTCAAACAANTGAAGAAAAAGAGAAGCTCAGAGTGAACCTTCCCAAAGAAAGCACAATGCTAACANAGCCAGTTGAGTGCAGAGTTCAAATTGGGTTCCATAAACCCTGGCATTCCATGTTCAGGATCTTCACATCACTTGTACAAAGCATTGTGCTAAATGCAGAAGGAAATTGTAGGGGTAAGGATGCCAAACTCCCTGCCCTGGACTCCCTGAGAAGTTTGAACATAAATGGCTAGTAATTCCAAGACAATTACGGTTCTCTAAAAGTTCACTCAATAAATTGCTACAGGTCAAAGTTGAGTGCAATTGCATGTCATTATAGAGACCAGAGGAGTCACACATAAAGACCCTGAATGTGAGGAGAGCCAGGAAGCACAATGCCTATCAGAACTGGTTCAAGGGACAGCAGGAAGTGTTGGGAAACTGGAGTCCTTTGATTTTCCTGGAGCATGAGAAAGTTGGGAAGACTGGACAGCTCAGTGTGAAAGGGCTTCCTGTGGACCACCCTCACGCATTCCCCACAGAAATTTACGTCTCGTTTCCATGACAACCAAAACCCTTCGGGCTTTGGTGCAAAGTCAGACTCAGAGCTTTGCTAAATTCAGTCAAAAGTCCCTCAAAGATTTCAGGGATCCAGAAACATCCGTGGTCATTTATAAAAGCAGGGAAAAACACTGCAAGCAGCAAACTGTGCTGCTGACCAGCGTTGATTACAGTCTAACAAGAATGGTTCTCCCAAGAAGATTCTTTGAAAAGCGGGAGAGTATTAAGAAAATTAAGACATCTTAAATCATGCATGCATAGTTGAATTAGAGCAAGAGGTTTTTACTATATTAGAGGCCTGCAGGCTGTCTGTGAATTGGGATAATTTAAAAAGTTAAGTAAAAAAGTTATCAAACCAATTAACAGCAAGTGAAGCGACTAGTGCTGTGGANCTTTCTCTATTTCCAGACTTCAGCTGGAAACCAAACCTGGAGAACCTTGTTTATGGTGTTTAGCCTGAATCCAAATTGTTTATCACCAAATTTCTGCTTTAACCNTTGCATCATTAAACACATATTCAAAACTGGGTCTCCATTTAATACTTTAATATATTTCTGTTATGCCAAAGCTTACAAGAAAACATTTAAAAGCTTCATCAGAAGGGTGGCGTAATTTTTTAACCTATGGGGTATCNACATACATGCAGCAAATAGNAATTGAGAAAATGGACTATATGAAAAGATAAATAGGGGCCTAGGGAATGGCTTGGTCAGTGATGTGTTTTCTGGAAAGGCATGAGGAATCNCAGTGTAGATACCCAGAACCTATGTAAAAGCTGGAAGTGATCCNGTCAGTCTGTACCTTGATTCCTGCAAGCAGAGGGTGGCAGAGACAGGCAGATCCCCAGAACTAATGGGTCAGGCAGTCTAGCCCATTGGTGAGCTTGGGGTTCAGTGAGAAACCTTGTCTCAAAAGATGAAGTGGGAAATGACAGTGGAAGACATGTAACATAAAACTCTGGCTTCCATACACATGGGAACACATGACTATGCACCTGAGCACACACGTATACATGCACAGACAAACAGAGACAAGGGGGAAAAAAAGCCTAAAAGAATCATCAGGATGTCTTAGTAACCAGGAAACACTAATTTTGCAAGTCATAAACCAATGGTTTACTGCTACTCAATTAGACTCATTTAGTGACAGGTTTGTGAAAGGTAGTGTATTTTTACACTCAATTAATTACACTTCAAACCTCAGCCAAACTACTTGTAGCAGGAACCAGAGCTGCTTACATTTGCGACAAATCTGGATATAAACCTAGTGCTAGGTCAGCCCTTTNGAGTTATAAACTTGATTTCTGCCATCTGCAGGGAGAAAACAGTCTTATTAAACCATTTTCTCAAAACAAAGCAACAATTATACAAACATGTTTTCCCCTCATTCCAGAAATATGTTAATCCTAATCCACGATTAAAAGAGAAACTGTTAAACCTAGCAGGTTTCTCAGATGACACTACAGCAAATGAATTTCCTTGAAAAGCAACCAGTGAGACAAGAATATGCATCTGCTCAGGGCCTCANGCATGCANCAGTGCCATTAACTCAAGAAGGATGCTCAGAACGTATCCTAGGAAACACATGTGCTCACAGCATTCACACATAGATAGATATATATACACACAAACCATATAAATAGGCACTAAATCACACACTCCAATTTTAAAGAGGTCTCGTGCAACTGAAATGGCCCAAAATGGAAAATTTTAATAGTGTTTCTGCAAAGGGTCTTTTTGATACAGTGCTTGCAATGTCTGCTGGTTCTATCATGCCAAGATTCTGATCAAAGCAGTTCCCCCTTGAGCTGCTCAACATGAAATCCTGCAGACAAAGCAAGCTGAATGAAAAGTATTGACAGAGTTCTATGCACATCACTTAAAACAGTGGCTATTTTTAATTATAAACAATACATGAAACAGTTGTGTATGGCTCTGATGTGACTGCTTAATACATCTTGCCAGGGTCAGCATCCAATGGCTTTACCTGGGATGAGAACACATCACCTCAGGGCACTCCTCTCCATCCCACANCTGTCCACTTCACTGCCTCTTTTGTCCTTCATTTCTTAATGCCAAGCACATCACTTCTTTTTGTTGAATCAATATTCTCACCACGTGCTGTTATTGTGTCAGAAAATGCTCAAAGCCTGATTCTTAAAAATGTATGCACTCTGCTTCAACACCAACACCAAGAGCTCTTGCCTTCTATTTCTGCTCCTTTTCATGNTGAGATTTTTTTCTGTTCTAATTACAACAATTAAAGCAGCAATTTTCAACCTATGGGTCGTAACCCCTTTCACAGGAATCACCTCAGACCATAGGAAAACACATTACATTACAATTCATAACAGTAGCAAAATTACAGTTATGAAGTAGCAACAAAAATAATTTTATGGGTAGGGATCACCACAACATGAGGAACTGTATTAAAGGGTCACAGCATTAAGAAGGTTGAGAACCACTGAATTAGAAAGAATCTGTGCAGTGCTAGAGTGAGGGAAGATATGACAATCCTAAGGAACCTCTTTGGAATGCTAATGACTTCTGCTGCCTCCTAGTAGGACTTCAAGGGCTGCATCCTGCATTTTTTTATATAACTTTTGTAGTAACCATGAAGACACATTGCCAATGATTAAAGCTGTTTTCTTTCCCGGGTGTGTCCTGTTCTTGAGTTACTAAAGGTGTTGAGCCTACTTCATGGGTTGTTTTTGTTTCAAATCTTCAGACCCATGATGTACAAGTTAAATTGTTTTCTTTGGAAAATGTTTGCAAGCATAGAAATGGCACAGTATTGGAGAGATAGATTCGTTATTTTCCTAGACACCCTACACTGTATTTGTCAATCAATTGTTAGGCATTAAGCAACAATAGCGTATAACTCAACGGGAGGTGACACAAGGAGATACTGGATGAAATCTGTGCCCATATGAAACAGATAATCTATTTAGGAGGGCAAGAAATACTTCACAAGAAGATGAAGAATGTACCAGTGAAAGGTTCAGCCNTGTGCCTACTCGGAGCTTTACAAAGCACCATCCTACATTCTATCATAGTTAATTCTCAAACNTTTACTCCTAAAATGACAGCCAGAAATCAAAACAAAAGACTGATTCGCAGAAACATAGTTAGTTACTCAATGACATAATCCCTGGCAAAGCTGGGATCATATGGGCACAGGGGTGGGGAGGAGGTGAGACAGGGTCTCTCTTTATAGCCCTAACTGTCCTGAAACTCACTATATAGACTAGGCTGGCCTTGAACTCACAGAGATCTACCTACCTCTGCCTCCTGAGTGCTAGGATTAAAAGTGTGTACCACCATGCCCGGTGTTGTGTTATTCTTTTTAAGTTCCTTAAATACAGTTTGTTGGGGTTTTGTTGTTTTTTTAATACTATATCTCTACCAGTTAATCTAGCCAGGGAAAAGGTGTGCCAGGAAGTCTCACAGAGGAATTTGGCTGGGGAATGTGATTGCAAAGNTGTTGCAAGAACTTACTGGCCTCAGAGGGAAAGGCACGCNAAAGATTTGCAGGAGGCAGTATCAGCTGCAGCGCTGGAAGCACAGGAGAGGGTGTAGTGATGATGTTGCCACAGCTCCTGCCGCCTGAGGCCTACTGGAGGGAGGGAATGCTGGAGTGAAAGCACGTAGCAGANATATCACACAAGAAACCTGAGCTAACACAGAGGGAATATTCTAGAGAATAAGTCTCAGGAAGAAAAATAGGGAGCTTTTTAATATGGGAAACAATCTCTCTGTATATTGGACAATCAAAATTTCCAAGAGCTAAGGATTGGGTAGTGAGCTGAGCTAAACAATCAGCAAGAAGAAAAGCTCTGGGAAGAACATTTCAGTGTTTGCAGGAAGACATCACCTTTGCGCACTCAGAACTAGGATGGGGATGCCCCAGTTACACTGGCTGTGAATATGAGATGCCAGATTTGGGAGNACAGGACAGACTTGGATATTTCAACAGAATGAAATTGCTCTCGCATGTGAGCAAGCTACAGAACCACAGGGGGTGGCGTTGGGGGTTCACTATTTCATCCTTAAATTTTGTAGGTTCTTCCTGTGTCTCCTATGGGGCNAACATAGAGGAGAATCATTTGTCCAGAGAGCTTGGTAAGCACACTGTGGAAAGATCAGGGCTCTGGGATACAGCGAACAGCAGAGAGGAATGCGACATGTATGAGTGAGGGAGCAAGCAAAAGTTTGCTGCAATTCTCTGGAACAAAAAAAGAACTGCAAAGCCTTTGTGGTTTATAGATAGAAAAACTCACTTTCTATGAGGGNAAAGTTCCTAATTGAAGAGAGCCTTCTTTCTGAGTCTTCGGTGAGAGTTTAGAAACACCTAGATAAAAATAGGATATAGGAGAAAAAAAATGAACAAAGGTTGGGAAGAGAGAGAAAGAGAGAGAGTCTGTGAATGATGAACAGCCCAAGTCACTGAGTAAAGAAATTGACAGAAATATCAAGAGCAATTAGAAAAAGAGAATGAGATTTCCTTGTGGAAAGACTCAAGCAGAGGCAGATGTGAACTCTGTGCAAAGGTGACAGCAGGAATTCTGACCATCTGGAAGGAAAATGAGATAGAAGTACCAAGAAGCCTAGACAAGCTACTTAAACCAAGTAAAACTTCACTATTCATGTCTCCAGCTCTCTGCCCTGGTTNGTGCCCCACAGCCGAGACTCTGCCATCATCTAGCTCATCATATTTGTGACTAGTCGCCTCATGACTTCTCTCACATATTACCAATGTTCTATCCACAGATAGATAATACACATTTTTTTTTAGCTGAACCTAGTCTCTCTTCTCATTGAAGTGATTCACTGGTCCTCCATTGTGTGTAAGACCAGAATGGTCAGCATTCTCTGTAACACATCCCAAGGGAGGAAATGACAGTTGCCCTCTCCTCGCCCCACTTATTGCTCTAGCTCACCCAGTCTCTCTCACATTGGAGTTCCTTAAGTCTCCAATCCTGCCNCCAGGCTCCAGGTGTCTGTTCTATTTGCCAAGAACATTTTCCACTTTCTCCGATATNCTAGTTAACATCAACTGTCAACTTAGCCTAGAGTCACTTGAAAATAGGGTCTCACTTGAGTAATTGTCTTTATTTCATCCATCTATAGGCATGTCTTAATTGTTACTTAATATTGTAGGGCCCTGCCCACTGAGGCAATATTCTCTGGGGAAGTGTGTATATGCAATGTATACACTAGGCTATAGAGAGAATCTGGTTGAACATGGCCCTTTGAACAAGCCAGCAAGCAGCATTCCTCCTTAGCTTCTGCTTCAAGTTCCTGCTTGAGTTCCTGCCTTGACTTTCCTCAGTAATGGACTGTGACCTAGATATGTAAACTTAAAGAAACCACTTCCTCCCCTAAGCTGTTTTGGGTGAGAGTTTTTTGTCACAGAATCTGAACGTAATTAGAAAATCAATGCTCCTATCCAACCTCAGGAACCTGATTCTTCTAACTTCAGCTCAAAAGTCATTTCCTCAAAGAAGCCTTATTTGGCCACCCAGTGATCTCAATCCTCCTGGTTGTNTATGTTTATTCTACCTTCANAAAGAGTTCCACAGCGGGAAATGTATAGTGCATGAAGGAGTATGGCAGAAAATAGGGAGTGGAAAGCCACTGTCACCTTCAGACTGGTATAATAATCAAATGATAGGAAAGAAAGAATGAAAGAGATCCAGGGAGGGGACAGGGAGGGAGGGAGGGAGGGAAGGAAAGGAAGAAGGGAGAAAGAAGAAATCTAATAAGGAAAGTCAAGAGTTAAGGCTAGGACATGTGAAATCCCAGGTGTCTCTGTGACAAGCAGATACAGTTGTCAAGTGAGAGGTTTAATATCCTATTTTGGACTGCAGCATGTTGAGTAGAACGTGAATGACATCTTCATATCCAAGCCAGTCATACTTACACTGAGGCATATTCATCTTTTAGCAACACCCACAAACTATGATGTGAGTTCTCTTGATATCCATTGCTATTTCCTTCCTCTGTAATGACTCCTCCTCTGCAACCTTGTCCTCACACTTCATGTGGGCAAGAAAACTTCTGAACTTCATGCCACAGCCTGATGTTTTCCCTGACCATTGAGATCTCAGGAAAAATACATCCAAATACAGGGAGTGGTTGTATAGTGAAACACACTGAAGACAATTAAATATATTCTAATAAGATGGTAGAAAAATTAAAGTCAAAGTTTCAATTAATAACTGAATAGCAATAATAACAGTTATAGATTACATTGAAAGGACCAAGCAGATGCCAAAACAGGCTGCTCAGTCTTCTCCCCGTGCACATGAGTGTTCAGCCTTGCTTAACTACCCTCCAAACGGAGATAGGATCTATATTTTCTACTTCACAGAATTGTGACTGCCGAAATGAAAATATGTAAGTGGAGATAGATGCTCACTAAGCATGGATTCAGTTCTTAAATAGAAACTGGAAATCCTGTATACTTAGAAAATAAAGTCCTTGAAGTTTTCTTTAATTGTCAACAATGAACAGCACACGGTGTCTTATGTTTAAACTCTCCCTCACTACCATTCTTAGGGGTGCTGAATGCTATGTCTTCAGCCCATAATGTACTTTTAACTAAAAAAGAGTTATCTCACAGGAACAGAAGAAAATTCTCAGAGAATAGAAATTTTTATCGATAGGATTTTCATGACTTGGAAATTCTTAATAACCTGGAGGAACTCAGACATTAAGATGCTGATGTTGCACCATGGGGACTCCACTGCTATTGGTCCATAGTTCATGCGTTTGCACTAGTTTGGCAGGCCATCTCAGTACATTTTCCAGTCATGTTCTCTATGTTCCTTGTTCATACAATTTTTCCTCTCTCACAACTGGACTCCTGGGGCTCCGGTTGGCGCCCGGTTGTGGATCTCTGAATCTGTTTCCATATGTCTCTGGGAGAGGGCTCCTGGGGGCTCCTTAGCTATTGGTTGACAGTTCATGCATCTCCACTAGTTTGGCTGGCCATCT
>LZPO01087186.1:305140-315992 GCA_001675575.1 Neotoma lepida | reverse complement strand
GGTGGCTAGCCAGCCTAGTGTTATTTAGTGGGTGGTTCCAGACCAGTGGGAGACGAAAAAGAAATAAATAAAATTAAAAAAACAAGGTGGACAGTATCAAAGAAAGATACTTGAAGTTAATTGTTGATTTCCATATACATATGTACACATACACATATGCGACATATGCATATATACTTCACACATCAGTACCTGTGTATGAGTGCACACACACAAAGACATNCATGTACACACAGAAAGAGAAAGAAAGGAAGGAGAGAGATGGAAATAAAGTTAAATGTTGGGAAGGGACAAGATCTATATGACCCATAGACATAGTGTATTNGCAGACTAAAAATAAGCATGTAATGGAGTCTGATGACTTCTTCATATGCATTTGCATTTCTGGGCACAACACATGGTCTAGTCATTCACTCATTCCAGATGTCTGCTGTCAAAATTAGCAAACCAAAGTTCATATTCCTAAGCAGCAGCTGGAATCCTGCATGGGTCCNGCCCATTAATAGCCTCCCAAGTCCACAGTGACAATGTCTGGGAAGTCACTGTGATCTTACTAAATATTAAAATTTGGNAAAATTNCTCTCCCACTCCATCCCTCCCCCTGCTTGACCATCCCATTCCCTCATGTTCTCNTCCCCCATCCCCTACCCTCTATTGCCCCCCTCACCCCCANTTTACTCATCAGAATCTCCCCTGTTTCCCCATCCCAAAGTGATCTGTGCATCCCTCTTAGGGTCCTCCTTGTTTCCTAGCTTCTCTGAAGCTGTGGGTTGCAGTCTGGTTANCCTTTGCTTTATCTCTAGTATCCANTTATGAGTGAGTACATACCATGTTTGTCCTTCTGGGTCTGGGTTACCTCACTCAGGATGGTATTTTCTAGTTTCATTCATTAGCCTGCAAATTTCATGATGTCATTGTTTTTTACAGATGAGTAATACCCATTGNGTATATGNACCACATTTTCTTTATCCATTCTTCAGTTGAGGGGCATCTAGGTTGTTTCCAGGTTCTGGTTATTACAAATAATGCTGCTATGAACATAGTTGAGCATGTGTCCTTGTGGTATGATTGAGCATTCCTTGGGTATATGCCAAAGACAGTTGTGTAGCTGGTTCTGTTTGAAGGGCCCCTGGCAGTANGATCAGGATCTATCCCTGGTGCATGAGCTGGCTTTCTGGAGCCCATTACCTATGGTTGGACACCTTACTCACCCCTGATAAAGTGGGGAGGGTCTTTGTCCTGCCTCAACTGAATGTACCAGGCTTAGCTGTCCCTCCATGGGAGAACTTACCCTGTTGGAGGAGGGGAGAAAAAGTGGGGGAGGAAGGTGGGGGGAGCAGGAGGAGGGATGAGAGGCAGATCTGTGGTTGGTATGTAAAATGAATAAAAAGATTTTTTTAATTTGGAAAAATTAAGTTGATGTGCCTTCATAAACATTGTGTCCTTATGAGCTGTCCTTTGTCATCTGCTTCATTTTTTCCCCCTACTACTCTGATCAGACACACACATAATCCATTGACACCAAGTCTACTGCTCTGCAGGATTNGAGTTCAGCCCAGTGCAGTGCATGCTGCTCCTTGGTGCCTGCAATTCTTCCCCATCTAGGGATGATGACTAGGCATCTCCTCAGTGCCTGCAACACTTCTCCATCCAGGGATGATGACTAGGCATGGCTTCTTCTGATGTCAGTCCCATCGTTTTGCAGCATAGTAAGCCCTTACTCACTTTGTGATAATTGTGGCTATTGGTACTTCCAATAACTTTTCCAAAGAGCAATGAGGAAAGCCTAGGCTCAGAGCAACAACTCATCGCTCCTTTGGGGGTGGGGGCAAGAGGGTCTTATCTCAGGCTAAGATCCAATGACCACTTCCCGTATTTGTAGCCTATGAGAAAGAATTACAAGGTAAATAAAACTCTGAGCTCTGTATATACTGGAAACTAGGATTAATTCCAACAAAGTATGTGCAGTGACTCTAACATTTAGAAATGCCAACTCCAGCTCTNCTTTCTCATTTCAGAAGACATGCCCTCTTGAAGTTGCTNATCTCTGCAGTTCAGTCTCTTAGTTGGTATCAGGGGCACCTGTAGCTGCTCTGGCAAGCTTCAGACTTGATGGGATAATGGATGAAAATAAAAGTATGATAAAAAGGAAACTGCAGAAGACAGAGAGGGAAGGAAAGATAAAAGGTAGAAACTCAGAGGAAGCAGAGCATCCCTGGAAGGAGCCACATGTATCAGACAGAGGCCTCTGGGGCACGGTTTTATGCCAGGTGTTACAAATCATAGCAGGCACAGTGAGACGAGCAGAAGCAGAGGCCGTGCCTAGAAATGAATTAGCTAATGGAGATTTACTGCATTCTATCTCAATGCATATGTAAAACTTGAAGCCAATTATTACAAATCAGTATTATTTTTGTCTTATCACATTCCAATGTCCCTCTTTAAATCAAAGTGAGGCCTGGGCTGCAGTGAAAAGGAAGCCTAGAGTCACCCAGTCTAACACCCTTTGTTCCCAGCCACTCTATTACCATAATAATTGCACAAATGCCATGACACACATGCCAACAGATGACTATGAACACATTGTTTTTATTCTGACTTGACATTGATTTCCGTTTACGGGGAGATTTCCTTGCTGACATTTTCTCTGAATGTTTAAATAAGAGCTGCCCTCCCCCTCCCCGCCCTGTGAGGAATGAGTATTGGTGATGTTTGGGTCCCTTGAACATAATCACTTATATAATCTTTACCACAGCCTTTGTCTCATTNCATGGATGGAAACTGAGGTTGGGAGGGACCAACTCTTGCAAAGTGTCATACCTAGTAAGGGCTGAATCTGAGTTCTAATGACAAAGCTGTTCATTCAAAGACAGTTTTGAATTCTTGGACATTCCAACTTGTTAAACGAGTAAGCATCAGCTAAGAAATAAAAGCTACTGGCTGTCCTCACTGCATCTGTGCTCACAGTCATTCATCTTCGGGATGCATGTGATTCCTCACTCTCCCTGATTTGTAGAGGATTCTGTTCCCACTTACCTGGAAGAAACCCTGAAGATTCACTCAGGAAGCCAATGACTGAAGATTCAAATCTGCTCCACCACTCTTCAATGCTATGGGTACGAAGATGTCATAAGTAGTTTAGTGACTACTGAAAATTCATAATACCCTTGGAAATAAATGTTAAAGTAATAACCATTGCCTTAGATTTTAAACTGCCAAAGAAAAACCAGAGAGCTGTCATCTTGAGCCCTGAGAAAAATGTTTTTGTTTTTCCTGTTAAGGGATAAGGGCCAATATTTCCTGAGCCTTCCCCTTCTCTTTTGTTCCTATTAGCCAATCACATCAGGTTGTGACATCAAGATCACACCAATGGGAATAGATGCAGTCACTATCTAAGTCAAGGATAAGAGACAAAGGCCATTTTGGCAAGTATGTTCATTAGCCAGTCTAGATTCTATCACACCATTTTTACAAAAAGAAATCACCTTGCCCAATTACTTTCCCTTGCTCCTTAGTGCAACAGTGCAACTATGCTGTTCTCCACAATTCCCACTCTAAAACCATTCCATGAGTGCTCCTGTAGCAGTATTTTAGTGGGATTGATGAAAGAAAGATTTGTTTCATTTTATGAATCACAGTGGAAAAGCTGTCTCTGCAAAACCACACCTCTACAGTAGCACCATTTCAATTGCACAACTTGTGGTTGCCTGTAGAATTCACACTTTTGTAATGTAATTACAGGCTAATATTACACTTGAACACAAAACTNACACAGGCAGGAAAATGGCCACTACAAAAAAAAAAATCAGCTACAACTACAAGAGCCTGAAAACTCAGGGATGCACCAATCCTACACAATTCTACATATGCCTATGTAGAATATGCTCTCACCTTTGTTTTTAATTTGTCTGCAGGGCAATGAGCCCAATCCAGGACCCGATGCTATCCACCATTGCCCCATATCTTTCTACCAACAAGAGCTCCAAGCTCGACTTGTTCTCAAAAGGGTTTCTCTTGATAGTGGTATGCAAATGAATGTAAAAATATTCCACAGTTGTTGGGCTTGTGGTCTGCAATATTCTGCTGCACACACTTTCCTTAGAGCATTCCCAACAACTCTGTGTCAGCTCAGGAAATANGATTTTCAACATGTTANACATACTAATATTACAAGCAGAAGGGTGATTTAATCTGACCATTGATCGCTTTTTTTTTTAAGACAACACAGTCAAGATTCATAACTCAATTTTCTAAAGCAGAAATGGTCATCAACAAACCCACTTGTATATGAATCATTCGCATTCATGAAAGTTTTATTAAACAAAAATCAAGAGCATATTTCACAGGTAGGTNATGTGTTCCCTTGAGGTATGCCAAGACATGAAACACCAAGAAGAGAAAACTGACTCAAAATGGAAAACCAACATGACTGTTCCTNCTGCCTACACCACAGATGAGGGAAAATGGAAAAGCCTGGAGANCAAAGAGTAAGAACTTCACAGTCTGTCATTTCACTGATGGGTTGCTAAATTCTCAGTGTCTTTGCCCAAGAATTCTAGATCTTGCTGTAATCTATCTCTCTCTCTCTCTCTCCTCTCTCTCTCTCTTTCTCTCCCTCCCTCCCTCTCTCCCTCCCTTCTCCCTCCATCCCTCCCCCCTCCTCATCTTCTTGGCCCCTAAGAATGAATGATCTGTTTTCTAATTAACACATGCACACTAGAACTGCTCTGTAATCCACTGTCAAGAGAACTGTTTTCCAGTTAACTGATGTTTTCTCCTTCTCTACCATGGCTACTAATGTCCCAGGAATAACTGTTCAGTGGAGACCCAGGGTAGTGAGGAGCCAGGTAAAATAAAAAGGATACAACTTAACACCCAAAAGATGCAGAGCTGTGCACAAAGCCNCCCCTGCACTGCCTCCTTCTCTGTGTCTGCATGTCACACCATCTATAAAGCATTTGTNGATAGCTGCTAGNACTTTCCACATCCACATTTAGCCTTCTGACGTCACGACAGCAGGCAGGGACTCNGCAAATGTTCCCGAGAAGATAGACCAACTGGTCTAGTNTGCATTTTGAAGGACATAGAATGAATCCTCTAGGTCAGAAATNGAGATGCCATTGACCTGAGAAGAGACAACACAGGCAGACCGATCNGATCCCTACTGAACCGATCCACACAGGAACAGACCTTGCTGGAGTAAAGCATAGAGGCATAATTTGCCTGGCAGAGGCTAAGCTTATTCTGCAGTACTTACTCTGGACACTCAGAAATCCATCTGCCTGTGCCAACAAATCATGGCTAACATTCAAACTAATCCCAGTCTCNTCTTGTATAGCTGCAACAATCCCAACAATGNCTCAGGGAACAAACCTCAGAGGGCTTTCTGTCAGCAGGTAGGGACATTTCAGCCTAGCTGCTTTTCCCCACTGTATGNNGTATCAANGTAACTACTGGGAAAGNCTTNACATACTCCTCTTTTGCATTTCAGCTGCCCTTTGACTTGTGCACAGATGACATCTCACTACACTCATAGTAAACTGACAGTATCTTAGGTTGAAACTACTGAACAGCATAGCTTAGCAATGCAGCCAATTGTAGACCACATGCTGTTTGCCTCATAGCTGGGTGGCTGAAAGGGGNCTGCAGCTCACTGGATGGCCCAGTATCATGGAAGAGGATCAGACTGTCTATTGCTAGCCTAAGTAAACAACAAAACTCAAATTTAAGGTACTCCAAATGCCTGTAGCTCTTGCAACAACATAATAGCAGTTGTAAGGCAAAGCACTCTAAATCAACGGCCATCTGGATCTATTTATTTAACATTTGAGTCTTTTTAATAGATAACAGATATCTTTATCAGGAGAAAGAGATAACACACCTAAAAATTACTCATAGGTCATTATTCCTCCAAGTCACTGCTATATCTAAATAGCAGATGATTCATGGGCATTTGGGGCTGAATTGCTTCCCAGAACTGCTAAAAAGGAGCAGACTTTCTATTTAAATTGCTCTTACTCCTCTGCGTCCCCATCTCACTGTTCCCTTTCNCCACAGGACTGAGTCTCGCTAGGCTAGCATTTGGATTGCTCACATGTTATATTTGTTGCTTATCTTCTGTCTTTGCTCATTTGATTCAGTATTGTATCTCAGGTTGCCTGTGTCATGTTTAACCAGAGGAGGAGCTCAAGAAATATTTGTTCNGTGAAGGTTGGATGAAAACCTAGTGGAGTAGGAAAGTCAGAATTTCCTCTTTTAGCATCATAACTTTTAGAACATTTCCACCAAGAAATACTGCAGCACAATCCCTCAATGGCATAATCCATTGTGAAATTGGGGATTTCTCNTCTATACTCAGTTCTTAATATGAATTTGTATCTCTGACACAGTTACCAAAGGAATAGAAAAGAGTTTCAATCTCTCTCTTCAAACTCTAACCAAAAGTTACACGTTTAGGATACACAAAATGCAAAGTAGAGCTGTGAACTTTCACAGCTGTGCACAAATGCTTGCCAGTGTGTACATGCTAGGCTAAAAAGGTCTCATCAGTTGTGATAGCAAGGAATAAAAGGCTCAAATGAAGTATCAAAATTCAAATAAATATCATTTCTAATATTCATCAAAATTGTAAATTCTTAAAACCAGGAAAGAATATAAAATCAAATAAAAAAAAAAATCTGTAGGGAGCTGGAGAGGTGCCTCAACAGTTAAGAGTTCTCTCTACTCTTACAGAAAAGCCGAGTTGGATTCCCAGCACCCATGTCAGGCAGCTCACAACCACCTCTCACTCCAGCTGCAGAGGAACTGACGCCCTCTCTGGCCTCTGCAGGAACTTGNACTCATGTGTACATATCTATACACACACATAATTTTTAAAAATATGTACTTTTAAGTATTAGGACATATTTNAATAATAAATAAATTTAAATAATATTAATGATGTACTGATTAATAGAAAAATATANTTTCAAATATCTTAAAATTCTTTCATGAAAACACATAAATCAGAAACCATGATATAGACACAAAAGTCCTGTAAGGTAACATCCAATCAGATATTGGTTAGTTAGTCCCACAAGCTTTGTGCCCCTATTGTACTAGTACATCTTACAAGTAAGTCACCATTGTAGACTGAAGGATTTTTAGTTGGGTTGGTGTTTTTTCTCTTGGTAGCATGCAGAGTGTTTTCCAGTACCATGAACACTAGTCAGNATGGTTAAAAGTTCTAAGTTAGCACCAGCTCCACTTCTCCGTGTTCAGTGAGCTGTGTACGTGTTCTCTTCAGCAATAGGGCCTTGCTGTCAGTTTGTGGAGAACAACCAATAGCTTTGACAGAGGGATTTCTGTGTGTGTCTCTCCATCTATGTGTGTTTCTTGAGCTTTTTCTTTAGCTCTTTTTCTTCTGTTTGTTTTGTTCTTTTCTGGTTTATTTGTTTATATTTTATCTAATTTATTATTGTTAATTATTGTTGCTATTTAGATGACTGCATACTAATGAGAGAGAGAAAGGACAGGTGTGGATTTGGGCAGGTGGGGAAGTGGTGAGAATCTGGGAGGAGTTAGAGGAAGAAAAAACATAATCAGAATACATTAAATTTAAAAAATCAAAATCTATTTTCAGAAAATAAATGATTAAAAATAAAATATGCTCACCCAAAAGAAGCAGATCACTTCTGTCTTAGGGCTTCTATTGCTGTGAAGAGACACCATGACCACGGTAACTCTTATAAAGGAAACATTTAATTAGGGCTGGCTTATAGTTTCAGAGGCTTAGTCTATTATCATCAGAACAGGACATGGCAACATGCAAGCAGACATGGTGCTGAAGAAGGAGCTGAGAGTTCTATATCTTGATCCACATACAGCAGAAGGAGACTGCCATGCTAGGCCTAGCTTGAGCATATAAGACCTAAAAGCTCACCTTCACAGTGACACACTCCCTCCAACAAGGCCACACCTCCAAATAGTTCCACTCCCTTTGGGCCAAGAGTTCAAATAAATGAGTCTATGGGGGCCATTCCTATTCAAACCGCCACACTTTCCAAACCTCTTAAAGAAAGAATATATAATAAATTTTTAATTTAAATTTTTATTTTAAAAAATCTTTTCAATTATCTTAAGAGTACAGTGATCTTAAGAATTGAATAAAAAATACATTTGCAATTCATGTAAGCTTCAAAATATAAAATTCTATCCAGTGATCAAAATGGATGGAGCCTCAAATTTTCTATGAATAAAGAGAAGAATTAAGGAAGAGACAGAGAGAGAGAACTTGAAGCCAGATATATGGACTACATAATCAAAGCTATATACCTATTTAGGCTTTTATTTAAGTATATATTTATTGTTCACAGAGATAGGTTTCCTTACGGCACTTTCTTTCATGTGTATTGTGTACTTTGGTCACTCCATTACTCTCTCTTGTCTTCTTCACTGGTTTGTATGGTCCAGAGATTGATTTATGATAGCCATGCCTTGGGTTTTGAATGAGTTAGGCTATTAAATATATAACAAGCAAAAGTAAAAGAATAAACAGCAAATAGCAATTATACAACAAAGCAATATCTAATGGAGCACTTCACACATCCAAGTAGCCCAATTGAAAGAACAAACAAAGGTAACTTCATCAAAGCGGGCCTTACAAACATCTGGAGAAAATTAACTGGGGCTGCCCGATGAGACAATCAGCTGGAGCATCCAATAGAGAGAGACCTGGGCAGAGCAGTGTCCTCTTGAATGATGTTTCCAAAAGAAAGAACAGCACCGGAAAGGAGGCGTCATCCTATTGGGCACTTAGTCTTCCAGAAGAAACAGAACAGGGAAGTTCGGCTGAAAGCACCATGCTACAGCTCCCNGCAAGAGTTCAGGGTGGAGAAAACCATTCCCTCTATGGATGAGCTTCCTGCTTCTCTTTTTACCTGAAGGCATTTTGTATCGTAGGATGAACATCTGTTGGAAACAGTTTACCTTCTGACTGTTCTCATGGACACAGTGTTTTGACCCTTATTTTGATGTTATCTTCCTTCCTTGGAGGGGGGTGCNGTGGATCGCTATCCCAGCCCTAGATTAGGACTCTAAGAGAGGACACTTTAAGGTAAATGTATTTGGGTTTGAAATGAGAGAGACAACCCTATTTAAGAGACAATTTCTCCGTGAGCACAAACCATGGGTGACAATTCCCAATACCCTCCCATTCCTCTCCTCAACAGCCACATTTTATAGATTATTATTTTTCTTATATCTTATTTAGAATCTATATTCTTTAGAAAGAAAAGACATACGGCGTTCGTCTTTTGGAGTTGGACTTATTTCCCTTAAGCTAGTGAACTCTAGTTCCATCCACTTTCCTACAATGATGTGATTTCATTCTTTATGGCTTAATCCAATTCCACTGCNTATACATACATACATANATATACATTTTCTTTATCTGTTCATTTGTTGATGGATACCTGGGCTGATCCCACAAGATGGCCATTGTGAATGGTGTACTANCATCACACTGATGGAAACCCACTGCTTCTGAAACCTAAGAAGGAGGATCTTCTCACCTTTGATAGTGTGTGTAATCTTAACACACTGAGTGTATGTATTAAATTGACACCATANGGATCCACTTCAACAAGTCTCATCATTNGAAGTGCTTTAGCATGATAAGAACATTAAACATATACTAATTCTATTTAACATAAATAATGTGCTATCGTAAGCATGTATGTGAAGTGATCTCTGTCATATGCTGACTATTATTCCTTCACATAAACACCCAGGCCCAGATTCTTTATTAAAGCTCACAACATAGTAACGCTAGTGCATGGCTCGAGTTCAGTTTCTAAAGAACTTTTTATTTTTTATTTTTTATTTTTTTTTGGGTGTTTTGAGACAGGGTTTCTCTGTAGCTTTGGCGCCTTTCCTGGAACTCACTTGGTAGTCCAGGCTGGCCTCGAACTCACAGAGATCCGCCTGCCTCTGCCTCCGGAGTGCTGGGATTAAAGGCGTGCACCACCACTGCCCGGCCAGTTTCTAAAGCACTTTAGGAAAGCTGAGCTCTGAAAGCCAAAGGCTTGAAGCTTTCTCCAACTTTAAGGGCCATCGACAGTATCAACCCAGTGCAACCAGTTTTTGTTCGTTTTGCTATTGTTGTTGTTACACCTCTTCAGACATCTAGAGTTACAGACTTATAATAATTTCACCTACATATCATTTTGGAAAGGGATTTTGCTACATTCTCTTCTGTAATCTAAAATGATTCAGTTCTCAGGTAGAAAAATCAGGCTATTCTTAATGTGATTTTGACATGCTAGCTGTATAATTAAACACACACACAGACATATACACAAGCTTATTTTTGCCTCGCTTTTTGTAATAGCAATTAAATGACATTGTTACCTTGTTGTCTATGTGTGAAGGGAGTATGAGCTNCTGGGAGAGACAGCCATGTATATCACCAGTTAGTTTAGTGGAAATTGTACTTAGGTCATTGCAACAGTTCTCAACCTATGGGTTGCAACCTTTTTGGGGGTCAAAGGACCCTTTCACAGGGGTCGCCTAAGACCATCAGAAAATACAGATACTTACACTGCAATTCATAACAGAAGCAAAATTACAGTTATGAAGTTCTTCACAACATGAAGAACTGTACTAAAGGGTCATGGCACCAGAAAGGTTGAGAAGTACTGGGTTATTGTGCCCTAGGCTTTGGCCTCTGCCTAAGACAGTTATACCCTACATGGATTTCATACCATACAGGGTTCTAAGAAGTTGGGGCTTCTTTGGATGGTGAATTTATCGAGTATATTAGTTACTTTGTATTGTGCTGTTACAGAACCATGACCAGAAGCAGCTTATAGAA
>LZPO01087186.1:208471-227479 GCA_001675575.1 Neotoma lepida | reverse complement strand
AGCTTAATAGACTGCCACCTATCAGCCGTCAGTCCTCCTGCCATCATTCTTCTTCTGAATTATAACTCAGCCAACAGTTCCAGCAATGAATCTAAGAAGCTACTTTTCCATATTTTATTGACTATAAATTTTATAGGAGAGGAAATTGAGTCCCGGAATCTTAACTAATTTACACAATGGAGTGACAGTCACGAGGATCAGAGCCCAGTTCTGCTTATTTGATCAAAATTGAAAACCTTAAAGAAATATCCAGCCTGTACAGATGGTTGATGAGGAGTGGGAAGTAAATTTTAGTTCTAGGGAGGAAGGCAAAAAGTCATTTATAAAAACATAATATGTAATTATATTCATATAATGAACTATATATGATTATAAACAGAACTTCTTATATATAAAAACATATACNATTGTAAATAGTGTGAAACATTTAAGGACCATCTTAAATATATTGAAAATTAATCATGTACTCCAGAAAGTAGGAAAGGGTAAAGGAAAATATACTCTGCATGAGAATACCACAGAAATAACCACAAAGGGACAAAGAACTAAGAGGGGTTATTCATATACTGGTCACATTTATAACAATGACCTTTAAGATTCTTTTGAAATTCAACTCAATTTTTGTTTTCCCTGTAAAATAGTATGTGTCCCAAAGTACACACACAATAAATGTTTGTTGAGCTGAATTTAAATTGCTTGACTTTGGCAAAATNATTTCTTTTTCATAATGCTCAGGGGAAAAAAATCATTAAATAGATTTTCACCCTGTCTTTCATAAATGTCTTTATAGAACTGCCCCAGTTGTGTTTTCCTTGGCAGGTCTGTTGTGTTTTGCTCCTGCTGTTGCAGCTCCTTCTCTGTTCTTTGGATTAGCANAGCCAGTAAGAGAGACCTGCCAAGTAAATGTATATTTGTGTATATANGTACATGCTTTATTATTATGAGGTACACACGCGTACGATTGTGGAGTCAGGACAACCAAGACCTGTTGTCTGTACATTGAAGACCCANGAAAGCTGGAGGTGGAGGACAAAGGCCTGAGAAGAAAGNACAGTAGAGAGCAGTGTCCCAGCTCATGCAGTCAGGCAGAAAGAAAATTCAATTGTCTTCTACTTTTCTAAAAGACATGGTCTTACCTTTGCAGCCCAAACTAACTTGGAACCTACATGTGGCCCAAGCTGACCATGAACTCAGAATTCCTCCAGTTTTAGCACCCTGAATGGAGGGGTTCTAACAGCATAAAACTAGATATAGAGATTGTATCATTTATACATTCCCTCACCAGATGTGCCCTGAGCACCTCTTATGGGCTAGGCAGGATTTAAGGCACAATCATGAATAAAAATAATAAAATATGTGATTAAGAGCAGAAACATAATAACAGCAGAAGATAGGTGATAGATAAGTAGGTATGTAGATAGATGATAGATAGATAGATAGATAGATAGATAGATAGATAGATAGATAGATAGATAGAGATTATTTAGGGAGAATGACTTAAAGATTTAAAGATAAAGGATAAAAGAAACAAAAGTGGTGGCCATCTGTGATAGAGAGACCAGTAAGGCCATTTGGACCTTTGATTGGAAGCCAGAAGTGAACTGTTCTCCTTATCTGCGTCAAGCCAATAAGGGGTATGTCAAGTTGACAATGAAAANTGTAAAGAGTATGGAAGAGTAGACTGCCTTTACTTTATTTCAGTTTTCTTTCATCTTTTTATTATTATTGAAAAGAAATTCACATCACATAAAATTAACCACTTCCAAGTATAGAATTCAGTGGCATTTAGTGCAAATACACTTGGGTGTAACCAAAAGTCTGTCTCTGCCTAGGTCTAGAATATTTGTATCACCTTAAAAGAAAACTCCATGTCCACCCCACCACCAGCCCTTGACAACCATCAGTCTACTTTGTTTCTATGGATTTGGTTATTCTCAATTTCACATCAACAGTGCTCATTCAAGATGCAGCCTTTTATGGTGTTTGTTTGCTTGTTTGCTTGTGTTTTTTAGTTTTACTTCTCAAATGATGTCTTCAAAGTTTATTCAGGCACACTGTATCCTNTACCTGTACCTCAGTCCTTTTCTAACTGAGTGGTACATCCTCCATTACATGGATCTATGACTACTTCCTGTCAATTCATCCACTGATGAACAACGTATGAATTGTATGAACATTTTGCTTATTATGAATAATGCCACTATGAAAGTTTGTGTACAAGCACCTGAGATTTGCTTTCAAGTGTATTCTTACTCTGATAATTNGCTTATTTAATGTGCATTAGTGTTTTGCCTGCATGTATGTATGTTCACCATGTGCATTTTTTGTGCCCACGGAGGCCAGAAAAATGCACCATCTTCCCTGGAACTGGGGTTACGGATGGTTATGAGCTACCGTGTTGGTTCTGGAAATTGAACCTACGTCCTCTCCAAAAGCAGTGGGAACTCTTCAGTGCTGAGCCATCTCTCCAGCCCCTCACGTTTATTCTTTTCAGTCCCCCTTTTAATCCATTTGTCAATCTATTTCAAGTTATATTGACTTGACAACCTGGAAATGTGTAAAATGAGCCCCCAAGGTCAAGTATATTTAAGCCTTAAATAAAGGACCCTGTACATAAGATCTTAATAAATGGTAGTTATTNTTGTCAATAATAATAACAGTGGTGAAAACACAACACTAAATATAAATTTCAGAGAGAATTGCTTCACTTTGAAGTGCAAGAAGGAGTTGGACCAGATCTTTATGGAGAAACAAGCTGTTCCCAAACAAGTGCTCACTTCCAGTGGCTGGAGAAACCAGCTGGAATCTGCTGAGCACTTATGTCGTTAATCTTGACATTACAAGAAAATAATGACTAGCACTCGGATTTAGCAGTGGACTTCCTCTGGGGTTTGCCCTGAAATTGCAGAAACCTTGTTTGAAAAAGCAATGGAAAGAGACTGCTGTTGTTTCTGATTGTGTAATTCGGCAATAAAGAAATCTCTCATTTATTTACTTAGCACACACCTGCTGACATCACCTGAGGCATTATCAGGCAGGACTAACCCCTGCCTGTTTGCCACCTAAAGTCAACACCATTTAAGTGAATTGTGACAATAAAAATTCCATTTTTATCTAGAGCTATGTAACTGCTCAGTTAGTCACTTGGTGACCATTTCAAAGGCTCGAATTTGAGAGATGTTCCAAGCTCCGACTTCGAGATCATCTTTGTCTTTGTGCAACTTTGTTTTTGGCCTCCAAGAGTGTAGTGCTGACCCCATTCTACTTTCACAATATATATTGTACACTTTTTTAATCCCTGAAACTCATGGAAGATGGCAGGGCTCACATTGAATTGATNTTAACACTCCTGGCCAATGGGATTGAAATGCCTGTGTTATGCAAAACACTACTAAAAATTATATTTAGAATTCTGATATGAGCTATTCCTTTAAGAAAAGAAGAAAAAATTTTAAAATTCCACTAAGAACTCCTTCTTGTGTGAACATTTACTCCATAGTACTTAAGGGGGAAATTGTGTTCACTGGAGTTACTTCAGTGTGACCTTCTACCAAATGCTAATTTAATATCCTTCAGAATGACTGTTTTAAGAGAGAGGAGCTGTCTTCCTTCAACAAACTAAGCATTTCTCTTTGGAATTAGCAAGAGCCTCCCTAATGCATTTGCTAGCAAGACTCCCCCACTTGCAGAGACAGATCCAAACATTGTATCTATAATTGTATGGCTCTGCCTTTTCAACTAATCATTTTGAAAAACAGCTAAACTTGTTCAGAGAATTATCCCCAAATGTTGAAAACCATACCAAGCAGCCTCCACTTTTTTGTACTTGGATGGCTCAAGTGAGTTATCGTCATAGCTTAGGTCAAACTCCAAACAAGATAAATGTCATCCTATGCAACATTTCTCTATAAGAAAAATATCTCTTAACCTTTTAAACTCATTGACATGTGTGAGTGTGTGTATGAGTGTGCATGCATGTGTGTATATGTGTATATGAGTGTGTGTGTATGCATGTATATGTAGGGGTGTGTGTCATATGCAAGTGAATCTGAGGATATAAGAACCTATGCACACACATACAGAGGCCAGAGACCACCAGTGTCATCTATCATCCTCAAGACCNGGGCCTTCTGCTGAGCTGAAAGCTCAGTTTTGATGAGACTGGCTAGCCAATGAGCACCCAGAATGTGCCTCTCTGCCTGCCCAGTGCTAGGGTTTCAATACTTACAGTCATATATACCTGTCTTTTTCTGCNGGGGATTTGAACTCAAGTCCNCTTGTTTGCACAGTAAGCACCCTTACCAGCTGAACCATCACCCTAACCTCCCCCTTTGTTGACACTGACTCAGTAAACCACGTCATGTGTACAAACACACAGTCTATGATANACTGTGACTGGGATGTGGACATTTCTCCACCCTAGCTAGAAAGTCTTCAAGAGAAAAGATTCGCATGGCTGGTCATTAATGTTTTGGCACTGCGTGAATATCCAAGGGAACCACATCCTCAAATCCTGATAGTTGCTGAGCAAATAGGCTTAGTAAATGTTCCTTCTCGGAACTTAGAACTCAAGGAACAAGCAGTTGCCAGGACTGCAAAGACCAACAGAAAGATTTCAGTCCTTTATTTGCCAGTATTTAATAGATCAGTCCAGGAAAAACGAAACAGAGCAATGATTCTGNAGAAAGGAACTACTCCCCGCTGGTGGTCTCCTCCCTGAGCNTAACGAACTGCNCGAGCTAGCAGACAGCTTAACGGTGTCAGGATGTCTATAAGTGCTTTGTGGCTAAACCAAATCCAAATGGATTTAATATGAAACAAACAAGATGGNGTGGGTAAATAACATGCAGCAACAAGAAATCACCTACAGTCTTTTCTGCACGGTAGGCGGTAGTCCTTTCCCATCTTTGGCTGAAGGTACTCTCTTCCTACCAGTGTAAAGGAAATGGGAGAAAGACTAGCACATTCTGGCCACTTTCATTTTGAAAGACCAGAAGTCTTTTCCAAGGCCAGTCTCCATAATATGCAAATTCAGGGTCTTTATGTCCTGCTGTGGTCCCTGAAGGGAATGCCTGTCCTTTCCTTTATGCTGGGTCAGTATATAATATCAACAAAAGCAAACTTCTTTGCAAATGTCCACATTGAAGGAAAAAGATCCGGTATTGTGAGACTGAGTGGAGAAACTACTACACAAGAGTTTTCAGAAGAAATCATGGGTCTCGGTGTTAAAGCAACAGCCATGCCAATGGTGACCTTTGGGGAGCAGTTTATGTTCCCAGCTGACCACCCAGCTGAACTCAGAAAATATGTCCCAGCACAATGATGAACTTATCCAGAGTTGCCATGCTGGCAAAGAACAGGAGACTCAAGACTGATAAGGGATTTTAGTTACCTTTCCTATTGCTGAGATAAAGTACCCGGACAAAAGCAACTTAAGGGATCAAGGGTTTGTTCTGGCTCACAGTTTGAGGTGCTGTCCATCATGGCAGAGACGTCAAGACAGCAGAAGCCTTCACACCCCACCTCAGGAAACAGAGATGAACACATGCTGCTGCCCAGTTCCCTTTCTCCATTCCTGCAGTCTGGATTCTCAGCCAAAGAATGGTGCCACTCACACTGGGTGGGTCTCCNCATCTCAATTAATGTAATCAGAATAATCNCATACAGACATCTGCAGAGGCCTATTGTCTANGTAATTCTGGATTATNTCAAACTGGCAGTTAACATCAACGATTACACAAGGGAACTAAAAGAGGTTAACAAAACATGTTAGTGTGCTCAGGGGCTCTCTGAGAATGACATGGCCAGGTGTCAGGAAGAGGGGGTTCTCAGGGGTGGTGACAGTCCTTAGAGTTACTCTTGGTTGACCTAGGGAATGAGATGTGTGGTATTCTTCCATCCTCTGAGCAGTTACCTTGGTTAGCACTGAGCATCTGCCACAAAGCCAAGAGCAGCTATGAGATCCCAAGGCAATGCCTTTGTCAGAATTATATCACCAACAGTTAAACTGGGGGCTCCTGAGGCATGTGTCAGATGTGAAGGAAGATAATTTGCACTTCAAGGATGACTAGGTGACTCTTCCAATATCTGTATTGAAGCCACAAACTTTACAAAGAAGTTCATATGAAAATAACAAACTCATATTTCACAGCAGAAATTACTCATATATTATATATCATACATGAACATATGTTATTTTGTCAATTGAAACAAATCGTTCCTGAGTTCAATACCCAGAACCTCACAAAGTAAAATAAATAAGTAAACAATTTTGCAAAAGAAACTGTTTTATATCAAAATTATTTCCCTTGTTCNACAAAATTCATTCTGACTTTCTTAGTAGCATGATTTAATTAAATGCATGCTCATCATACTGTTGACAAGGTCATTCTTAGGTTTTACCTAATCTGATTTACTATTCCCGCAGTCCTAAATTTGTCCCCAAACTATATTTTATATCTTAGGAAAGTTTACAATCACTATAGAATACTATCTTGACCTTTATTTTGTTCTGTTATAAATCCAAGAGGATCTCTCTCTCTCTCTCTCTCTCTCTCTCTCACACACACACACACACACACACACACACACACATACACACACACATATACACACTTGCTTTCTCTCTAGCTTACTCTCGCTCTTTCCAGACCTCACACATGGTCAGCAAGAGCGCTAGTATTTAGCTCCACTCCAACACATAACGCATGCCTTTTATAATTAAAGAGAAATATATTGCTTTCCAGAGTTATATTATCACAATATATCATTACTGTTTGCTTTGCTTTCTGTTGATGTAATAAACCATAACTAAACTGGGAAAGAGTTTATTTCATCTTATTGTTTGCAGTCCATCATTGAGAAAAGTCACAGCAGGAACTCAAGCAGGACANGAANAACAGAGCGGAGCATGAAGCAGAAACCATGAAAGAATGCTGCTCATTGAGTTGCTNCAAGGCTCTGTTCAGCTACCTTTCCTAGATAACCTATCTGCCTAGGGATGGCACTGCCCACAGTGGGCTAGGCCCTGCTACATCAATTAACAACTAAAATGTGTTCCACAGACATGCCTACAAGCCAGTCTAATAGAGGAAATTCTTTACTTGGGGTTCCTTCTTCCCAGATGTGTCAAGTTNACAAGTATGATGAACCACCACAATTACATATACATTTATTATTATACAAGATCACTATTNTAACCCAACTTGGATTTGTATCTTAATAGACATCTTTGTCNTAAACACATTCTTTACTAGAAGCAGGTCGTGATGGATAGAGGACAGTTCACAATGGGATGACAGATTCTAATATATATACCAGATCTCCCTAGCAAATCTTTATGTTTGGTTGATGCATATTAAGTACTATGTTAACTTACCTATAAAAATTTTGAAATATTCACATAAAAATCTAATTCAAAGGCTTCTTTTAGAAAAAAAAATGTAGGGCTGTTCAAGGCCTACATTTACTTACAGCAATCATCTGCAGGAATGAGTTGCTGCTGGTCCAGAGCACTTGGTCACAGTCCCCACACCCTTCCTGGATCTAATCAGTATGTAGTATGCATCTTGNGGGTGTCTGGGTAAAGCAGTGCTTGAGATGGAAGAAGGGGTAGGTGCAATAATAGCTCATGATTGCAGGTGACTGGGGATAAAGGCATAGTTACAGATGACAATTCTGCATCTGTACACTGTGTGTGAAGCACAATTTAATGTGATACGACAATTGCCTCCTTAATGTCAAAGACTGANGGGGCTTTGCCTTGGTACCTGGAGACATTAAAAGGATCAGAGGGANGGGAAGGCACTCTTCACAATGGTATANCCNCAGAGAACANTGAGTGTCTGCTGGGCAAAATGAAAAGGAGCTGACCTGTGAATGACACTGAGCACGACTGAAGCTTTTCTTCGCAATTCCATTGTCTTTATGCTGGGCAGACATTTTGCTGTGCTGTGTAGCCCAAGGACACTATCAAGAGTTTCTGAATCACGTGACTCCACTTGAACTTAAGCTGTGATGTATCAGCTGTTTATAGCTGACTGCCTTTTCCTCCCTCACTCTTGTCCCNTCTTGTGTGTGATTTTTCTTCATGGGTTCAGTTACCCACAGCCAAATATATCTTGAAAATATTTAATGAAAAAATCTGGAAGTAAGCAATTCATAAGCTTTAAACTACATGTTGTTCTGAGTAGCACAATGCATTTTTCCGTGGTCTGTCTGCTCCATCTTAACTGGAATTATCTCTTTGTTCAATGGGTCCAACCTCTACATAATACTCACATCTTAGTCAGTTAGTAGCCATCTTGGCTATTAGATCAACTGTTTGGGTATGTCAGTGTTTATATGCACTGGCCCTAGAGCTTCAGAATAGTNCTTGTCTTGTTCTTACAGTATATTGTTACAATTATTCTGCTTTTACTATTATTGTTGATAATCTCATATAACATCTAATTTCTTAATAAAATTTGATCATGTGTATGTATGTATAGAGAGCCATGCAGCTCTCTATATAGATGATGCAATGCTGTCTGTGACNTCAGGTACCCACTGTGGGTCTTATGGATGAANAGATTCTGGCACTGAATAATGGGGCCCTAATTTGTTTNACCTACTCCCTTATCTTAGACAATTGTCTAGGTCAGGGACTAAGAACTCCTAAAGATCCANGTNTAGGGTTTGGGACAAGAATTTTCTTGGACTGATGTTNATAGTTTTCTTNTACTTATTTGTTGGACATCATAAGAGTGATGTCATGNTACTAATGCATTCATTAAGNGTTATACTTTGTCTTCACAAAATACACTTTACATTTCACTTGTACCACTGTTAGAAATGTAAATGGATAGGCTAGCTGAATGCTTCACTGAGTAANTGTTTANAACANGAACTACAAACACCTACATAAAAAGGATGCTTCCCCAGTGTGNGAGTGATTCAAAATAAATGTATAATTTTTAATGTCTAGACAGATTTATAACGAAAATATTTTAGATNCCCCACCCCATTTCCAGTCAGTCCTNTTTNTGTTTTATGAGGGAAATTTTAAACTGGTTGTTCAACAGCTTACCATTAACATAGCGATAATATGTCTTGGACTTTGGTAGCTNGAACAGGCAAAGAAAACAGTAGGAACAGCAATGTCCCTCNTCCTNCATTGCACCAATTACCNTGGTTGAACTNTTTTCNAACCTTTGATGAATCCTTCCCACCTAGTTCCATATACCTAAGTAACACATGCAAACATAAATATATTTGTCACTTGTTTCTCCACATGCAAACTTAAAAGTATTCCAAAAGACACAGTCTTCAATGCCTCTGTCTCATTTCTTTTCCCTTTTCCCGTGTTTAATAAGTATGAGCATATTAGCCTTGCCTTTATGTGAACCTGTTATCTGCAACTGTAGTCCCTCCCAAGCCTTCTGGAATGTTGCCCTTTCAGAGGTCTGACTTAACTAGACAAACAAGTGATGAAACTTCAAGGGTATTTGTAATACAAATAATAGTCTTTTGTTTTAACTTGTTATATTAGCCACTGAAAATAGAAAATAAACTTTATGAAGAATAAAAGTTTAATCCCTCAAGGTAGTAATATGGGAGNACCTCTCTTAGTCTAGGAGTCAAACTTTCGGAAAACTTCAGCCATTGAATACAAACAAGTATATAGAAATAAGTTAAAAACATTAGTCTAAAAAACTTGGAGAGATGAGTCAGTCAGAAAGCAAGCCTGCTTCTCTGGTTGCTTTCAGGACATCCATCCAGCATGTTCATGCCCTGTTTTTGTTCATACTCTTTTGTAATAATTCAGAGAAGTCATGGAGGAAGTAGACTCAGAAATGGTCTTGCACCGTAACATGGGGAACTTCAAACTCCCAACTCCTGCCAAATCAGGGGTACAGCCAAGTCTGGCAGCAAAGTTCATATTTTGGAGAATTTGGCAAACTGTCCAATCCAGGCAAACAGCCTCAGTGTTGTGAGATGTATGAGTCTCCTTGGGTCTTGGGGCTTATACACATCTAGATGTGTATAAGAGACAGGGGCAGTCTCTGAAAAGATTCATAGAAGCTTGACTTGGCTACAGACAGGACCATCCTACTGACAACAGGACTAGGACGAGGAAGCAGACTCTATGAGAGATGGACAGCTCTAGATTAAACTAATTCTGNAGAAGCAAAGCTTAGTGGAGGGACAGAGATTATGGGATGTGTTTCTGATCTTAAGTGGGGTTGAGGGGTGGACTGTGTCTCAAGCCAAAACCACAGTGTCCTCATTAACTTTAGTGCTGGACTAGGGCTTTTAAAGTCCCCAAACTCTCTGAGATCAGGATTGGTCCTTTATNCAGAGGACAAGGATAAATAAATAGGAGCNGAGACTTTNCAGNGTAAAAATGGGTANGAAAGGGAGCCAGGAGGAGCTGCTCATGCAAGAAACAGTGCTAGTGGGAGCTTCTGATTCTTGCATGGAATGATCATTTGGGGGCCCCATCTTCTAAATCCAGTGGATATGCTGTGAATAAGTGTTTCTTCAAGGGCAAAGACTGAATTTCAATCTGTTCCCTCTGAGAAGAATGTTCTAAGATAAAGACTTGGCAAACTCAAACATTCTATAAATTCTCCCTTATGGGCAAGTTAAAGCCATGAGGCCTTAAATTTTAACCTATTTCTATCACAGTCCTGTGTGGATATGTGAGTGGAAGGGGTGGTTTTTAGCCATCTTTAGAGAAAAGATCCAAAAGCTATCGTGTAGGGGTCTCTTTTTAGAAAATAGGCAACATCCATTTCACCTACTAGCAATCATTCAAGTATAGACAGTATAATATACAGCTAATTTTTAAGCTTCATACTGGAAAAATTAGACATGTACCTATGACAGACATTTTCAGAAAGAGATTACATCTAATTGGGTAGAATAATCGTAATTACCTGAAATCCCCTGAAGCCCTGTGTATGGAGTAAGGACCAGCAACATAGCATCTCTTATGAGATCTCTAGAAATGTGGAATCTACTGGCCAACTTCAAACCTACTGAATCAGAATCTGCAATTTAACAAAAGCTCCAGATGATTTATACATATTTAAAGTCTGAGAAATTCTCTAAACTACATACTAATCCATTTCCCTCTCTGGTGTAATNATAGAGAACTTTAAAAATTATGCAGAAAAGGCTCCTTCATAGTTACCATTGGTTGACACTTGCTCACTGATGAAGGTACCTACATTTTCTCCACTCCCCCCACAACCACGACCATCTGAAGCAGTAACATTTTATTTTATTTTGTTAGCCAATATTGAGAATCCCAGCTGAAATGAGCTGAGGTTCAAGTATTCGGGAAAAGCCCTCAAGGACTAGGGAGAAATCTAAAAGCAAAATGTGGGTTGGCAGACAGCTGGAAGCTGAGGTCATCAGTTAGGTGCACATATTACCGGATCTTCTGCTTTAGAAGTCACAAAGGTCTCTCCTTTTGACATCGACTACTGACTAGGTGCTCGCATGGTTTGTCAGCTTCTTCTGCACTTGATTTTCTAGTTTTGAGAGGACTTGTTCTTTCCGGGCCTGCTGTTTGCAGTCATGTAGCCTGCCTGCTATTATTAACCCAGGATCTTGATTTTATTAAATCCTTAAAGCTCACACAAAATCATCTTCTAGCTTTTCTATAATCCTGAAACCTCCTCAAGAAATAATATAAAACCATAGCCTAAGGTATAAGGAAACCAAAACCTAAAGGTATCTTTAGGTAAAACACAATAGAATTGTTTGAAAAAAAAAAACAGCAATAACTTGACTTGCTCATCTTGCATTTGAGTGATAGCTTGTAGCTGGTATGAAACCTCTCCTGCATATGAGTTTGGGCCTCTTATGAAAACTGGGAAATAGAAAAATGCATGGGAAGAATTCTTATTAGAATCACAAAATCTATGTGAGTGAATCTGGGCTGCAAAAGTTGAGCAGGTATGTAGGCNGAGTTTTCCTGTCCCACAGATGCTCGCAATAAACACNCTGAGGCTTATATTAATTATAAATGCTCAGCCAATAGCTCAGGCTTGTTACTAGCTAACTCTTATACTTAAATTAACCCATTTTTTTCTTATCTATGTTTTGCCACGTGGCTTGGTACTTTTTCTCAGTACAGGATGCCCATCTTGCTTCTCCCTGCTGTTAACTCCTCTGACTCCTCCTCCTTCCTCCCAGCATTCTCAATTTGGCTGCCCACCTATACTTCCTGCCTGGCTACTGGCCAGTCAGTTCTTTATTAACCAATGAGAATAATATATATTCACAGTATACAGAAAGATTATTCCACAGCACAGGTATAAATATCATCATCAGGAATGGGATGGGAGAGGGTGGTAGCTTTGAAAAAAAAAGCAATCAAGATTGAATATAGTGAACTCTGAGTTGGGCCAGAGCTAAGTCCTGATATTTCCTTAGAGGCAGAATTATAAGTTTTAAGGAAGTATCAATCAAGTTANATATACAGCAAAACTTGTTCAAACTCCTTCTCAAATTGAACTTCCACTTTAAGTGAAGGAAATACATGTAAATATTTTTAAAATACAATCATCTTCTATAACTTGCAATCTCACACAGATTATTTTCTTTATTCTGTAAACATTAAACTAAGCATGCGTGTGTCTAACAACAAGATTTTTTTTTCCCATTCAAAATACAACATAGAGGCCAGAGATGTGGCTCAGTGGGTAAACTGCTTGCCATGAAAGCCTGTGGACCTAAGTTTCATTCCTGGAACCCATAAGGTAGAAGGAGAGAACTGACTTCACAAAGTTGTTCACTGATCTCCACAGATGCTCCCTGACACACACAGGCCCACACCTTCACCCATTACACACATATATATACACAATAATAAGAAGAATAATAAAGTTTTTTAAAATACCATATAATTATAACAATTTTATGTTTTGTGTNAGTTACTAAAATAAAATGAATATAGAGAGCTGGGCTCACTAGTGTGCTATAGTAGATAAGTTTTCTAGTTGTTTTTATTTTACCTGTGTTTAAATTAAATAACAGTATTTTCAGCAAAATCATGTGAGGATACATTCAATTCCTGTCCAATCATTTAGGAAGACTACTGNAGACCCACTGGGGTCAACTCAGGTTCCAGAAGCCAGTGGGGAAGTAGTACAACCAACACCTCATAAAATGCTAGCTCTCATCTCCAATCTAAAAGGCTTTGTATTTTTTTCATTTATAATGTTAGAATTAAGCATTTATATCTCCTTTGCCAAATATATAAGATTCTAAATTTATTAATATGGTAAACATTGTATTACTATAAGATATAGGACTGCCTTGTTAAGGGAGTCAAAATGCTCACAGTGATAATTCACCTTCAAGGGTCTGGATCATTACCCATCAACAGTACTATAACCCTGACACTCAGGGTAATCATACTTTTCCCACAAAGCTTTCTCTTTTACCTGAAATTTGGAAACTGGGAGTTATTTTCATTTAAAGTTTTTTCTCCCTTTAAAGGGCAAATGTGTTTGAGGGAGAAAAGATAAGCCACACTACGTAAGCTATTCAGGCCTCAGCTAATGCGTTTAGAGTGCTTGGGTGTACAGTAATGTTCAAGGTATCAGGGATAAGAAGATTTGGAGTGTTCTCAGCTCCTCCCCCCAGCACTCACAGCCCATTGGGTGAAGGGCACATGATATAAGGGAGTTTAGTGTGAGCAAAGAGGGACATTGGACTGATTGAGCCTTAGTTATGGGTCAGCACTTGACAAGCAGATGCCAGGGACAGNAAAAGAATGAGTAGTTGGTTNCAGACACCCAAGGTGTGGAGGGTGGCATTCAGAAATGAGCAGCATGGAGGGCATAGTGATNAGAGTAGGGTGAGTTTGACATAATTCAATACAGCCAGAGGTGGGGAGAACCAGGCTATACATTTTCTTTAATCTCTTACAATGTTCCATATACTGTGCTTTAGATCAATTATGTCATTTGGTTCNGATGACAACCTTGTGAATTAAATCTTGATAACTTATTTTACAGAGAAGGAGAATAAATTCAAAAGAGGTTCAGTGGTTTTCTCAAGGTCATTGAGCTGTAAAGCCTCAGAGACAAGCTTCAAACTGGAACCTTGCTAGCATCTTCTAAGTGTGGGTAATGGGACAGTGAAGATGAGGGAGCAAAAAGACCTAGAGGTATACAATAGGCTCATCGTTGTATGCTTGGTTTGAAGGTCAGCCTGCTGTGTCTACTGAGACAAAGCTGAGGCTATCTTTGAGAAAATTAGGGACAATCCTTCCTTTCTTCTCATTAAGATAGCTCAATCTCTAAGAAGTTACTGGAGCTCTGAAGAAGTCAAATTCACCACAATACTCAGAAGCATGGAAAAGCCATTCTACTAATCNTTTAAACACCCTCTACCTAAGGTCTTGTAAATCAAATATTTGGTCATTATGCTCAGGGTTCATGGTCCTCTATGAGACTGCTGGTGTCCCGTCTTCACGTCCCTCATCATGACTCAGCACACTCAAGTCAAAGTCATCACGAATAACTTCTTGTTTCTCATCATTGAGCACATAGTTTGTATTTTCTCATCCCAGACTCAGCGGTTATCTCCTCTNACCTCCTGTATGCTGTCACTATGCCCTGCAAAATGCTGCCTCATCACAGTCAACTCAATTTTACCTTTGGCCCTCTTTGTACTACCCCTTCCTTTCCCTTGGTTTTGCTGAAGTGCCTCAGCACANGACTGCCCAGCAGCCATCATACATAAGGATATTTTCTTCTGTCTTCCCTACCACTACCTCAGAAAAGTTATTCTGTCACCTCCTCCTGGAAAACAAGATGGTGTTCTGAGGTTTCTGCCATTTGTCCAGACAACCTGCTTCCTGGTCACAGGAATGGTCACAGACTCCTAGCCATGCCCTTCTTTCTCCAAGTCCNTGTCACTAGCTACTAGCCTCCAGGGTGGCAATCTCTTCCACAAAGACCTCTCCTGCTTTTCTCTTGCAATCAGGAGGATCTCATCTCTTCCGCAAGAGCCCTGCATCTTCCTGAGCTTTTCATCCTGTATATGTATGAAGAAAGTCACGTCACCAGTTCTCATGATTTCCTAAATAACAATGTCATCAGTCTGGCTTTCTCCATCCTGGCNACCACCTCCCTTAGCCTGTCTCCTGCAAAGAACTTCCCTGTTGGTGTTCTGGACCCTTACCACAACCTCAGAGTTCTCCACCTTACACCTAAGGTGATTGTTCTGGATTGAGCATTCTATGGTTCCTCATAACTCTGTGGATACAGATTTGAGCCCTCAACCCANCATATAAAGGCCTGCTGGGCCAGGTCCCAGGTACATATCAGACGCATCATTTCCTACTTTACGTTTTCACTTCAAACCTCCACTACCATGGTCTTCTACCATTTCTTTTNCCNTGCCCTCACCCTTGGACACTAACCATACAGGTCCTTNCTCCACGCTATTCCTTCTGCTTCATTCTTTCCTGTCTTCAACCTGTATCTGGTCAGGGTTACAGTTTTTGGAGAAACTGGATTACATATCCTCCTAGTGCCTAACTCAGGTTTAATTATAAACATTGTTGGGTGGTGGTTGAATTTTTGTACCCTTAAACGCTGATTTATTCATCCTTGCAAATAAGACCTTCTGTGTGCTTTACACTGAGATAGAACATTAAACCAAAAGGGCAAAAGGCTCTGCTCTATAGCTCTCAGAGCTCAATAGAAGTAAACACCAAATATCACACTTAGAGCAGAGCCTTTTGCCCTTTTGGTTTAATGTTCTATCTCAGTGTAGCTTGGTCATAGTACCCTTTCAGAAAAGGGTACCGTCATAGCTTGGTGATTAGCACTAAGGAGAAAATAGGAGAGAATACGGAGGAGGTCAAGGTGTGTATGTACAAAGACCTGGGATGGTGGGTGACAGTCTAAAAGGAGATGGTCAGAAATGATGGCCTCATTTGCAAGAGAGCAAGATCATGAAGGATGCAAGGCTTCTGGAAAACTCCAGACAGATGACTAGCAAGAGTAAAGGCCCAAAGGCAGTTCAGTGCCCGCGGAGTTCACGTCACAGCACAGCTAGCANCAACAGGCACTGGTAGGCAGAATAAAGGGACAAAGATAGCATCAGAAATGACATCAGACAGTGGAGGAAGACATAAGAGGGAGGCCTCATTGAGAACCTGAAGGCAGGACCAGCATACTGGCTGTGAGGCCTGGACAGTCACTCAAAATGTCACACTCAGAAGAACTCCAGGTCTAGGTAGTGCTTTTCTCTCGTCGTCTTGAAGTTTTTAAAATAAATCCCTAAAGCATGTGAGTACCTAGGAGCCATTAGTCCTTCACTAGACCTAGTCTACTGAAGATCTTAGCTCTTCCTGTGAGCAATACAGAATTATTTAGTTGAAGGTTTGAAGCTGTGTGTGTGTGTATGTGTGTGTGAGTATGTGTGTGTGTATGAGTGTGCATTGCATGTATGGGGTGTTGAACATCACGCTGTATTTTAGCAAGGTGGTAGTGGCTGTTCTGTTAAGAAATGTTAGCCAATGGTGAGTGTGGAAGCCGAGAAGTTGTGAGGAAGCTCTTGCTGTAATCTGAACAAGAGAAAGCTACAGACAGGTGAAAGAAGAGCCCGCATCCAGGTTCTAGTGGTCACATAGATTATGGTGCCTGACGTGTGGGCTAAAGCATGAGAGGAGGCAAATCAAGGGTAGAGTGGATGATTTCAATTGCTTATCTGCAGGATGAAGTCATCAGCGTTAAGCCTCAGGAGATTGAAAGGGAAGATGTAGGCGATTAGAAGTTGGCTTTTGGACATCTTACCTTTAAGAAACTTGTAAGTCATCCATGTGGAGGATTTGAGTTACATCTTGTACTCTAGATGAGAGGGTTCTGCACTCAATTTCCATGCTTCTTAGGTCTTTGGAGTTGAAGTGATATAATGATTACCTGTTACTGGCAGATAGCAACTTGTTTTTTTCTTTGTGTGTGTGGGGGGGGTGTGTGAATGAGTGACGCGATTGAGAATGTTAGGAGAACTGGCACATCCAAAGGTTACATGTAGAGAACGAATAAACAGCAAGCCAAAGTTCATCTATAAAATGAGATTTTCCCTTTTAAGAGAATCAGTGTCTCAAAGTCAGGTTAAGGGAAATGAGAATTACCACGGTCTCCATCATTCACATACTCCAGAAACAAGTACAGGTGATGGTGGTGCATGCCTTTAAGGGGTGCTTAGAGCCTGCAGTGTGTAAGCACCATCTTCTATGTTCTCCACAAGTCCTTCAGGCAGGTTCATCCTCCAGTTCTTAGGTAAGTATGAGGCCCGGAGAAGTCAAACCTGTCTGCTGGCCACAAAGGCAACTAAGCAGTTAAGCATAGCGTTCCAAGGACCTCATCCCCCAACACATGCAAAGGCAACTAGTTATTCTCTGGGTTATGTCCCAAATACCCCAGTAATGTGATTAGAACATTCTTGGAAAACAATCTTGGATTTTCGTGTCCCCTAAAACAATGCTTTCTCTGTATTGTGCTTATTTTAAGTCTTCCCACAAAGTTGTTTGTCCTCTTAGGTAATTTAGATGTCAATTCCATGGCCTTTTTCACTATATTTTCAAGGAAATATTAAGTAATATCTTTCTATTCAATGTTCCTTTATAAAGTAAGTGGACAGGATGGTTTCCTGTGCCCTTTTAAATTTTTTATTATATTTACTTATGTATTCACTTGTGTATTGTGTGCTTGTGAGAGCCNATGCCAGGGCTCACTTAGGGAGGTCAGAGGACAAACATACAGGAGTTGGTGCTCTGCTTTCACTGTGTGAGTCCCAGGGTTCAAACTGAGGCCATCAAGCTTGGCAGCAAGTGCCTTTGCTCACGAAACGTCTTGTCAGCTCTGATCTCAACTTTTTAAAGGAATCAAAGCTTTCTGTTTTCCAAATTCTTAGGAGATTTGTTCCAGGATCACCATGGATGCCAAAATGCATGGATATTTAAGTCCCTTGTATAACATGGCATAATATTTACACACAACCAATGTGCTTCCTCCTGCACACTTCACGTGTTTACTAGATTACTTGTAAATTAGAAATCTAATACATATAAATAGTTATCACACTGCATGCTAGTTAGGTACTAGAGGCAAGAAAAAAGTCTGCATATTCTGTACAAATAGAAGTTTTTNAAAATATTTTCAGTCCATGGATGGTTGAATGTGTTGATATGAAGCCCATAAATATGAAGGGCTGACTGTGCATCATGAGCCCGGACTTATTAAAAGTATCCCCAGCAACTATGTTAATATTTATTCAATNTTTTTCTGATGATGTGTGCCTCAGAGATATTAAATAATTTTCTTAAAATCATTAGACCAATACACCAATCCCAGATTGTCTCAGATATATTAAATAATTTTCTTAAAATCATAGACCAATACATCAATCCCAGATTGATCCCAAATCTTATGAAAGTCATGATATCCCTGCTGAACTCCCAAAGAAGGGTTTAATCAAGCTTCCAGCCTATTCATTACCTTCCATAAGAACTGCAGAATTGGGATCACAGTTGGGATGACACTTTTTTGTTTTACTATGTCAGGGATTTTTTTCACAGTGTAGTCCTGGGCTGGAATTTACTTGGTAGACCTGGCTGGCCTGACAGACCCTGCCTCCCAAATTCTGGGATTAGAAGTGTAAGCCTCTAAGCCCAGCCAGACAAAGATTCTTTTATAACCAAATGGAATGGCATGTAAGAACAACTTCTCTTCCTTCTGGAAACAATGTGTGGTAGAACCTTCTAGATTCTTTGTGAAAGCATTCTATATGAGGACCATTTTAAATTACCTTACATTCTGACTACATCCTCTATTAACCTCCCCANTACTCTTACAGATGTTGCAGGTAGAAGGAAAATACACAATACATGGGTGAGTGTCAAGGAACTTACATTTGTTCTTCCAGAACAAATGAAGTGTAAGGGTTCTGCAAAGCCAGAGGAGGGACACTTGAATTGTACTTAAGATGATG
>LZPO01087186.1:196434-208261 GCA_001675575.1 Neotoma lepida | reverse complement strand
AAAAAAAAAAAGATTTTTGTAGTTCTAATCCAATGTAAGCGTTTAGCTGTGTGTGGAATCAGTGGGAGGGAGGCAGGCAAGCAGGGAGCAAACGGGAAATGATTAACCAGGAAGAAGTAGAACAGGCAACAAAATGTGGAGGAAATAGTAAGCAAAAAATAAAGGAGAAAATTGTTACAATGTTCTGACTGGCCTCAGAAACATAAGCCACTCTTATTATATGTGTTCTAGTAGTTCATATTACTGTGATAGTGTCAGGGATTTCGTGCGTGTGTGTGCGTGTGTGTGTGTGTGTGTGTGTGTGTGTGTGTGCGTGTTTATTTTGAAAAGCTAGAATTTGCTCTGAATGCCAAGGCAATTTCAGCTCCTAGAAGAGAAGGCAACTGAATAGATAGCAAGTAAAATACAGTCTCTATTATTCTTAGCTTTAAAAAANTTTTAAATACCCTCTGGGGAATTTGCATACTAGTCAGACTTCAGTGCTGAAAGTGGGTGGTTCCGGCTGAGAGCGAGCTCTATTCTGGGCTGTCTGTGCTGAGGCTGAGTGGGACAGAGATTGCTCGGTGCCGCTATGGAACCTTAGAGTCATTTCTTTTAATGGGGTTCACCTGTCAAGTCAAATTTCCCAAACCTGTGCAAAAAGCTCTTGTAATGAGACATGCCATCCCTTTGTCTTAGCAAAACTCANAAAACTGGACTGTTTCTGTCAGTGAAATAGTGAAACGTAGTCTTTCTCTCCCATTAACAGGATCGCTCTCTCTTCAGAGTGAAGGCTCGGGAATTTCTTTCTTTTTCTTTTTCTCACCCCCACCCTCACCCTCACTCCTTTTGTTAANGAAAGTGTGTCACAAGTCAACGTATTTTTCCTCAGGGCAAAACAGGTGCCTTTTTTCTTCTTCCTTCTTTGAGTAACAGTGTTATTATGTAGCTGGATTCCAGGTTATGTGACTCTTAACTACACAGTGTCAAGGCTTCATCATTCCATTACCAGGCAGGAGTCTTTGGTGCCTAGTCAAGCATTTTCTGTTTNAATAAACTCACAGCTTAAAAGGTGAAAAGACTGGGAGTTTGCCAATACACAACCTTTCTTTCTAGTGTTTGGAATTCAGGATTTNAGACTTTTTGTTTATCAAAATATCTACATCATTTTAGAAANTGAATAAATAAAATAACTTGGTTTAAAGCTTTAATTTTTCTATGNACAGGGAAACTTGAAACTAAAAATTTCTCATTTTGACTATTATCTGTAACTCTGGTTAGCATTTAGTGGGGTACACTTTTTTGTTTTATTTTGTTTTGTTTTAATGAAACAGTCACATTTTCTTGGGAAGGTCTTAGTATCTTAATTCTTGGAAATTGTGCAGGCAAAACTGAATGAAAGAAAGCAAGTGTGAGTGTCCCCTTAAATGACTCCAAAACTGGACAGGTTACACTGCCCCTCGTCCCTTGGCATTTTAACACACTGACTTGAGGGAAGTAAAAGAAAAAGGTATGTTAGACAATGCCCGTTGATTTATATGTAACATTAAAAGTGAATTTCCGGAATCCAGAGAACCCAGAGGGAATATAAAATTACTTTCTAACAAAACAAACTAAGAAAGGAGGGAGGGAGGGGGATGGGAGGGGACGAGGGAGGGCAAACTGTGATTGGTTTGGAAAATAAATTAAAAAAATAATAATTTGATGGAGGCAGATGTGGAGATCCACAGCCGGGCACTAGGCCGAGCTCTAGGAATCCAATCAATGGGAGAGAGGGGGCCTTCTATGAGCAAGGGACAAGATCATGATGGGAAGCTGTACAAAGACAGCCAGCCAAACTAGTGGAGANACACGAACTGTGGACCAATAGCTGAGGAGTCCTCATGGTACTGGACTGGGCCCTCTGGATAGGGGAGACAGTTGTCTAGCTTGTACTGTTTGAGGGACCTCCAGACAGGCAGTGGAATGGGGACCCGTCTCTGGTGCTGAGCTGGCTTTTTGGAGCCCAGTGTCCATGGTGGGACACTTTGGGCAGCCTCGGTGCAGGGAGGAGGGGCTTGGACCTGCCTCAACTGAATGTGCTAGGCTCTGCTGACTCCCCATGGGAGACCTTGTCTTNGAGGAAATGGGAGTTGGGAATGGGTTAGCGGGGAGCTGGGGGGCAGGAGGAGGGAGGAGAGGGGAAATCAGTAAAAAAATTTTTAAAAAAAGAAAAAAATAATAATAATAATAAATAAAAAACTAAGAAACAAATGTGGTGTTTGCATAGGTGAGATATAAAGATGTATTCTGTTTTGTTTTGTTTTTGTGAATACAATTAAACTAGGATTTTTTTTTCCAAGATTATGTTCTTTTCCAATCATAGTCTCTCTAGGAATGTCCTGGAATACAGATGTGAATGGAAACATAAAGCTCCCCAGTGGAAACTGCTCTTAATAACACAGAGACTAAGAATGAGGAATGCACTAATGCAGCCAGGCTCCAGGCTCTGAGATTTCATATACCACTGAAAATTCTGTCATTAAAAAGTCAGAAAGCATATAATCTCATGGTGAAAAATGGCTTATTTCAAAACTAATGACATACCAAATTGTCATGAAAACCTTCTAGATAGCCCTTTTTACTTCTCCATTAGCAGACAGGGTTTGGAAAGAATGACACTCTGGTTAAAGAGCCATCCCATTGCTAAATACTTTAAATATCGACTGCTTGACAGAGAAAAAAAAATACTACCAGTTCCAAATGATGCAAAACCACAGCTATGTTTGCAAAGCTCCTGCCAGTTGGACTTGGTGGCACATGTCTTTAGTCCCACTATTTAGGAGGCAGGGACAGGCAGATGTTAATAAACGAAATAATTGTAATTTGCCATATGTCAAACTCTGACATATAGAAAGGAACAATATAAGACTGATGTTGCATTCAAGGCCAATTTGGGTGATGAACTTAAGTTGCTATGTTGTCTGTCTCAGTAGGAAATCTGTGTTCCGGTTTGCTATGGTATTTCACTCAACTGACATTAAAGTTCCAGGGTGCCCAGTGAAAGCAGACTCTGGGTACCTGGGTATCTAGAACCAAATAGCTTGCCTAACTTTGGCAGACAGAGAATATCTAAATCATGTCAGGTAGCTGATAACCAGGTCATTACTGTCTACCCAGCCTGGGTCTTNGATTCTAGTAAGCAAAAGAGGTTCCAAGAAACTGAAGGATGCCCCTGCCTTTTTTCCAAGTTCCCCCTTCTTTAGTGACTGGAAGTTGCCTAAGGGTGACCTCCTCCAGGCTTGAGGTCACATTNGACCATCCCAGGATGGATGGCATAGCCCAGCTCTTGTGGGCCTGCATCTATCCCCAACATCAGCTGTAGGGTAGGACCACCAAGGAGGAAGAGCAAACCCAGCAACCTTGGAAACATTCATTTTGATTCCTACTCGTCCCTCCCACCTACCCTGCTGCAAAATATACACAAGCACCCAATGAATGTGAGCCCTAGAGCAATCGTTCTTCAGAAAAGATTTTGATACCCAAGTTAATGAAGCAAATATGCAAAGCTCACAGTTGGGACTTGCTCAGCACAGCCTATCCACTGNTGTGCCGTCACTTTCTAGGATTAAGGAGGGAATGACCTAGGTTTGTTCCAATTTAGTATGAGTACCCAACCCTGTTCCCTTTCTGTTGGAGCCAGCCATTCCCATGTTCTAGGTTTTATGCTGATATAACAGTTTCAAGCATCTTTAAAGAATGATAAAATTAAATGTCATATACAATATAACAGAAAATTAGGGAATACACGTAGCTCAGGTTTGAATTATCTTGTACCACATCCTTCAATCCTACACATAAAGTGAAGTGTACCTCCTCATTTCACCTACCCCATCCAGAAACTAAGAATGATACACAGTACCCTGAGAGCCCAAATTGATTGCTCTCACCCAAAAGCCTGTGAACATTTTAATTAAAATGGTAGGAGGAGAAAAGTAAATCTATCAAATATTACTTCCACCAAGCATGTTTTATTGCCATTAATGAATGCCATTTAATATTCATAACTACTTTGCAGTCATTGATAAATTTAACTGATTTTTCAAAAATAAGTGTTCTTTTTAATTTTAAAGATAGTTTACAGTTTTATAAATGTCTCCCACAAGTTGTTATCTGTTACCTCCCTAATACCAGAACCCCGCCCCCACCTGATTTTATATATTTTAGGACAACTGGTAATGCTCTAGACACTCCCCTGGTGTTTTTCTTACCTAAAACAGTTGGCTGGTGGTTAATGTTTTTACATAGCTCATGTGTGCTGCGCTTTCATGCATTAAGAGTTCAAATGTATTTNATTATAAAAACAAGAACCCCAGGAGCTAGACGTGTTTGTGGGCATGGCCTGAACTNGAAAAGAACATTGACTAGTCCAACTTCACCATTTCTGTTTCTCCAGATGTGGTACTGATTCCAGACACTCAGACAATATCTGGAGAGGAGCGCTTTCCTCTCTGTGTAGCCTACAGGAATGGAGCCAGGCTGGTTNAGANCCACAGCATCATGCACGTTTCATGGCCTCCACGAATTCTACAAGAAACTCTTTAAGTGACACTCTAAATATGGCACTGTTAATTATTTTCCTGGGCATTTCACTGATTCAAGTCTGAGAATTCTTTGCAGTGGCTAGGTTTCTCTTTTAAAATGTCGTTTCNAGTATCAGATTAGAAAATACCCAAATTACTCTCAGACATCCAAGAGACAATCACTTTTTGTTTCTTACACTTAAGAACTGATGTGCCTGCCGAGTCTTCACAGAAGCCACCATTCCCCAGCCTCTTTTCTACATGCAGCACGGGGACCCTGAGCACACAGATGGTCACTATTCCATCAATGAAGTCATCGGGGTGACAAGTTAACACATCTGCCAGTGGTATACATGGCTCTCTGGCATGTACACAGACTTCTATGTATTTCAGTTATCACAGGGTTCTTGTCAGAAGTGACAAGGTTTATGGTCCCTTGAAACCAAAGCAAGGGAGGTCTGGAGAAGGTGGAAGCCACTAGTAGCAGAAGAGAATGTAGCTTTCTCTTGGCTATTATCCTGTTACCTTCACAGCATTCCTGATCCCTTGCCTGCTATCAAGTCATCTGAAGGAGGGAGCAGGCAAGGATGNTGGTCCATGGCTTCACAATTTATACACATAAGATCTTTCTATAAGATCATNTTATTCTTCCCAGCCTTCAGGATANAGCTCTTGATTCTCATTGAATGTTTCAGTCCAAATTAATTATTAATGAAGTATTAATAACTACATCCACACTATTGTTGGGTGTAAACCCAAAGAATGTTTTCCCGTTTACCTTATGGGATGACTGAACTGAATTAATAAAGTATTAATAATTACATCCACACTATTGTTGGGTGTAAACCCATAGAATGTTTTCCTGTTCACCTTATGGGATGATNGACTCCACTGTTTGTGGTGGTTTGTTTTGTTTTTAAAGATAATGGTCAAGAAGCCATTAGGATCCCGCTTCACACCTGCTTCACACCTTCGTTCAATCACACTTGGGAAAGAAGAACACCCATTACAGACAAGGAAGGGAAAAGAAAGCCAACAGTCTTTACTACTTTTTAATTGTTTAACTTTATTACTGTTGCACCATTTATACAATTACATATAATTTCAATGCATCCATTGTACATTTTTTTTATTTTTTGTTTTTTTTTATTTTCCATTTTCCAATGGGTGGNGTGTTGGTGTCTGTGACACAGATGGAAGAAAACTGGAACTGCAATGAAGGCAGACTTTTTTTTTTTCTTCATTTCCACTGACCAATAAACAGAACTACAGGTGCACCCAACCACGGACATGCATTAACTCGTCATGAGAAATCTAGGTAGGCTAAGTAGGATGAGAGAATGTTTGTTACTCCCAAAAATATCTGGAGAGGAAGAATGGAGGGTTGGCATCGAGATACATGTGGACAAGCTAAGTGGGCTTCGTCTGAAAGTTGGCATTCATCCACAACGTTAAAAAAAAATATCAAAATAAGAAAGGCTGTAAATTAAAAAGGAAACACAGAAAATACTGCTTTCATAAAGATCTGATTGCCTTGGCACTGGCCCTGTGGGCAGAATCATACGCCTCCCTCCCCAACTGCATCTCAGGAAAGATGCCGGGGTTTTAGGGGTGGAGCGCCAGGGGACAGCGGTTCAGGTCCAAATGACGTACTTTCAGACAATGATCTCTGACTGGTCAAGTTGACTGAAGGTATATTAGATATTTCCCCACAAAAATACTATTTGGATTCTCCCCACCCCCTCCCTCCCCTGATGGGACACATCCTCTTATTTTCTTTTTCTTTTTAATCCCTTGGGCAATACATATCCTTACTTCCAATTTGAAACAAGTTAGTATAGGAGAGAGAGAGAGACAGAGAGAGGACAGAGTGAGAGACAGAGAGAGCGTGAGACAGGTCGTTTGCAAGTGGCGTCGCTTCTGACTAGGCTGTCCCGGTTACTCTTTGACGGCCACGCTTTGCTCGGAGCTGGCGGCTGGCACAGGCTCGGCTTGCGGCTCGGTGGCGGTGGCGGTGGCGGTGGGCGCAGCGGGCGCGGGGGCCTTGGCCGTGGAACTGGGCGCCTCGGACGCCGCGGGCGTCTCCTTGGACGAGGGCGCGGGCTCGGCGCTGCTAGGTTTAGAGTCTGAAGCCGGGGCCGCGTCGCTTTTCGTCTCGGGGCCGGCGGGAGCCTCAGTCTTTTTGGCCTCGCCCTCCTCCTTGGCCGCGCCTTCGGCCGCGCCCGTGCTCTCGGCGCCCGTGTCGCCGGCCTTGGGGACCTCGCCGCCCGCAGCGGGCCCGGGCGCGGCCACCTCCTGCTCGGGCGCCGGCGCGGGCTCGGGCTGCTCCTCCGCGGCGCCCTCGCTCTTCTCGGGCTCGGCCTTGGGCGCCTCCTCCTTGGCCGCCGCCTTGTCGCCCTCCTTCTCCTCCGCCTTGGCCTCGCCGTCCGCTGCGTCCTTGGGCTTCTCCTCCGCGCTCTCTTTGACCTCGGCGGCGTCGGCGGCTGCCTGGGGCTCGCTCTCCTTCTGGGTCCCCTCCTCCTCGGTGCCCGCGCCTTCAGCCTTCTTGTCTTTGTCCTTGGCTTTCTCGTCGTTCACATTGTAGCCCTTCTTCTTCTTGCTCAGCTTGCCTCCCATCTTGGAGTTCTGCAGGGAAACACAAGGGGGGGAAAGGGGGAGTTACAGCCAGGCAGGCAAACTTGCAGGAGACCTCCTGCAAAGTGGGGAGTCAAGGACCTCAGGCAATTGCACAAGGGGCACCCAGCAGCCTGGATGTCACATGCATTCTGCCACAATTAGAAGTAACACGTCGAAACAAAGAACAAAGAAAGGAAAGCCTCAGCTATGAAGCCTGCAGACCAGCAAGTGAAAGGACTCTTAACGGGATCAAAGAATCAATTGAGTGGGCCCCACTTGCCAAAAAGGAGGACAGGTGGCATGATATTGGTTTCTTATCTGCCTCCTTAGATCTGTCTTAAACATCCAGGAAGGAACACGGCAGNACAAAATGGCAGGGACTGCCATTTTAGAACTACAATATAGCTGGTTAAAAAACAATAACAACAACCTCATAATTTACAAATAACTTCTGAAGAACCTGCACAGCATTCATGACAAATCTGTCACCTATTGCTTCTGGAAGCACGTTTTTTGGAGCGTCCTATGCCTGTGAGAAATCACTGAGATGTTGCTTTCTTGAGAAATTTTGTTTTTCGTTAATGAAAGATGGCAAAACTTTTAAATGCTAACATCCCACTGTCCTGTTGGTCCCCACAAGAAGAGTAGGTCAGAGGAGAGGCACTTGCAAGGCCACAGGACCCAGTAGAAACTCTTAGTGAGCTCACCTGGTTCTGCTGGGGCAGGACCCTGAGCTCTCCTCAGCCAGCTATCCCCACCCCTTACTATCATCGNTCAGAGCAGAGTGTGCTTTTTCCTCACTACACCTCTTGTGATCACGATTCATGATAGGGAAATAACCCACATTTTTTTTGAAAGGCGGGTGTCGGATAGACTACTATTCTTCAGTCAAACGTGTCTTCACCATTCTATGCTAATTTCCTGTCTGTTAGTTAGAGGAGACAGGGACGAGAAACAAACACAAACAAAAACAAACACTATTCTTCCTATTTTCAAAAAAGGTCTTTATTGTGTCATCCAAGAATCGCTGCTATGTTTCTGAAAAGGGAAAGGAATGGCTTGGAGTCCTAACCCATTTCAAGTAATTGGTCCCATTTTACTTAATCCCATTTTCTGTTGGAGCNAATATATGGTGAAGCTGCAATTAAAAATATTTTACCACTAAGCAATAAATGAAAATATAAACTTTAATAAGTTAAATTGTAATTCATAACATCTTCATCAAATTCTTAGACACGTTACCAGTTGTTGATATTACACATGACTTCAGCTCCTATACTCCAAGTTACATTTTGATGCATTCAGTTGAATTAGGTAATAGAAAACCTGACAGGTCTACCTTTAGATTCTTCTCCCAGTTGTATAAAGAAACCCATACACCGACCTAGGAATTACAGCCTGTGAAGCAAAGAGTAAATGTAGTCTCACTGNGAACAAAGAATGGAGCTCTGGGTTCTGACACCCACAGTATGAAATTCTATATAGCAATCCCCAGAGGTTTAAAGTCCTGTTGGTTTACAAACCTAAAATCTAGGATACTAAAATTGGTTTTCTGAAACACAATGAAAGCCACATTCTATTCTTTGTCTTAAGCCCAGCTGTGACTCTTTTCTTGGTAGAAATCGAACAAACACATGATCAAGTTGTAAGAGAATGTGTCTCAATAATGTCGATTTTTAAAACACAAACACCCCAGGCTTGCAGCTGATTTACCTGTGTGAAAAACAGCAGAGCTCCAGGAGGAGGCTCAGGAAATGCACGAGAATCCCGGGAAAGCAGTTGTCTGGTTATTTCCCATAAGAATAAGAGTGAGCACCTCCCCAGCATGCAGAGGGGTAAATTAAAGTTACGAATTAAAATCTAAGGTGTCAGGAACAGTCCCAATCCTAATCAATTTATTGAAATTTTTAATCTTCTCAAGAGCATCATACAACAGTGTGCCCTTANCATCCTTTTACTGAAAAGGGAATTCTAACTAGTTGAGTTCATGAGGCTGTGCAATAAAACAAAGGTCAAAGCCAAAAAGAATGTGTTGGAGCAAGAAGCACCACCTGGCAGGTGATGGGGAACTCTACCCACTAAGAAGCAGAGCTCTAAACCCAGGAATGTTACCTTCCTGGATTCTGANGCAGGACCTCCCAGAATAGCCCAGAGCTCAACACGTTGAGAGGAGACAGGATACAGAAGAAAATTCCTAGGTACTCTCTACCCTAAACCTCTCCTCCCTCGTATTTGCTAGCAAAGCTCTTCTATTAGATCCCTAAGACATAAGAGCAAGCAAGGAGCATGGGCATGGAATTGAAGGAGTCCTCTCCTTCCTATGACTTCTCTTTTTGAAAGAAATGATTTAGTCTAGAAAGTTGAGTTTTTNAANAGTAAAAATAGCTNCAGGGCTAGAGAGATGACTTGGCAGCTTAAAGGTGCTTGCTGCTTGTAGGGACTGGAGTTTGGACCCACAACCCACTANATACCTGTAATTCTAGCACTAGGAAGGTAGAGACTGGGGATGCCTTGAGCAAAATAGCTCGACTAGCCTTATCAACTAGCTTTGGGTGCTACTGAGAGAACCTGTGTTGAATAAAGTAGAGAGACCATCCAGAAAGACTCCGGACATCAACCTTGGGCCTTCACGCAAACAAGCAACCATTTGCACACACACATTTGCACACACACATTTGCACATACACCGTACACATACATACATGAGAAAGGTGGGGTGGTGGGGGAGAAACAGGTATCTTGAGTCAATGAGTAATGTCTTAGGAGTTACTTAAGCCTAATCCAAAATGGCATCGAGAGCATCAAGCTTGCCTTTGCATCTCCTCACAGTTAGGATGTCCACTAGCAATGNGTGGCACTGTGAAAAAGCATGGGCAGATGCTAAATGCACGGACTGGAGATCTGTGTGTTCAAATGAGACAAATGCTAGAGGCCACCTCACTTGGAACACCTCCACACGAAGCACCTTCTACATTTTCTTAGAAAAGGGCAAGAACACTCTCTGCCACCAAGATCCAAAATGACAGAATCGCAGTTTGAAATACGCATTAAAAAAATATCTATAACTAGCAACAAATAGCAGAGGNAGAAAGAGTGCTGAGGTCACTATGATAAACAGTGACGTTTGGACATTAGGCCATGGTCGAGCCATCAATCCCACCTCCAAAGTACACCTGCCTTGAATCCTTTGAGCAAGTTAATGAACCATGTTGTCTATTTCCTGTAAAATAATAAATGNTAATTTCATGGGCATTTAAAGTGAGACAACAGTAGTGTCTGACATTNCACAGATCTGCCGAAATCTTGGTTCCTCTCCCCANTGCTTCATTTTACAATTCCCAGACAATTCTGCACTTACAAATGTGAACAGAATCACAGAAATTAGGTTCTCCATAGACGAGTTTTAGAACCAGTCATTAGAAACACTGTAATTAAAATACTGTTTAAAAAGCAAACACTTTTAAGATGTTTGATGCCTATGCTCCAAGCAAGCTCCTGCTGTCCTTACAGATGTGCATGAGAAGTTTGCCCAGAATGACTGACACCAGAATCTATCTACCTCTCCACTCAGAATATTTTAGACATATATATTCTTCATGACGTTATAAGTCTTTCTAAACACACCAATAATCCATTGTACCCAGAAATCTATCTTAGACAAAAACTTGTAAAACTCTAAGTTAGAAGCTGAGCATAGTAGGTCTGTNATCCTAGCACCTTTGAGGCTGAGGAAATGGTATCATTTCCTGGGTTACATGGCAAGGCCTTGTTCTCAAAAAAAAATTATATTTGCATTGTAAATCCATTCCTCTGAATATGAACTAGTCCTGAGTGGTCGGTCACAAAGGGAGGATCATTTCACTTTCCACTGTGTTCTCAACAACTTTCTGTCAGTTATTTGAAGGAAACAAGAAATTCCATTTTTTACATTGGGTTGGAAAAGAATCTACATTCTTTAGTTAAAGGCCATCAATTGCTTCAAATTTATATATAAAGGATAAAGAAAAAAGTCCCTATTTTATTTGGGCTTACNAGTCAAAGGTAAGATGTTTATGAGAGGAACTATCATGGGAAATGTCTTTTGGTGATTTTCTACACTTGAATTCTTGAATATCAAAAAATGAAGTAGTACTTTAGTATGTTTAAAGCACTAACATAATATATTGTAAATCTCCCATGAACGTCTTCTAATTCTATTTTTCCTCTCTTTAGAAACTCAGCCTCTATCTAATTCATCACATTTGGATACAAACCAGTATTCCAGGAGAAATGTTTGAAAGATCTGCTATCTGTTACAAAAAGAGAAAGTGTCACTCCATCAGTGAGCAGCATTAGCAGGTGCAAGTGACCTGGGGTGAGGAGCGAGAGAAAAGAGGGAGGCAGGAGAGAGGTACAGGATGTCAGTGGCAGTTGCTGATCACAGCAACCTCACTGCATCCATCTGTCAGGGAGTGCAGGGTGTGTGTCCATGTAGCCTGAGTCATGAGCAGGCCACTGCTGAGACCAACTTCTCAAATGCCATACTCATTGATGACACAAATTCCCCCTTGCTCATTGTCAACCAATGACTTTTCCTCATGAATGCTTATTTAGGAACTTTTGTGGCACTTCACATGTGAGTATGTGTGTGTGTGTGTGTGTGTGTGTGTGTGTGTGTGTGTGTGTGTGTA
>LZPO01087186.1:129024-150901 GCA_001675575.1 Neotoma lepida | reverse complement strand
CCCCCCCACCCGCGGCGGGACTGTCTGTGGATTTCTCTCTCTGTCTCACACACATTTTGTTTGAAAGCATTGAATAAGTAGCTCAAGCTCTCGCTCAGACTTAAGGGACTGATGAACTACGCCCCCGCTGCAGCCAGCTTTCTCTGCACCCCAATCCAGCCCACTCCAGACGTCGGGCTGAGATTCTGCTATCACGTAGGCAGTGAGGTTGGGGGAGACGCGATGCTTCCCTTGAAACCATCAAGACAGATGTCCGCGGGTTTTAGAGTGTACCCCCAAGGCAAGCACATCTGGGCCGTCTCCAGGCAGATGCTGGCCCTCAGGGCCGACCAGGAGGCTGCAGCTTTGCGAGGCACCACCGCCCAGAACCGAGGTCCCGGTGGAAGGGTGGGCGGCACCGCCCCTCGGGGGATGCTCTCCCGACTTCGGAGAGGAAGAAGGGAAGAAATGCACCCTAGGAAAACGGGCTTCGACTTTTTGTGCCTGTGCTTTCATGGAAGTCACCAGCTCTCAGGCTGCTTAAGATGCTACTCAGAAGCGCACCCAGCCAGGCTGTGGCCAGCCTTGCTAAGTCCTCGTGTCCCGGTCGGCGACCCCTTAGGGTAGCACCGGGTTACACAATAGGATTAGAATGTGCTCGCCATGCTTATCTGTTGGCAAAGGAAAAAAGAAAAAATGCAAAATGAAATTTTAAATTTGGAAATAATACATGGTGACATCTTTTAGAACCACGGCTTTCTTCAGACAAAAGCCAATTTTACCATCCCGAAACCCATGGAGCCCTGGAACTTCCGTTCGTAGCACTTTGGCGCCCTCTGGCTGTGTCAGGGTTGCTTGTTTGTTCTGCTTGCTTCGTCCCAAAAGAATAGAGGGAATGGAAATGTATGTTGTTCTCTTGGTTGGATCTACCCCTCATGAGAGGAGCACGAATTCGGAAGGAGCTTGCCCTCCACGGTCGCGATGACAAAAATAACCATACATAAAGAGACAAACACCGAAGGTAAGTGTCTGCAGTCAGTATCTTACCTGGGAAAGATAAGTCTCTCTTGACAGAAAAATAAATAATAGAACTTTAATAAGAGTGGCAATGGAAGTGTCAAATCTTAATCAAAGAGTGATGGGGGAAAGGTGAAAATGTTTTGTGGTGACTGATTCTTCTTTTTCGTCTTCTTTCTCCTCCTCCTCATCCTCTTCCTTTTCCTCTTCCTCTCCCTCTTCTCCCTCTCCTCCCCATCCCCAGCCCCCTCTTCCCTCCCTCTCTAGATAAGCAGATAGATAGATAGATAGATAGATAGATAGATAGATAGATAGATGATAGATGATAGATAGATAGATAGATAGATAGATAGATAGATAGATAGATAGATAAATGATAGATAGGTAGGTAGATAGATGGATGGATAGATAGATAGATAGATAGATAGATAGATAGATAGATAGATAGATCTTTCTTTCAACCTCTCTCCTCTCCCCCTCCCATCCTCCCACTGCTTAAACTAATTAAGAAATCAAACAGTACAAGAACAGGAAATCAGATCACAAATGAAATTTATTCAACTGAACATTTCTTTCTGTTCTGTCAGTATACCACCTATGAAGATATGTTCTGTCAGTATACCACCTATGAAGATAAACCTATCTGGGGTGCTATGATTCGCACACCAGAACCAATTATGACAACCAAAACCATTTCCAGATATGGCCAAGTGTCCTCTGGAGGCAAAAACCATACCAGCTGGAAAGCCAGCCGATGAGTTATTTTTAAACTTCTTAAAGCAAGCCCCTGTTTCACTCTATTCATAAGGTGAACGTGTATAATTTATGATATTTACCGTTTGCTAAAGGAGTTAAGTAGTGTGTGGAGATGGGTAGGGATGGGTGGGTGTTACATGGTGTGGCATCACTCACTTTTTATCCCAGTGATCATCTTAAAATTAATAGACATTTCTACTGTATTTTCAGGATAAGCCTGTAGGTATTGTCTTCCTTTGTGTATCTTCATGTTTAATTTTTCGAAAATAACAGCTAAGATAATTGTTGTTCAACACCTTTGGGGCTTCTGACTAGGTTTTTAGGATGGAGAGAGAAAACAAGCCTTCCAAAGGTGTGACTGGAATACAGATCACTGGTTACCATGGAAACAGGAGGCAAAAGCTTGTACTGATGAACAGAATTGCAAGTCTCTGTCCTTGATGCTGTCTCCCATTAGATTTAGTTGTTTGTCCCTTTTTTAATAATATATATATATATATATAATTAAACGGAGCAGATCAAGGGTGTGCTCAGTTATGGAACATTTACCTGGGATACTGGAGGCCCTGATTTCAATCCACAGTACCACACAAGTGAGTGCATGCACTCAGATATGAGGAAGATTCAACAGAGACAGAAAGAACAGTGAGGGGTGGGTAAATTTTGTCTTTGGCCACTCCTCTAACATCTCAGGGTATATTCTCTTCAAAACATCTCTAAAATACACACTCAGGGAATTAGCAATCGAGCATATGAAGCTTTGAATTGTAGAAAATCGTTGCACTACCTGTTGTGAATGTTATAGAGTAATGAATTTGGGAGCTTAAAGGGTTAAGGATATGATTCATGACAAGTTTAATTAACTTTCACCATCACAGCCATGAGAAAGGGATGTTGTCCTTTCCAAAAAAATGAATGTTTTCCAAAAAACAAGGCTAGACTACAATTTATATACTGAATCACAGTCATTTTAACGCCTGTGAAACTTGTTCCAATAAGCCCTAACCTACATTATAAAGGTTTTCATCTAAAAGACAAATTGCTCCATAACTATTTATTTTTGCTAAATGATTTGCCACAAAATTGCCTGCAGCATACGGGACTCTTTGTCACTAAAATTACCCAGTTTAAAAAAAAAAAAAAAAAAAAGTCTGCACTATTCAGCCTTTGAAATCGTGGCTATGTTGAATCCCTGACATTGGTTTATGTAGAAAAACCTAATCTCACCTTCCAGTCTCACCTCTGACTCCCTTATCCTACCTCCCCCACCGCCTACCAAGGCCTAGCATCACCTTCAGTTTCCCAAATGAAATAAGATGAATAAAGCAAAATCACAGTGACAATAGTGTTAGTCCAGCCACCTTTGCTTGAAGTGTCTTTGAACTATTCCTGCCACGTCACCAGAGTGACCCAAACCCCCCAGAGACCCATTTTGAAAGTCTATTCCACTCTACTAGTATAAAATTTCAGCCACAGAACTAACAGATCTCATCTACAAATTACAAGCAAAGGATTAGTNAGTATTATACATGAAAGTGCCTGTTTTCCCTCCTAAATACATTTAAGATTTTCTTGAAAGGAAACTATCAAAATCTGTGTGTTGGTTTCATCCTTTTTTTCCCCCTCTCCAACCGCAGTCTCACCATTCACGTGGCCATAGGAAAGGGTGCCTTTGGCTTAATCGGTGCTATGTGTTGTCTTGCTTCCCAGATAACATTTGGCAATGTCATTGGAGATTGTCACATGAGAGTTGGGGAGATGGAGCTGGCATCTAGTTGATAGAGGCCTGGGGACAGCCCACAACAGTTATCCAGCCCGAAGTATCAATCATGTCAAGAATGAAAAGGCTGAGACACTCTGGTTGAAAATTGAGTATGACATTCTACCCAGCTGGGCAAGGCAAGATTTTTTTTATTTTGTTCGGATTTATTTGTTTGTTTTCGGTAATGCTGGGCACAGAGGAAGCTTTTTGCTAGGGTGTCTTCCTCAGACAGACTTGGATACAGCTCCTTTTACCAGTCCTTCAAGGCCCCCCTCCATCCCCTGGAACAGAAATCAGACAGGTTGCTTCAAGAGCAAGGCCAAAGATTATCACTGAGGAATTTGAATTCCATTCCCTGTTACTACAGGCTGGGCAACTGAAAGAAAACAGCTTAACTCCAATTTCCCCATTTCCCTGCTCTTTATATTTGTAAAAGGATAGCTGAAAACCTGAGTAGACAGTTGTGTATGAGGAAGCACGGGGTCTGAAGTGGGAGGGGCTGGCTGGTGTTGGCATTGTCCTAGCAGAATTCTCTTCAGATGAAAGCAACCTGAGTCCCCCTCAATAGTTCTCACTCCCTTCCATCACCCATAATTCCCCCCACAAATCCCTCTGTTCCCAAGTACATTTCTATTCACCAGCGCTTTGTATGAACAAATCACATAAAACCGAAGGGAAAACAGGGGCTGCTTGCCAACCAGCAAGGGCTCTTCCAGGCGAGGTATACCTGTTGCCACAAGACACCGAGCAGGGGATTAAAGTGCAAGGGCTTTAGTCTGGGGAAAATAGTCCCTAATTTGGGGGCTGTCTTCCCTTTTAAATCCTTTAGAGGAAAAGCTATTATGGCATAAAGAATGTTGTAGAACATCCGCTAGCTTTACTGAGACTGTTGAAAGGGCCTGTGGAGCAGGAAAAGCACTAAGTCTGCCTCTGGACAATCGGTGGGACACGTTTCTACTCACAGATCTGTTCCTGCGGGTTAAACTAATAAAAATACTTCTGATTTAAGTCCAGTGCAAAGAATGGTGCCTGAAATAAATTGATAAATGCAAAATCAAGTTGCCAGCACCACGTCAAGGACTCACCCTTCTGTTATAAGCAAATCAGAAGGCGCTGCGTTGCCCACTCCAAGTGTAAGCATTGCCCAAGTTCCAGTGTCTGCTTCTCTCTGCTCTTCCGATGAATTCCTTAAGATCCCAAGCAGTTTCTAAAATTCTCTTTCCTCTCAAGGCCAGGCAGCTCNGATTAAAATAAAGCTGAATGAACATCAGAATGAAGGCTTTTTCTCCAAAAACAAATAAGGTGATATGAAACAAGAGAGCCAGACTGGAAATGTATAAAGGGGAAGCATACCCCATGTGTGAAAATGAAGTAGACATTTGCGTGAATGTGCCCAGAGACCTTGATACAGTTGGAAGATCCTGGCCCTCGTGCTAGATTGTCAGTGTTCTTGGAAGATTTGTTTGTTTGTTTGTTTCATTTTTTTAATGATTTTATCAAAACCAGGCACAAATAAAAGTGTCAAAAAACAAGCCTCATGTGCCTAAAGCAAGTTGCTGCACAATGTGTAGAACATTGTCTCACTGAGGTTATAGATAAATACAGAGGGTGTGTCTGCAGGGTTGTCCCCAGATTATTGACAGTGGTGCTCCCTAGGAATTTATGTCACTCCTGAAGTGGGGTGGAAGGTAATGTCAACTTGACACAAACTAGAGTCATCTGAGAGAAGGGAACTCAAACTGAGCAAGCGCCTCTGAAAGATGGGGCTATAGGCAAGCTCGTAGGGAATTTTCCTAATTAGTGACTGATGGGAGAGGACGCAGCCCATGGTGGGTGGGGTCACTCCAGGCTAGTGGTCGTGGGTTTTATAAGAAAGCAGACTAGGGAAACTATAAAGAGCATGCTAGTAAGCAGCACCCCTCCATGGCCTCTACATCAGCTCCTGCCTCCAGGTTCCTGTCCTGTTTGAGTTCCTGCCCTGACTTCCTTCAGTGATGAACAGTCATGTGAAATCATAAGCAGAATATGGCCTTTCCTCCTCTACTTGCTTTTGGTCATGGTGTTTCATCACAGCATTGGGAACCCTGACTAAGACACTTTTTAATGCCATGTTATAAAATTCTATATTTAATGAAGAATTTTTGCAATTGACCATTTATTGCTTTAGTGACTAGAATATGCATGATGTGGAGAGTTAGTCAGGACTAAGGAATATCTGCTAAGAGCCTATCTACTCATCAGCTCTCCCTGCACTGACTTTTTTAACGTCATGCCTCCTACATCTTTCTGCTTCACTCACTCGTACCTGACTGTCTCCGCTTGGATGAAGAATGTAGCTCATTCTGATCTCAGAACAGAAAGATCTGGATTGATCCCTGGACTTTTAGAGCCAATGACCTCTCTGTTCTGGTTTTCTTGGTTTTGAGGTGATGCATCAATGAATAGCAATTACAGGAACAAGAAGTTTTTAACCTGTAGTTAGCCTTCCCTATTCGTCTATATATTAACTTTTAGGTTAGTGAACCCAGAACACAGCACAATGTTCTGCTTTCTACATAAGACTTTTGCTTCTTCCTAGCTTTGTCTGAATGGACTGTTACACAGAATTCCTGCCAAGGCAGAGCAGCTCAACACTGTATATTGGCAAGCCATTACTTTCCCCTTTCTATGACAGCTTTAAACTTCAAAAGGTTTTTCACCCTTTGAAATATTCTGTAAATGAGTCTATCATTCACAGCTGTGTTGATTTTTATGGCTTTTGCCCTCCAATAAGATTAAACAAATTCAATACAATCAAAAGAACTTAAGAAAACCGGCTTATCCAGAGCTCTTCTTCCAATACACCCAATAATTCTTCATAGGTACAGAGTGGTTTTAAGTTGCATATATTTCTTTTTTTTAACTAATTCTTTGAGAATTTCATGCGATGTATTTTGATCATATTCCTCTCTCTTCCCCAATACCCCCTTCCCTACTCACCCAACTTGGTGCCCTCTTTTTGCTATTTAAACCCATCAAGTTCAATCTGTTTTGCACATATATTCTTGGATGTGTGGCCTTCTACTGGAGCATGGGTGACTGTCAGAGTTACACAGAGAAAACTGGCTCTCCATTTCACAGAATATAGCATTGCCAGTAGTTCCTTGGTTAGGGGTAGGACTTCATGCCCACTCCCCATCTTCATACTGGGATTTTGTCTGGCCTGAACTTGCACAGGTCTTGTGCACACTTCCCATACCATTGTAAGTTCATGCATAGAACCGTACTGTGCCTGTAAAATACTGCTTCATTATGGTCATCCACTGCCTCTGTCTCTTACAGTCTCTCTGCACCCTCTTCCACAATGATCTCTGAGCCTTGGGAGGAGAGGGTGTGACATAGTTGTCCTATTTAAGAATGAGCGTTCTGTGCTCTCTTATTCTCTGCACCTTGGCAGTTGTGGGTCTCTATTAATTAAATCTATTGGAAATAGAAGCTTCTCTGATTAGAATTGAGAGATTCACTAGTCTACGGGTATAAAAATAAGTCATTTGGAGTTGGTTTCCTCAAGCATACTAATAAGTAACAAGTTCTTCTCTAGGGCCCATGACCTCACTAGCCAAAGGTTCTTGGCCCCAATAACAGCAACAGGAATGGGTTTCATTTTGTGGAGTGTGCCTTAGATCCAGCAAAGAGTGGCTGGTTACTCCCATGATATACATACCACTATTGCTCCAGTGGGCATGTCCTACCAAGCTAGTCATTATTGTGTCTCTTAGAATTCACAGCTGGGTAAGATTGATGATATATTTCATTACCAATAGATGACTCCTCGTTTTTCCAATGTTGACTCACTATTTGGGTTTTGTCTAGCTTAATTAATATTTCTCCTGTGAAAGGGTTCTTACCAGTTCTGTGAATCAAAGATTTCTAACTGCCCATCATTTCAATCATCTTTTTCAATGGCAGAATTGATTATATTTATACAGAGTAGTTCTCCAGGATACCCACTATTCTCCATGAAGACATAGCTAGGGAGATAGAGCATCTTGAGGCTTAAGTAAACAGGGTTGGCTGTTAGAGGACAATGAGTTAAATCCCTAGCTTCGCCTCTGCTTTGTAGATTTGTGACTTTGTGTGAATTCCTTCTGTTGTGTGGCAAAACTTTTCCTGGGGAGACACAACATAGGGATCCCATGACAGACCAAAGCACAGAAAACACAAAAGTCCAACTTGGCAAACTGATGAGTTTTATTGGGGTTACTTACAGGAGTACAGGTGATGGGTTACTTACAGGAGTACGGGTGATGGGTTATTTACAGGGGTACAGGTGATGGGTTACTTACAGGGGTACAGGTGATGGGTTACTTACAAGAGTACAGGTGATGGGTTACTTACAGGAGTACAGGTGATGAGTTACTTACAGGGGTACNGATGAGTTACTTACAGGGGTACAGGTGATGGGTTACTTACAGGAGTACGGGTGATGGGTTACTTACAAGAGTACAGGTGATGGGTTACTTACAGGGGTAAAGGTGATGGGTTACTTACAGGAGTAGAAATGAATCAAAAAGAGCTGCATCACCAAAGCCTACCCCAGCATGGATGACAACTCAAAAAGCTGGGACAACCTGCAAGCAGTTCAACAAGTTGGAGAGTATCTTTTCTAAATTTCTCTGGTCTAAACCTCTTCCAGGCAGCTCAACTAGTTTCTGCTTCTCCCAGGAAGCTGGTCTGGTCTCAAGAGTCTTTGCAAGCTTGACTTTTCTGAGTCTTCTTTGCAGCTTACTTCAGTTAGCCTGAAGGGGATTCTCAACTTTTGTGGTTTATTCTTACAGGCAAAGGCCTAGTGAATCTGGTCAGTTTCAGGGACTTCCTGAAGCTGTTTTGAATTGTTTACTTTATACATACAGAGCTTCTCTGCAGGATGGAATGTTTCAGTCTGGGGGGAAACTGTTATACAGAACCTTCATCTTTCTTAGCCTTCACCTTTTTATTTGGAGAAGAAGGAGTATACGGACTAATCTCTCCCACTTGCCTGTTCCCAAATAACCATTCAGAGGCTTATATTAATTATAAATATTTGACCAATGGCTCAGGCTTATTACTAGCTAGCTCTTACATTTAAATTAACCCATTTCTATTAATCCATGTATGACCACGTGGCTGTGGCATTACAGGTCTGCTGGCATGTTGCTCCTTAGGCACTGGCTGGCATCTCCCAGTCTCTGCTCTTCTTCTCCTGGATCTCTCCTTAGATTTCCTGCCTGGTTCTATCCTGCCTTGTCATAGGCCGAAGCGGCTTTATTTATCAACCAATGAGAACAATACATATTCACAGCGTACAGAAAGATATCCCACAGCAAGAAGGATGTTGCCTACTTCTTGAGATTGTTCTAAGTGTTTTTTTTTAAGTATGGAAACCTTAACCCGTTTGTTAAACACATTCAGTGTTTTTAAAGTTAATTTTGCAGCATTCCAGTAGGACCATTAAGGAGAGGACCTAGCAAAAGTTAAGTCTCAGGTCAGGGAGAGCAGAAGCTATCAACAGTCAACATGGGAAACTAGCAGTATGGATCAGTGCATTTGCTGGAGGACTTNAGTTCTCAGCTTCCTGGAAGCTGATAAAGAAAATATTATAGACTATTTAACTTCTCTTATCTATTGAAAGAAAAGGTTAGAGTGTGGCAAGAAGGACAAGTCTTCCTACCACCCAGCTCTGAGAGGACCCTGTTGGTATAGCCCTTAATGTAAGGAGAAATTAACTTCACAAGGGACAATTTTAATAAGTTTTTCTTAGCTGGAAATGGTATAATAGGTGAGGCCATGTATTGATCAAACACTGAACTGCAGAAGCTGCCATAGCATGACTCTACTGAACTACTTTCTAAGGAGGTGAAAATAATGCTGTCCAAACAGGAAATTCTATACAGGGATTCTCAGCTGGACAGTGTCATAGTTCCCATTAAGAGACCAAAACTCTTGAAAATACATGCCCCCGAGTACTGCCTCTTCTGTTAAGTTTCAAGTGGACCTTAGCAACCAGGAGACCCCAGTCTCTTCGGATAACTAGGAAGGAAAGTCAGGGAATTCCTAGCTCTCCCTTAAATTATTTCTTCTTCCCTGTTCTCTTTCTTCTTCTCCTCATCTTCCTCCTCCTTCCTCGGCCTCCTCTGCTCTTCACAGCACTGGAGATTGATCACAAGGCCTTGAGTATGCTGCATAAACAGTTCCTTAGATTCTTGTCAAATGACAGATATTTGAGAGCAAACTTTAAACAAATACTGAAAATGAAAATCTGACATAAATGNTGTATTAGCTAAAGCAATGGCTGAATAAGTTAAAAAAAAGAAGTTGTATTTTAGGAGCTTCTATTCTCTCTCTTCCCTGCTTTTTTCTTCTTTACCTTTTTCTTCTTCATTTGAGACCATGTCCTACATTTTAGCCCTGTGATAGAGAGCTCTCCCACTTCTCGCCGGAAATCNACCATGAGAATCTATCAATGGACTCCTTGTATCTTGGCTTAGCTATTGAATTCAAATGCCCTCATGTGACTTAGCAGACACCCTAGAGTTCAAAATCCAGGAAATGGTAGGAGTAATCTGGGCCAGAAAGATTTTTAAGGGACATTCACTAGCTGGATGGACTCAAAAGTATCCTACATGGCTCCTGGGAACTTTGAGAGGAGATCAAGCTGGAAGATAATGACTCTATCATCCCTGTGGAGCCTCCTTAGGGTGAGGGATGCTGAAGTGCTCATCCAGAATGGAGCATCAGAACACACACACACACACACACACACACACACACACACACACACACACGTTTTCTCCAATGAGAAGAGGAAGGTGTGCCATGGAGACATTGAAAAATGGCTATGAAAGTTTTTCAGGTACTGCCTGCTAAATGAACCTGAGGTGAATGCTATTTATTTAAATTGTCATTACTAGACTATTGAAGCATGAGCCTAATTAGTCTTATCAGAGAAGCAGAGGAGTAGCCACCAATGACTTCTTACCACTGTGGATCCTCAGACCAAAAGAGGGGATGAGATCCTGTCTCCACCCACCTTATATTTCTGTCTCCACCTTCTGAGTGCTGGTATTAAAGATGTGAGCCTCCCAATGCTGGGATTAAAGGCATGAGCCACCACAGCTTCTATGTTCAGCTAGTGGCTAACTCTGCCCTCTGATCTCCAGGAAAACTTTATTTGTCAGAATCACAAACAAAATATCACACAACAGACTATCTCAAAATAACTAGTGTATTTTTAAGAGCATTTGAAAACTGAGAATAAGCATAGAATATCTACCTTCAAAAATATACAGTCTAAAGGAAAGCATACGAGCTGTGGCGAAAGAGAACAACAATTGAAACATCATAAAGGGTGGAATAGTGAGTGCTTTGGGGCTGAAAGCAAAGACATTGCTGTCTTCACTACTTAGCCCTGCTACACTAGCAGCAAAGCNACAATAGGCAAGATAGAAACAAATGGGCATGGCTGTAAACCAAGAAAATTTTATTCATTAAGGAAAAGGACATAGGGCTGTTCCCTTGTCTCTGATACAGATGTTGATCATTTCCTCCTGGTCAAAACATCTGTAAACTCTAAAGAGTGAATTTAAAACTTCCTTTTGGGAAGCTGAAATTTATTTAATATGCATTGTCTTATTATTTAGAGGCAACAAATAAATGAGGAAAATGCTCTGTAAATGTTTTAACATGTGTGCAGAATTTGATGTATTTCTATATTCTAAAATCATTACCTACTTACACAGCAAGCTTCACACATTCTTTTATACAAGCAAATCCATTCAGTTATTTTTTTTCCGTCTACTCAAAACATTGTAATTGCCTGACAGTCAATCCCAATTTCCATAAGAGGGACTTTCAGTCCCTTCCAGGGTTTATTTTATTTTAATTTCATGACTTCACATGAGTATTATCTCAGTATCATCACTGAGATTATCTCAGTGACTGAAACATAGTGTGGACTATCTGCTGGTCTACCCTGAATTATCTCCTTGTGTAGATGCAAAAGAGGAGAAAAGAAGGCAATGAAAGTCCCGCCCCTTCCCATGAAAAGAGACAGAAAATACACGACTTCAGGGAAGTAAAGCATGAAGCATAACAGACATCACACCTAAGGTAGGGATTTTTAAATGTCATGTAATACAATGTTTCCCTTGTGATATAGGAAATCATAGGAATACTGGTCAGAAAAAGACACAGCTTCTATTTCTATTTGCCTTCAATTAATTTCCAAGGGCAATTTGTAATTTTGAGTCCAGATTTAATTCTTACTCTTTCATTAAACATTGAGGAGCATTCAAAGGCTTGAGTCAAGTTCAATTCTAGAATTCAATTCAAGTGACCATGTTTTGAAAATTTTTTAAATCACTTTTCAGTATTTAGAACTGAAAAGAACCATATTGTCCAGGAGAGCCCAGCCTACTGCTTCCTATCCAGGGTAGACATTGATAATCATGCATTGCTAATAAATCACATTCTTTCTGTGGGTAAAGTGTCCATTGCTGTACCCTAACCCACACCCGACTGCTAATCCATCACTCAAAACTGCTATGTGACTGTCATCTCCAATGCAGCTCAGTTCCTTCATTCTGTAACATGGGAGTGTCTTGATATGTTAAGGCTTAGGGATCTTCCCAAGTGCTACTAATAAATCACAGCTGGCTGTCAGTTCATTGCCATTCCTACTTGTTTGTGTTTGCCAAGCACTCCTGATGGTTAGTNTTGACTGTCAGAGATGAGCTTCTGGGAATGTCTGTAGGGTATTATCTTGATTGTGAACATTGATTGAGGTGGGAAGTCCAGCCACTGTGGGTGNCATCACTCTGTACNTACAGAAATGAAGACATTCTAATGAGATGCTTGTTACTCAATGTGAGTATTTGANTATTGAAACAATGGACNCTAAAGAAAGAGGGAATTCCCCTTAGGAATCTCAGCCAGAGAAGGAAGAGACCCCAGCCAGAGGAGGAATTTGTCTCTCTAGAGAGTTCACATAGTTCCAACTGTCCTGGAGAAGTCCCACAAAAGCCCACCATCCACATATGCAATCAGCAAGAGTGTTTATTATTCCAGGGTGCTGGGGCCTGCCATCCTATACAAAGGCAAGATGGCAAAGACCCCAAGAGAGGTGTGTGAGCTCCTTTTTAACATAGCCAAGGGGAAGNTCCTAAGGCAGTTAGGTCACTTTAGGTATGATTAGCTCAAGCAAGTGACAATCATATCAGTACATTCTAATTGACCAGGGCTAGTTAGAGGCTGGTTAGGGTACAGTTTTCCATTTTGGGGCAGGCCTAGACATGTCTCTGGCTTTGTCATTGGGCTGCTGTGGAGGCTGGCTGGCCTAGCACATACTGACTGTGAGGGCTGGCTCAGTGGCCCAGGCTTGGTGTGTACTATCTCCCTTGTCTCTGTTGTCAGGGGCACCAGTGATTAATTGCCCTTTGTTTGTGGCTCTTCCTCATAAACTGCCTGTCTAATCTCAGGAAACTGAAATTGAGGCCTGATCTCTGAGAGAAGACTGAGCAGCCTGTTAGGGTGTCTGCTNGGTCCTCTCACTAACAACTTGTGAAACCACATTATGGGATGAAATTAAAACCTACCTAATCCTCAGTCTGTGGTGGGCAGAACCACAGCTTGACAGGGACTACTTAGATATGCATATCCCTGGCCCTCTAGTAAGACTTTTATCTCNCTTCAGGATCCCTAAAACAGATTGGGTGGGGGAAAAGCATTGTTGGATCTCTGTGTTTCCCTTCCCAGTGTGGCCACATTAAGTAAATCTCCCTTGTCTCCTCTCCACTATTCATCTGACTCCTTTAATTGGCTTTTTGATATTAGATGACTGAACCTGGTTTGGGACACAGGCTGTGACCACAAAGAAAGGAAACTGAGCAGCAGAATGTATTCATGGCTCTCTGCTTCCTCGGTGTGAATGTGATGCCACCGCCAGCCTCCTGCTCCTGCCACCTTGCCTTCTCTGCCTACTGCCTTCTTTGATGGGCTGCATCCCTCAAAGCCAGGAATAAGCCCTTTCTCCATTTAAGTTGCTTTTGGTCATGGTATTTTATCACAGTACCTGAAAAGTAANTCAGACACCCATAGACAAGCTGGGGTGACAGTGGGGATTATTACCATATGAATTTTGAGTCTCACAAATTGCATGTGTCTGTAGAGCTGCTACTGGGTGCCAGAAACTAATGCCAAATAATAGGGACTCAGAAATCACCAAGCAGAGCAGGCTCTTGCATCATCAAGGCCATTCCCAGGTAGTCATTTTTCTCTGAGGAGTGATGAGTGTCAAATGAGGAACCGGTTTGTGATAAATGGTCTGGGATGCTGTCTCCTAACATGAAGCTGATGCCTGAATGAGGAGAGCCAGGCCTGTAAGGATGTGGAGGAGAATGAAGATGCTGAGCACAGGGCAGGGCATTCTGAACCTCTAAGTCTCACTGGAAGGAGGGAGGGGCAGTGCTCCTCTAAGTCCAAAGCTGACAGGATGATGGGTGATGTTCTGTATGCTGTGAAAATGTGTTGCTCTGATTGGTTGATAAATAAAGCTGTGTGGCCAATGGTAAGGCAAAATAAGGTTAGGCGGGACATTCTAACTAGAGAGAGAAGAAAAAGAAAGGAGAGCTGAGCAGAAGCTGCTAGCTACCACCAGGAGAAGAAGATGTAAAGATACCTGTAAGCCATGAGCCACATGGCAAAGTACAGATTCATAGAAATGGATTAATTTAAGATGTAAGAGCTAACTAATGGGAAGCCTAAGCCATTAGGCCATAAGTTTGTAAATGATATGAGCCTCTGTGTGTTTGCTTGGGTCTGAGTGGCCGCAGGAGCCCGGGAGGGACATAGAAAAACTTTTTCTTATAACAGGATGAGCTGAAGAGAGGAAGGTTTGGGCCTAGAGGTGATGGGTAGCTGAGGCAGGGCAGGTTAAGGGGAATGCAGATAGGAGAGGCCATGGATGAAGGAGCTCATGAAGACCTGCCCCTCCCTAAGGATCTAAAGACAGTTAATGGTTGTGGTGGGGAGAGACGTTTGCTTCAGGGATGTGGCCATCAGTAAGTTTCTCCATATTCCTGTAAGTAACCCTAATTAAACTAATTGGTTCATAATAAAAGAAAAGAATTTGTTGCTTCATCTTGGGGAAAAAAAGGGCCAAAAGAATGCAAGAACCAGAAGATNGGGAGAAGGGTTGTAAAATGTCATCATCTGCNCATGACACAGCCGTTACAATCACCATCTCACAGCAGCTATGGTTGCCTGCACTGGGGCTGCACAGGACTGGGGCTCTCATCAATCAGTCATGGATCAGGAGGAACTCAGAGACCACCTCCCTGCCTCCTACTAGTGGACTCTGAGTGGAGAGGCAGCCACAATCTTCACTTGTGTGTCCACAGGTGAGCCTACTCATGACCACACAGACCACAAATGGTCCTAGTTTAACTTAGTGCATCCTAAAACAAAAACAAAAAGACATGAATATTAAAAGGACCTTATAAGGAGGAAGGGATGGCGGGGCTGGAGGGGAGATCGGAGAGAGGGAGGTGAGAATAAGTACAGTACATTGTATAGATTTATGAAAATGTCAAAGATGGGAATTAATGAAAGGCATATAAAAATTACTTGTTTCATAGAAAATAAATGTAATTGATTATTATGTACATGTTGTAACCAATGATATTTCNAGCATTTTGTTTATTTATGTATATATTTATTTATTTTGGATTCTTTTTATTGTTTTTGTTTTTGTTTAATTGAGATAGGGTCTCACTCACGGGATCCACCTGCCTCTCCATTCCAGGTGCTGGAATTAAAGGTATGTACCANCACACCTGGCTTCTAGCTTTCTTTTTAATCCTGATGGCTTCTTTTCCTTTGACTGCCTTAGTTTTCTGGCATCACCAGCCACCGTAAACTTAAGTACAAGCAGCATCAGTAAGGAGCCTCGTTTTGCATCATCACATTTTAGCACATGTAAGATGTGCTGTAAGCTTCCTTAATGTTGAGATCTTTATCAGTTTGGGAGCANCCTGCAGCTCCTTAGTTTGCAAACATTTATTTCAGACTGGTTCCCTATTTTCCTGTATGTATCTCATTTACCGGGCTGATTTTATAAATAGCCACAAGGTGGCAGACTCATTCAAGAAATTCCAGAGACACCTACTTGGTTGGTTTCTGCCCTGTAAGGAAGACAGCCAGAGAAGAGTTCTCACGGACAATCTAAGAATCTGGGAAAACAAGGGTCAGGGTTAAGATGTGTCTTGTGACTCACAAGACCTCACGCGCCACCATAAGGAAGGAAATGTGCTTCTAAAATTCACGGGGAGTGTAGAAGCTAAAAATACAGTTCTGTCGATCAGAAATCATTTCCACTTAAGAAATTTCTATCCTTAGCTTTCTCCTGCAGAAGATGGGAATAAATACAGATACTCATAGCTGGACAGTGAGCAGAGAAAGAGACACCTTGGAGCACTCGGTCCTAAATGGGTTATCTCCATCAAATCCCTCCCCTCATGGCTTAGGGAACTCTGTGAGAAGAGGAGGCAGAAAGAGTGTAAGAGCCAGAGGGGGTGGAGGACACCCAGGGAGCAAGGTCTTCTTGACACAGCAGGACTGAAGCAGGTATGACCTCACAGAGACTGTGACAGCATGCACAGGGCCTACACTGATCTGAGCCAAATGGGATCCCAGCGCTGAGAAGAGGAGTAGCCATAAGCCCCACCTCTAACTCAGAAGCTATCTCCAACTGATAACCGCTCACAAAGGACAAATCATTTTCACCCATGGAGTCTCACTGGCTGTACAAACCACACTTAAGGCCAGGCCCATGACAAGCAGTAGACAGCCAACAAAACCAAAAACTCGGCAGGATTTTCNGAGATTTTGTTTGTTAGTTTGTTTTTTGATCTCACAGTGCTTTTTCTGTTTTTATTTTGACTTGGTTTTTGTTTTGTTTTCTTTGTTTTGCTTTCTTTCTTCCTTCTTTCCTTCCTTTCTTTCATTAACCTTACAGACTTTTTGCTTATATTTTATGGTTTCCAATTATGTTTTTATGGATTTTCTGTGTATTTGAATGTCTGTGTCTTGGTATCTATATGTGTTTCTTGTGCTTTTTCTTTGGTGATTTTTATCTCTCTTTCTTATTTTTTTTGTCTTATTCTGTTTTGTTTTATTTTATTTTATTTTTGCTTTATTTTATTTTATTTTATTTTATTTTATTTTATTTTATTTTATTTGAGACAGAGTTTCTCTGTGTAGCCCAGGCTGTGCTAGAACTCACTCTGTAGATGAGGCTGGCCTCGAACTCAAACATTCTCCTGCCTCTGCTTTCCAAGTGCTGGGATTAAAGGCGCACACCACTACACCTGGCTGTTTGTTTTTATTTTACCTTATTTTGTTTTATTATTATTATTTATTATTATTATTATTTATTTTAGATGCCTGTTCGTATTATAATAAGATAGAGAAAGAAAGGATATGGTTTGGGTGGGTGGGACAGTAGGGAAGATCTAGGAGGAGTTACTGAAGAAGAAAACCAATGTTTTATTGATCAAGATTACTAGATAAATGCTTCATATGTGCAAATAGCACTGGGGTTTTAATTGATTTAGTTTTATGTGCATTGCCATTTTTGCCTGCATGTATGTCTGTGCAAGGGTGCCAGGTCCTTTGGAACTGGAGTTATAGTCATGAGNTGCCAGGTGAGTGTTGGGAATTGAACTCAGGACCTCTGGAAAAGCAGCCAGTGCTCTTAACCACTGAGCCATCTCTCCAGCCCCAGCACTATGACTTCTTAAGGTTAGTCATTTAAGAAGGAATGATATGGTGGTTTGAATAANAATGGTCCCCATGNGTTCATGTATCTGAATGTTTTTCAAGTGGCACCATTGGAAGGATTAGAAGGTGTGGCCTTGATGAAGGAATTATGTCACTGGGGGTGGACTTTGAGGNTTCAAAAGCCCAATGCAGGCTCATTTTTCCTGCTGCCTGGGGATCCAGATGTAGAACTCTCAGCAACTCCTCGAGCACCGTGTCTACCTGTGTGATGCCATACTCCCCACCATAATGAAAATGTGCTAAACCTCTGAAACCATAAACAAGACCCTGTTGCAGGTATTTGATCACATTGAGACACTCCAAGACTGTTAATAAAGTTAATCTTGAATCAGGGGGTGGAGTCATTGACTAGCTGACCGGAATGAACCGGAATGAACAGAGAAGGCAGGAATATGGATAGGGAGACACACAGGAAAGAGAAGGGAAGGACTTGGATTTTGCATGGCCTTTTTGATCTGGGAAATGTGGAGAGAGAGTCAGCTGGTTATTCCTCTGCCACTTTCTTGATCTATCAGATTTTTACCCCAATATCTGCCTCCCGAGTTTTTATTGATAATAAAACAATTTAGAAAAAACACTTCAAGCCCCNGTTAAANGCTTTCTTTTATAAGAGTTGCCATGGTCATGGTGTCTCATCACAGCAATAGAACACTGATGAGACATGAGCTCTTCAATGAGGAATTTCCAATCCAACTGGGAAGATAGAATAGAAATGATGAAAGTGTAAACAAAAGATCCTGGTAGATGAAAGCTCATNNAGCAGTTGGAATCATTGCCCAAATAATACCANTCCAAGCAGAGGAAAGAGTGCTCCCTGAGGCCTTGCCATTATAAAGGAGGACTCTGAGGGAGATNCAATCTTCCTGGCTTTCCTCTGAAAGGCAGGGTTGTCTACTTGAGAATNCCAAAAGNTGCTGAAAGAATTCAGCAGAGGCAAAACTATAACACCCTGGAGGTGGGGGCAGTGAGTGAATGATTCAGACTGAGGTCTAGATCCTGGGGTACACTTTGGATCCCAGAGAATATACCAAATCACTTGACCATTAAGTTGGGGGAGAGTCCAGGTTCTTGGGGTCTTGGAAACCAGGCTTAAGTGTGGGAGCACTATGGGGAGTATGGTCCCCACGGAGATGCATGTCTACCCCAACAACACACAAAATGGGCAGCAAGTACCTATTCCCAACATCAGATGGAGACAGTGGTTCTATGCCCAGCCTATATTAGATGGCCAAGGAGTGTGTGCATTGTCCCAAAGTGATATGTATGGTTAGTATGGTGGGGTCTCTCTTCACTTCCCATGTATTGTCATATATTGCAGGTCATATTTTACTTTTGCAGGTCATAAAATATGGCCTACGTCATATTTTAGCTTAAATAACAGTCAAAAGCTGGACAAGCAGCTTTTTTTAAAGTCCTGGAAGAAATGATAGATTAGACATATAATCAATACATACATTCAAAACAATGTTGAGCATAATTTAGTCATCGGGGAACTGCAGCTCTACACTGAGAGTCTGTCTCACTGAATTCAGAATGCCTATCATAATCCAGGGAGCCAANAAGATGGCTCAGTAGATAAAGGTTCTCACCATCAAGGCTGAAGACCTGAGTTCAATCCCAGGGACCCACATGGCAGAGGGCAAGAACTGACTCTCCCAGGTTGCTCCCTTACCGCCACAGGAGCAGAAGTGACACATGTGCCCCCCACCTCACACACACACAAAATAAAAGTGTTGTATACATACACCGTGCAGTTTATTTAGGCCTGGAAGGAGAATAAAATTATGTCATTTGNAAGAATATGGATGGAATTGAAGATCACCCTGCTAAAGAAAACAGGACAGAGGCAGAAAGATAAATTTTACATACATTCTCTCGTATGCAGAGCCTAGATATCTCCCTCCTCCGCCCCTTTCTCACTATCATGCACACATGCACACACACACCAGGAAAGTGGAATGGAAATTATTGGAAAGAGTGAGGGGACTACTGGAGAAGAGGAACTAGGAAAGGGTGAAGAGAAGAGAATGCGGTCAAAGAACAGGACACGTTCGTAAATGTCATTACAAAATCCATCATTGGTTTACTCATACACTAATNAAAAGTTTAAAGCTTATTTAATTACATTCATTTAGATACATGTAGCAGGGGAGACATAGGCCACATATGTGCAGGTGTCCACAGGAACCAGAACAAGGCACTGGGTCCTGGAACCCTCTTCCTTTCTGCTCCTCCTCTTTCTCCCTCTGCCTTCAAAGGCTCCTTCCCAGGATGGATTGGGTACCAGGAGGACCGCAATCTAGTCCACCAGCTGTCTTTGCCCTGTGTCTTACCCTTGCCCTGTGTCTTATTTCAAACATGAGAACTGTACAATGTGAACTCACAAAGCATTTGTAATGGTTGTAGATTGGAAATAAAGTCTGTCATATGAGCAGCTTTTAAAACGTATGCNGGTTCCACTGCTCAAAAGCACCACTTGACTCTGATTCCTCTAAGACATCAAACTGTTCCATGCTCTTCATTCCCTGGCATTTTGTTCCAAAATGTGGGAAGCTAGAATAAGTCTGTTTCTTTTCAGCTGGCTGGTAAAGGCNCACGGGTCTCCAGGGTGAGACATGAATTGGCAGAGATAATTGATCAAGTACCACATTTCAACCCGTTGTGTATCCGGAGCTCCACAAATAAAATGGGATGCGTAAAATGCCTGACTGAGGTTGATGACTCAAGATGTGGGGTAAAAGGCTTGGCAGGGGGCAGCAAGATGGCTCAGTGGGTAAAGGCACTTGCCCCCAAGTCTAATGCTATGAGTTCTGTCCCCAGGCCCCACATGTGGAACAAAAGGCCCAATTCCTGCAAGTTCTTCTAACTTCCACATGTATCACACTTTTACACATATGTACATACATGTAATAATTGTTTAATGTTGGCAGTTGGAAATAGCATTAAATAAAAAAAAATCATGACTGTCATATATCAGGAAGTGTGTAGAACACAGTCTCAGCACATTGAAGACTGCTGTAGCCTTCTGTGGCTGCTGTAGCAAGTTCCAGCAACTCGGTTGCTGAGAGTGACAAAAATGTTCCTCCAGGCCTGGAGGTCAGAAGTCAAAGTGTCAGCATGGCTGTGCCGGGGAGAATGTCTCCTTCTGTCTCCTTAGCTCCTGCCGGCCATCAGCATTTCCAGCAGCGATCAGCATTCCTTGGCTCCTGGCCACATGAGACAATCTCTCTTCCTCCTTCACATCACACATGTGTCTTGTATGAGGGTTCCTGTCATAGATGTAGGACCCACACAAGTGATCAATAATTTCCCCTTGCCGGGAGCTTTGATGTTCATATATTCTGTAGATTAGGTTGGGGACATATCCTTAGAGGGCATCCTTCAACTCTCTGCATTGCAGTTATCCAAAACCAGTAGTCAAATCAGTCGGATTTGCAGCTCTGCCCAGATGAAAACATCCTCCTCTCTGGCCACGCCCCCCCCACCTCACCTCTGCTACTCATTTGGCTGTGCCAACTGTCCAACCAACAGAGAGGGAACAGCCGGGGGTCGGAAGCCTGTGCTAACCCGACCAGTGTGGGAAAAGGGCAAAGCAATNAGGAAATGACCTTCAGCTAAAGCTAGTTTCTTGTTGCTGGCCCTCCGGCATAAAATAGACGTCAAATTCACGCGGAATGAATTCATAACCCCATCTTGCTTTGACTTTTTTTTTTAAATCATAGTTTTAAAGCTTCGTGTTGAGTGGTGGTTTTCTGGGAATCTACATCGTGCCATCGACAACAGTTCGAGTCTNCATGGCGATTTCCTCGTGCACCCATTTTACATTTCCTTTCNCTGGGATCCCTTTNCCCCTGAGGAGGAAGAGAAAATTCAGGGCTTGTGTGTGGATTTTACATCCACGCACTTCAAATCATGTACTGAAGTCCAGTGCTGAGCTTTACCTGTGGGTAAAACAAAATAAAAACAAGAGGCAAAGTCAGGACCAATGTACCCAAAAGTAAAATTTGATCAGCCAGAACAACCATGAGTACCCCAGGATGACCGCTAGGGGGCACTGTAGTTTTTTAAAAACCTCCAGAACAAAGTCAAAACCCCTCATTTGGGTAAACACAGATCATTTTATTAACACTGCCAAAAAGGAACTGTTTCTGAAAAATGAAATGCCACTGTTTCTCAGACTTAGCAAAAACGATTTCACAAGACACTCCTGAAAAAAAAAATCATTTTCTGGCCGCAGTAGCTAGAAAGTAGCTGACTCTCGTGTGCGGAATTGCTACCAACCTAAGGTCAGTGAGGATGTGATCAGGACACCGAACCAGCCCAAGAATGCCTAATTCGGGCCGAGATAACACGAGGGTCTTGTAAATGTCAGGTCTGTGGCTCTGCCCTGATGAAAACATCCTAATTTTTGGCCACCCCACCCCACTTTTGCTGATACTCGAAAAACAAGAAGATGTAGGCAGCTCACAGACACCTGAAAGTAAGATTTAGGAGTGGCAGGCGTTTAAT